>CM067369.1:117958702-117999792 GCA_034401795.1 Chaetoderma sp. LZ-2023a
TACATCAGGCTGCAACAGCCTCCATTCAAACGATTTCCTACCAAATGGTAAATCTACATTAAAAATTTATTCTTAAAAATATACTTCCATAATCAACATTAAATTATACACAAATTGACAAGGATGTAATATAAGTGTTAAAATATTTACGTATTCGGCAGATTAAATGAAAGGTTAAATAATCACGGCAGTGTTTTGATGGACAGATTGTCATTTTCAAATGATATTAATCTACCTCTGCACCATATTCTTTTAAACGTTTTTCGATTTTGTTTTTTAATATACTTATGGCATTCGCCTCTAACACAATGTGACAATAACGCATAAAATATCCCATTTAAACATTTTAAATGATCGTGTGTGAGAGTAGCATTTGCATCATGCACTACGGAGCAGCGATGTTTCCAAATGCTCCAAATTCCAATGCTTAAGCAGACTAACACAAAAACTTTATTATTTATTTGTAGTGACTCATTTGCAAGGTCATGAAATAAAATATTGTGTGGTGTTATGTCCGATGTAGGAACACCGAGATCTGATAAAATCCTACTTACATATACCTAGAACTGAACTACAGCATGGCATTCAACGATGTACCAATGTTTCCTCAGAGCGTACACAGAAAACGCACTTATTATCATCTTCAGCACACAGTTTTGCTTTTGTCATGAGATGTTTAACCCAAAGTTTTCTGTGTATTAGTCTCCAAACTATATCTCTTGCCTGATTGGGAATATTCGGTAAATGTATGTTTTTCCATATTATCTCCCAGTTCGGAATATTATAACCATGCTGCTCCCATGCATAAATAGCTCTTGGAGGTATTGCATGTAGTTCTCTAAGGAGCTTATACCAGCTGCTTACTGCCATTCTGCAGGAAAATTCCTTATCATTACTGATGAATTTTAGTTCAGCTTCTTCATCAGTAAGATCGGCACTGTATAGAGAGAACCAAGCTTTCGGTATAGCTTCTTGTATGCGAACTAACAGACGCGTAGCATCTATTGGTCGAAGAGCAGCAACGTAGCAAATCTCAGCCAATGATTTCCATTTCCTCCTAATAGGGTCAACAATGTCACATACATATTTAATGCCTTTCCCTGCCATTGATGGATAGTACATAGCTTTGCCTTGATGAGTGATGTGATTATTGCCCCATAGCTCCAATTGTAAAACATTTCCCCAGTATAGTGGTACATCGTCAACTTTAATAAACGCATCAAAACCAGTTTTTAGCTCGAGAAAATGCGGAGGAACTCGCATATAATTCGGGGGAGGATTTTTGGCACAAAAAAAGCTTTTGGTTGAGAAAGGCTTTATGAAGCTTTCTATTAACGACCTTGATACATTTGCCCACTGAATATCAGAATGAAGCAATGCATTTAAAAATTTGAAACGCAATGACATGCTCTTCATTCTAACATCTACAAGATTAAGCCCGCCATGAATTAAATCATTCATGCAAACATCCTGTGATACAAGACATGCCTTACCTTCCCATAGAAATTCTCGGACCATTCTATTTATTTCACATTCGACATGTTTGGGCATATATATATAACAGAGGCTGTATACCATAGCTTTGAAAGTATTAAGGCATTTATGACCAAGGTTCTGCCGAAAATAGTTAAATGCCGATGCTTCCACGCATTACAGGTTTTCTTCATTTTAGCTATTCTCTTTTCCCAGTTAAGGTTCTCTTCACCCTCTCTGCTGAAGTGAATACCTAGAATTTTAATTGATTCATTTGTCCATCGGATGTCCAGTGGCTTATCACACCTACTCTTCCACTGACCCAGAAATAATCCGACTGATTTAGCTTTGTTTATCTTCAGGCCAGAGGCCATGTGAAAATCCAATAAAATCGTGTCAAGCCTTTTAAAATCAGCATTGGTGCCCGCAAAGACAGTTGTGTCATCGGAATATTGAGACACCTTTATGGGCCGATTTATACCATGAATACCTATACCATGAAAAAGTGGGTCCTCCCTGAGGGTTGCCCCTAATGCCTCCATTGCTATGACGAATAACACAGGAGACAATGAACACCCTTGACGCACACCACGCTCTAAAATAATGGGCTGACTTTTAAAATTGTTTACGAGGTATTTGCTGCTAATATTGCCATAGAGAATTCGGATCCATTTTATGAAATTTGGTCCCAAACCAATGTGACTGAGTGATTTAAACATAAACTCCCATTATAATCGATCAAACGCCTTTTCGATGTCTAAACCTATAATGGCTCCTGGGGCATTACCTTTCTCAACCAAATGTATAATGTCTCTAATTAAAAATGTATTGGTCAAGATAGAGTGGCCTGGAATAGAGCAAGTTTGATCGGTATGGATAACTTCATCCAGAACACTAGCAAGTTTTTTAGCAAGCGCTTTCGAAATAATCTTATAATCGACACAGAGGAGCGAGATGGGTCTGTAATTTTCTAGGCTCTGTCGATTCCCTTTCTTGAATATAAGTTGAACATATGCTTGCGACATGGTAGAAGGGAGTCTACCATGTGAGAAAATTTCATTCATTACTTGAATAAACTCTGGCCCAATGAGATGCCAAAATGTCTGGTAGAATTCCACGCTAAGTCCATCACCTCCTGGAGCTTTGCCACCCTTCATATGTTTTAGAGAAGTGGTCAGATCAGCTAGTGTTAATGGAAGCTCACAGAATTCCGTGCTCGATTTTGAGAATGCATTTTTTACATTGGCTAGCATCTCAGATGACTTTATATCACTACTATTATCAGATTTATATAACATCTGATAAAATGTTTCTACCGTTTCCATAATTTCCTTTTGCGTAGAGCAATTTTGGTTGTTGTTGTTGTTGTTGTTGTTGCCGTTGTTGCCGCCGTCGTTGTTGCCGTTGTCGTTGTTATTTAAACTCCTAATTAATTTCTCAACTCCTCTAGATTTTTCGAGCCCATAAAAGTATTTCGTTGGTTTCTCTCCTTCGATATACATTTGTGTTCTGCTCCTAGTTATTGCACCTTCAACCCTATATCTATCTATTTGCGTAAGCTTTGATTTTATATCGCTTAGCCGTTCACTATGCTGACTATCACCATTCACAACCTTCCTACTTAGGAGAAACAGAGAACGCTCAAGTGCTTTCTCCTCCTTGCGCATCATTCGCGCTTTCCCAATGGCATATTGTTTTGAAATGTGGGCAAATCCAACTTTTACATCTTCCCACCATGTTATTAAATTGTCATGGGAATTTTTGTTTCGAAGCTTATGTTGCCAAAAACTTTTAACACAAGTTTGATATTTAGATTCATTTAGCAGCGAATTATTAATTTTCCAAAATCCAGGGCCGCGTTTAACTCAGTCGGCATTATCCAGCATGATGTAAAACATGTCATGGTCAGAGAACGTAACGGTATACATACCAGCAGTTACCAGATTTCCTTTCAATGTTCTGTGAATATAAATTCGATCTATTCTAGAGGCGAGTTGGCCGTTATTTGAATGCCATGTGAAATCACGACCCTCTGGATTTAATATTCGATAACTATCCAGTAAATGTTCTGCATCACATATAGCTTTAAGTCTGCGATGCGATGTGTCACCATAGCTAGAAAGTGAACTTCTGTCTCGCGTCCCATCCATAACACAGTTAAAATCACCACTCAGGATAATATTGTCAGCATTATCATTAAGAATGCGTGATATACTGGACAAGAATGTACATCTTTCAGAATGCAACGCCGGTGCATAGACTGAAACTAAAGTGTAATTTGACCCTTCTATGTCGATTACAACTTTAACCCACCGCCCATTGTTATCAGATGAAGAAGAAATGATATTTATCCAGCTGAGGCATTTTGGGAGAAACAAAATTGCAACACCTGCACTCGGTTCATTGGCAACAGAGTAATAGAGTTCTCCATTCGTCAAACACCTGAACCTTTCAATAACCTCTATATCTTGTAATTTTGTCTCCTGCAGCATAATAATGTCAACTTTTCTTGCCTTTAATTCATCTAATAGTACATGTTGCTTTATTTCGTCATTTAAACCTCTGCAATTTAATGTGCAAATTAACATTAAAAATATTTTAAAACATAAATTTAAAACTGACTTATTTTAATTTGATTTGTTTTTCTTACTCAAGTTCTTTTTCGCCAATTTACCAATCTTTTCGTTGAATTCTGAGGTGTTTAATTCAGTTACTGTCAGATGCTGATATTTTGATACATCAGAATCATTGCGTAACTGACGATAGCGCACACCCTTCTTTGTTATGTAAGGGATCAATACCTGCCCTGTTTCTGAGCGGTACATAACCATTTCCGCATTTTGAGAACTCTGTGTACTGACAGATATATCCGAATCAGCAACAGATACGCTATCATCATAATCATATGACATATCATGAACATGGTCTTCTTCAACATCAGAATCTGAACTTGAGTCATCTTTTTGTCGCTTAAGACTACTTTCTGTCTTGCGAGGAATGCTGGGACTGGTGCTTGTTAATTCTTTGCTGGCTCCAACAGCAATATCTGTTTTACCTTCCACACCTTTCAAGGTAACAGTCAGAGAGGCCTGATCTAGTATTGAATTATCAGCGCTTTCAGTGGACTGTGATCTGAATGTTGTTTGCCCTAGTTGTAGACTTTCTGACTCGGATGTTAAACTAACATCCTTAGCCATTGGTACAGGAGTTTGTGTCACGTTCTCGCTCAATACCTCAATAGAATCTGCCATGTCTACTACCACAGGATTAGCTGGTTTATGAACATCAGCTGCAGTAGCCGTTTTGTAAACGGCAGCTACAGCAGCCGGTTCAGGCTCCTGGTGATTCTTTGGTTCTGAAGCACTTCGAGTTTGATTCTTTGTTGCTTCCTTACATCGCCATTTATAATGATCAGTTGACCCACAAATTAAGCATTTGTCCTTATGCGGACATGCGCTAGCTAGGTGGTCGGTACTGGTACAAATGCGACATGTCTTGATCTGGCCCCTGTACCATAAAGGCAGAAAAAACGTATTGTCAATTGAGAGCGTACTTGGAAGAGATTTTGAAATATCCTTCATCCACACTCGTCTAACTCCATTTTCTAGAGATCTGTCAAATTGGTACGTCTCATTCTCTATTGAAACTACTGGACCATATTTGGCCATTTCTGCGCTAATTCTTTCATTAGGTATTTCTAATGGCGCCTTCACTTTAATTAGCAGTTTATCTGAATCTATTTCCTGTACCTTACAGACTTCTCCATTGACAATCAGTCCATCCTCCAATACTTTTTCTTTAATTCCCTCATTGCATACCGTAACATGCCACACTGACCTGCTTATATTAATCAGGCCCTTTAACACCTTGGGACCCGAACCAACAACCTCTTTCAGGCCATGATAAAGGCCAAAGGCCTCCACACTCCACCCGCCAGTCGTCACCCTAAGGCTCAATTCCTGTTTATATTTGCTAGACATGCTTTAACGCATAGGGCGATAACACAGCGGCGCTCTAGCTCAACAGTAAGCCGAGAATGTAGCGACTCTCTCTACGACTGAAAATCCAGCACGGACAGCCAGAATATAAAGTCAGCCCACAATAAAAGCGCTAGTATGACGGACCGTGAAATGGGAAAAATCCCAACAACAATAGGACAGAAAAAGCAATACACAACTGAGGAGGCCGGCTGAAATGGCCACAGCAGTGATAAATAAATTACTGCAGCCTGAAAACTTTCGTCGCAAAAAACGACCTCCTACAACAAAACTTGCAAAATTAAATATAACTAAACTAACGTATATACACTTATACAACAACAGGACAAAAAATAAGCATGGGTGAGTAGTAGAACCCGTCTAAAATCGACGTAATTAGCAGAGCCAAAAGACAGCATGTGCTATGATTGACTACTACTACTACTACTACTACAACTACTACTACTACTACTACTACTACTACTACTACTACTACTACTACTACTACTACTACTACTACTACTACTACTACTACTACTACTACTACTACTACTACTACAACAACACCACCACCACCACCACCACCAACAACAACAACATTAGTAACAACAACAACAACAACCACAACAACAACAGTCCCAACATCAACACCAACAGCAACAAGCACCACCACAATCATACCACCAAAACCAACAACAAAATACATTCCAATTTCAACGAAACTATTATCCAAACTACCCAAATTACCCTCTTTTCCACCAAGAGAAAATGAAATATTCATGACCTAAGAATCAATCAACTAAAAGGCACCGTAGCTATTTCTGCTGATACGGTAATACATGCTGCTGTACACGCTCCCCCTCCCCTCCTCGTCCCCCTCGTAGCTGCTGCTACTATTATCGCTACTGCTACTACTACTGCTGCTAATACACCTGCTACTACTACTACTACTACTACTACTACTACTACTACTACTACTACTACTACTACTACTACTACTACTACTACTACCATTGCCACTACCTCTACTACAGCTATTGCTAGTACTAATAGCGCCGCTGCTACAGAAGCTACCGCTACAGCCACTATCACTTCTGTTCCTATTACTAATACTGCTGCTATTAATACCGCTACTACAGGAACTTCTACTACCTTGGCTGTAGTTGCAGCAAGAAAAAACGAATGTTTCATCATAAACGCCACAGTATCATCATCTAATCTCAATTCTAACTACATGGCTAATAAATCCCCTTCTGGGACTGCCCTTATATCCAAGATAAACGTGCCCGAACCCATTATTCGACATGCCACCGACACTGCCACTTCCGGAAATAAGAATTCTCAAACCAAAATGGACCTAAACTGCCTCTTGCTAAACGTTTGTGGCATACTATCTAAACTTAAATCCCCAGATTTGGAAGAGTACATCACACAATATGATATCATATGCTTAACCGAAACGAAACTAAGTGTTTATGACTTAATTAATGTACATGGTTATCAGCACGCCACGGTTAACAGAACAAAATGCAAGAGCAGCTCAGGCGGGGTAGCCCTACTATATAACAACAGACTAGCACCACACATACGATTAATTAACACAGACTCTGACTTCAGTCTTTGGTTTAAAATTACCAAGAACGTCTTAGGTCAAGACATACTATTTGGAATTTTCTATGTCCCTCCAGAAACCTCAGACTACTCGTCTATTACACTTTTTGACACGATTGAACAGGAAACCATCTCTTTAATAGATGATGATGACACACCTGTAATCCTTATGGGGGATTTCAATGCCCATACGGGACACCTTGAAGACTTCCTAGAGGTAGACTACGAAGGCTTATACGTGAAAATCATGGGAGATACCTCTGCACAACAAGCTCCACGACCAGAAGTCACATTGAGCACGATGGGCATACGACTTGATCGATACAGCCTGTATAACGGAACAAACAATTATGGATACAGGCTAATTGAAATGTGCAAAAATTTAAACATAAATATAATAAACGGTAAGGTATAAGCAGATAAAATGATTGGAAGGCTAACATGCAAAGACGCAAGCGTTGTTGACTATTGCATAGCGTCTCCATCGCTCTATCCAGTTCTACATAATTTCGAAATACTGGATTTTCATGAACTGTTGTCGGACATCCACAATCCCGTAAATATATCTATAACACCAACAGTGAATTCGACTATACATAATAACTTGAATAACAAACCCCCGAACAATATGTATCAGCCAAAACCAAAATAGCAAGCGGATAGCGTCACTGTGTTCCGAAATAACTTAGACGAGGGCAAAGTCCAAAACATTATTCACCAACTAGACACGATAAGCGAAAGTCCCGAAGCATTTGACTAAGCCATAAATAATATTATTGCACAAATAAACACCCTACTAACAAATGCAGGGAGATTGTCCAGATGCATAAAAGAGTGCAGTAAAAAGAAAAGCCCACGTAAACATAAAAAACCATGGTTCAACGATGCCTGTAAAAAAGAGAAAAGAATTCTACAAACTAAAACGGAAATATTTAAATAATACACGCGATGATAATAAAGAGCAATTGCAAACTGCATGCAAAACATACAAAAAAGAATTGCGCAAGCAATATGCATTGTATTTTAAAAAGCTTACAAACAAATAACGAACTACGAAAGGCCGTAAACCTAAGTCTTTTTGGAAAGCGATAAATACATGGAAAGAGGAAACAGATACAGAGTGCCACAGATCCCAGAAGAGAGACTTGTAGACCAATTCCGAAAGCTAAACGAGTCACAGAGGCAATCGATCACAATGACTTTGGCTATGCTGCTACGGTAATCTCAAATGATGCTCTAAATTACCCTTTTCCTGCGGATGAAGTAATCACTGCAATCAACAAACTAAAAAAACAATAAAGCATGCGACACCGACCAAATAATTAACGAAAACATTCATACGATTCTCTAATAGTGGCGTACACCAAACCTTTTAGCGTAATCTTAGAGTCTGGACACATACCAAAAGAACGGGCCAAAGGCATCATACTTCCATTTTATAAGAACAAAGATTCAAATGCCGACCCTGATACTTATAGGGGTATCACATTACGCAGCTGCTTCTGCAAGCTCTTTACTACTGTGGTCAATAATAGACTGACAAAATATACAGAAAGTATAGAACTGATTTGAGAGGAACAAACAGGCTTCTGAGCTGGCTAATCCACATACGACCACATTTTTGCCCTAAAAGCCTTAATAGATATATACTTATCAAAGCACAAAAGACTATACTGCACTTTCGTGGACTACGAGAAAACATTCGATTCAATAATTAGAACGTACCTGTAGACAAAATTACTGCTAAATAATATAAATGATAAAATCTTTTTATTAATCTTTAATTTATATAAAGAGGCCAAATCTTGTGTTATGAGTCTAGCGAATGACTCCGTCTCTGAATTTTTCAAATGCAATATTGGCATCCGACAGGGGGAGAATCTACCCCCTTTACTATTCGCACTATTCCTAAACGATCTTGAACAAACGATTCAGCATTGCGTATAACGACATTACCGTTTTTAAAATGACTCATACATAATATCATCGCCGCCATCTTTTCTTATAGAATCCGTAATGCTACTGTGTCATACCTGGTGATGCTACATTTTATGCAATGCCTCTAATAGCTGGAGATTCAAGTGCGGACAGTCTAAACAGTAGTGTGGCGACAGTTCGCTATGAAGAAAATGAAAACTACTTAATTAAGTACAACATATACTCAGTAACTGTAAAAGTGAAGAATTCTAATTCAATAACCAAATGGATTTCAACATTTGATCAATTCTATGGTGAGTCAACTAATAAGGAAGACAATGGATTAATATTCCGTGTTAAGCGTCTTGTTTCTGAAAATGTCGAGTGTAATAGTTACAGTCTACCCAACCACATCCGTCATACATGTACAAGGAGAGAATTGTCGCTACTGGATTGCAACAGATCTTTTGCATTTGTCGCGCATGATATTTGATCAAAATAAATACGATAAGCGTGATGATGACAATGGTGAAAAAAGTAATAATGATAATAATGACACCCGTATTGCAGATGTCGCTCAAAATCAAAATGGACAATTCGACATTTTAAATGAAAACTATTCTGCTCTGACCTTACGCGAAGATGAACTGTATTTTTCACCCGAAACTACTACGTTTCCTAAGCAGCTCTTCAGTTCAGAATATGCCAGCACACCTGCTGCGCGTAATCAACGAAGATCTAGCCTTAACCAGCTCACGTAGCAAGATTTGTTCACCTATAGCCAACCCAGTCAGCAAGACCTATTTAAGCAAATCTCTATGCTTAATGAACTGCTTCTGAGCAAGGAAGCCATAATCAAGGAGATACATGAAGAAAATAAGCGGCTTGTCAGTGACTTACAATCTAAATGTATTAAAATGGCAAATGAAATTGGTGTGATGACATGCCCAGAGACAAAATCAATGACAGAAGTCGGGGTCATGACTGAGATGGCCGTTGCTGATATTGTTTTGCAATGTACCACCCAACAGGCTGCCATGGAAGCTACCGTGAATGGAACTCTTGATGAATCTAAAGTTAATAATAAACCTTCATCATCATATCCACGATCTATCGCGTACCAACCTATGCCAGCGCCAAGGCTTCCTAAACCAAAGACTTCCAAACAAATAAGCTACGCGCGAGTGGTTAATGGACCTGCACCAGATCAGTTACATGAACGTATCCCGCAGGTAAATGAGAACTCCAATACAACACGCGTCCTGCTAGTAAGTAAAACACTTCCTAAAAAGGCATTGATAATTGGGAGTTCTATAATAAAAGGCGTGAACACCAATGGCCTACAAGATTCGGTTGAGGTTATATGCCTCAGAGGAGCGAAGATAGAGGATATTCACTCCAAACTACTTAGTTCCGACTTACATACGTACAAAGACATAATTATTATGGCAGGTACAAATAATTCTGATGGATCATTAGCTGATGCCCTTATATCCATGGACAATTTAATTATGGATCTACAAACGCTAGCACCAGAATCCAAAATACGTATATGCGAGCTATGTTCACCCGCTCATTCAATAAGCATCTTGAGGTGAGAGAACATTTTCTAAACTTCTCAATGATCAGGTCCGCAGATTACTTTTATTCATCATATAGGACTGGTTCCATAGACAATGCGTTATATCACGCAGATAAGCTGCACATAAACAGTCGTGGATCATCAGTTCTTGTTAAGTGTCTGAATGACTATGTTCCAATCGTCAGGTCGCCGTCGTGTAAATTTTGCGGGGAACCCAACCACAGGTATACCAAGTGTCAGCATGGTCAGCCTGTCCGTTGCTGGAGTTGTATGGGATCCGGCCACAAATTAAACTCGTGTCCAGTATATTAGGAGCGTGGCCACGAAGTAGAGCCAAACAAACATTTTAAATACAATATAAGCAAAACTAAGTGTTTGAACAGTTTGGATGCAGTTACTAACGGGACTATGACTAATAACATTGATATGAATGTAAAACTGTCTGGTCTTCCCCCAGTAAGCTCCTCGAGTAAACGTGATGTCAATTCAGTATGTATGGTATGTAGTGATGATGATCATGACAATGTTGACAATCATGGCAATGATGACGATCATGGCAATGATGATGATGATGATGATGATGGTGATCATGATCATGATAATGATGACGATCATGGCAATGATAATGATCATGCCAATGGTGATTTTGATGATGGCGTAATTGGCGGGGCTGATGCTGCTGCTGGTGCTGTTGATGATGATGATGATGATGATGACGATGATGATGATGATGATGATGATGATGATGATGATGATGATGTTAGTGGCGGTGGTGATGATGGTGTTGGTGATGGTAGTAGCGGTGGTGGTGGTGGTGGTGGCGGTGGTTGTTATGGTGGTGTTGGTGGTGGTGGTGGCGGGGGCGGGGGCGGGGGCGGTGGTCGTACTATTAATAATAATAATAATAATAATAATAATAATAATAATAATAATAATAATAATAATAATAATAATAATAATAATAAATCCACTGATCTGCCGTCTTTCAATATTAATTCTAAAGGAATTAGGATTGGTCGTTTAAATGTACAGCACCTGGTTCCTAAGATTGACCAGTTAAAACTGATTATGGAGAAGTGTGAAAAAGAACTTGAAGTTTTCTGTACCACTGAACCATTTCTCTTATCAACAATCCCAAATAACTCCATTGAAATTGAAGGCTATGTTAATGAAAGAAAGGACAGAAAAGAACGGGACGGTGGTGGAATTGTACTATATATAGCTGATAACTATTCATATGTGAGGAAAGAAAATTTTGAAACCGATTATCTGGAAACTCTATGGATTGAAATTAGACCCTTTAAGACCAAGCTTTTCCTATTGGGCTGTGTCTATCGACCCGCTGATTCACCCGCTATCTGGATTGATGAATTTGAAGCTATGTTAGAAAAGGTATTTTCCGAAAACTCAGATATTATACTTGTAGGAGATTTTAATTTCGACCTTATTAAAGCGGCTAATCATAAATGACAGTCTTTAATTTAACTTTTTTCATTTAGAGCAACTTATACGTAATCCAACCAGAGTTACTGAGAAAACATCAAAACTGATTGACCATGTGTATGTCACAGATAAAGACAAAATTCAATCGTCATATGTCGGCCCTTTGGCACTAAGTGACCATTATCCAATATTCGCTGTACGCAAATGCAAACCATTCAAAACTCAAAATTCGCACCAACTTATTAAATACAGGAGCATCAAAAGCTTTAATGAAGCTAAGTTTCTTAGTGACCTGTCTGTATGTGATTGACGTTCTATGGGTTATCTAGGTAGTCCTGATCAAGCGCTTGATCAATGGTATGCAAAATTCATCAGCATTAAAAATAAACACGCTCCTGTCATTGAACGCAGAGTTAAACGTGTATGTCAACCGGGATGGATGAACAGAGAAAATTTTAAAAAACAATGAAAGAAAGGGATTATCATAAAAACCTAGGAAACATGTTGAATTTTAAAATGTTAAAGCAAAGAGTTGCGTATTTGATTAAAGCATCTAAACGAGATTATTTTGCAAATAAATTAGAAGCAGGAAAAAATAATCCGGCTAATATATGGAAAATTCTAAAAGACATAAATCCCAAGGCAAACAAATTACCTTCAATAATCTGTGATGATAATGGAAGTGAAATTCAAAACCCACAAATGCAATCTGAACATTTTAATATATATTTCAGTACAATCGCGTCAAAACTGACACACTCCTTGATAAAACAAAGGCCAATGGCATCTGATAAGCTATCAGCTCATGTTTTTAATAAAGTTCCAGAAAATATAGAGTTTCGAATTCCATATATAACCGAATATGTGTCCAGAGAACTTAGCAACTTAAAAACAAATAAGTCATCTGGTTATGATGAATGCACACTTCCTCAAAGCAGCAGCATCAATAATTGCACCCTCAATTACACTTATTATAAACAAAAGCATAGCTACGGGAGAATTCCGCAAAATGCGGAAATGTGCAAAAGTAAAGCCTCTACATAAATCTGATTAAAAAACCAATGTTAGCAATTATAGGCCTATCTCTATATTACCCATTATCTCTAAGATTATTGAACGACACATACATGATCATATTTATTAATTTATAATCAAGTATAATTTATTAGTGGAGTCGCAATCAGGCTTCAGACCTAACCATTCATGTGAAACTGCTTTGTTAAATCTAGTAGAAAGATGGCGCTTTTCGATAGATAATGGCGACCTTATTGGTTCTATTATGATTGATTTTAAAAAGGCCTTTGATCTTGTCAATCATGACATCCTATTACAAAAATTAAGTATTTACAAATTCAGCTTTAATACATTAAAGTGGTTGTCTTCATGTTTAAGTGGCAGACAACAATACGTTTCAATTTCTGGAAATAATTCTAAACCACTGCCCACCGCTATAGGAGTACCACAAGGCTCAGTTTTAGGGCCACTTCTGTTCATTTTATATGTTAATGATTTACCCATGTGTGTCAACAATTTTATGGATATGTATGCTGATGATACAACTATGCATGCTGCTAGCTCAAATGTCGCTGAAATTCAAGAAAATCTAATTAACGGTATGAAGTCGGTAGAAGAATGGTGTGTAAATAATAAAATGTTGTTAAATACTGACAAAACTAAGTTTATGATGTTAGGAACTAAGCATAAATTGAAACAAGTAAATAATAATGTTATAATCCCTACAAATCGTGGAAGCTTAAATGTTGTGGAATCTGACAAACTTTTAGGGGTATACATAGACAATAGGCTTGCATGGAAAGAACATATAGGCAAACTTTGTAAAAAGATTTCGTCCTTGATTTATATTCTACGGAAAAATAAACATTATCTTAGCATTGAGCAACGAATTTTTTCTATAAGTCCTATATCCTTTCACACATTGATTATTGTAGTCTTGTATTTTGCCCGTCTTCACCTACATTATTGGATAGTTTAGAAAAACTACAAAAACGGGATGCTAGGGTAATATTAGACATGCCTTACAGGACACCATCTGCACAACTATATGAAACATTAAACTGGACAAATTTAACTAAAAGAATGCAAACTGAAATGGGTATTATAACATATAAATCTAGAAATGGTCTGGCCCCTGGTTACATGAAAGACATGTTCACTTCCGTTGGAGTGGCGCACACTAGAAATTTACGTTCCAAAACACGCAATCACCTACAACTTCCGAGGATTAAAACAGAATATGGCAGAAAAAGCTTCAAATACACTGCAGCGTAACTGTGGAATTCTCTGCCTGAAACGATTACTCAGTCTTCTACTCTGCTGACATTCAAATCAAATATACATGAATAAATTACTAAATTATAGTGATATATGGGCAATGTGATTTCACCTTTTTACTTGTGTTCTAATATTGCATATTTTGTTTATTTCTAAATAGCTATGTATGTGTGTATGTGTGAATGAATGTGTACGACCTTGCGCGTATGTATGCGTGAACGGTGATTCGAACATCGACATTCGATGAGGTAATTATTCTACAATACTGTTTTAGTAATATCTATCGAAAATGAACAAATATGTTAATTATTTAATTTAACAGTCATTTTACTTGTGTTATAATATTGTATATTTTGTATATTTGTAAATAGTTATATATATATATATATATATATATATATATATATATATATATATATATATGTGTGTGTGTGTGCGTGCGTGCGCGTGTGCGCGTGCGTGCGTGCGTGCGTGCGTGCGTGCGTGTGTGTGTGTGAGGGCCTCGGGAAGATCACTTTACTGACGATGTATACCCTCCTTAAATAAAGATTTTTATTATTATTATTATTATTATTATTATCTCGACATCATACAACGGCCTCTCTGAAATTAAACACGCCGCCGAACGCTTGCTTTTAGAGGATAACTTGCAACTGTTTTTAAAACTATTTATTCTTTTATACGCAAGAGATGCGAAAAGCATTAAACACATCAAATGAGTACTGCCAAACATGGGAATTATACGTAAATGTATCCAAAACAAAAGCCATAGTCTTCTCTCGAGGCAAAGTCAGAAAGCTGCCCATCTTTAAACTAGGCGACGAAAAGGTGGAGATTGTGGAAGACTATTGCTATTTAGGAATTAAATTTACGTACAACGCGCGATTCTCTAGAGCTATAAAACACCTGCATACCAAAGCCAATAGAGCTATGTTCGGCTTATTATCAAGAGCAAGATCACTTCATCTACCCATTGATGTCTAATTAGGTCTTTCGAAACAATGGTGCTGCCAATTCTATTATATGGATGTGAAATATGGGGAGTCGAAAATGTGGACATGGCAGAAAAATTACATAAACGATTCTGTAAAATAATACTAGGGGTAAAAAACACAACACAATCAGCGATGATCAGCGATGATCTATGGTGAGCTTGGACAATATCCACTCCGCTTAAAAATAAATATAAAGCTGGTCTGCTTCTGGGGAAAACTGGTTAACGACAAAACATCCAAAATATCTGTCAAGTTATACAAATTACTTCTCAACCTATAGTTCAGATGGCCTTGGATTCTACATATTAAAAAACCCTAGATGACGTTGGCTTATCCAACCTATGGCTAAGCCAAACCACTTGCAATATAAAACTACCGTAAAGCAACGACTTTGTGACCAGTATCTTCAAACATGGAAGGGGGGAGTTTTCGAGAGTAGCATTTCATATAGAATTTTCAAAGACGGCCTAAAACTAGAACATTATCTTACCTCTCTCCCGGTAACATTATGGAAGCTACTGTGTAAATTTATAACTAGTAATCATAAATTACCGATAGAACAATGAAGAAGTGACGGAATCCTGCCGAGGCATGCACGACTCAGTACAATATGCCAGGAAAACAGTCTGGGTGATGAGTTCCATTACTTGTTTGAATGTCCGGCGTTAAGCAATGAGAGGAAACTTTACCTTGACAAATACTTCAGAGTACGCCCAAACACAAGCAAGATGAATCAGTTATTCAACAGTCAGAAACAGGAAAACCTAATATCACTGTGTAAATTTGTGGACGCCATTATGCAACGATTCGGAAAAAACCTATGAACACCAAAGGGTGATGCTACGTGAGGTCTACACACGAGTGGCCACCTGCGAGAACTTGCTATGCAAGGAGAAACGAGCCTAAGATCTCCTCCTAGAACTCCCCGGCTCATGCACAGCGAGTGCCCTCAATACTTAATGTATGGGACTGCAGACATTAGTCCAACCAACGAAGCATGCATCTTCATATATACCCAAGTAACTGGCACGAACCAGGGACTATTTAACCGACGAATCCGACCAAAACCGGCCTATGCATTGGCCTTAAGGAATGTCCGTTTGTAGGTCGGGAGAGGGCTGGTGGGGATTTACCACTGGTAATACTGGAATGTCTGATCTGATAACCGAGCCAGTCATTCCAGTGGTGAGTTTTCAGAAGTACTCTTGTCTGCTGCTGCTGCTGCTGCTGCTGCTGCTACTATTACTACTACTACTACTACTACTACTACTACTACTACTACTACTACTACTACTACTACTACTACTACTACTACTACTACTACTACTACTACTATTACTACCGCCATCCACTACATGCATTCCAGTCCATAGTAATGGCATCCAGCCTTGTACAAGAGTAGGAGGTCCTCCAGGACTAATGCCAGAAAGCCCCTGAGTACACATTGGAGGACAAAATTCGAACATCCAGACTGGACATATTCAGCATTCTCGCTTGAGGGTTGCTAACGGTTCTTGCTGGGGATTGTTGCTCTTTTTCGCATATCGCATGCCATACAAAAAGCAAGCGATTTTCAGCATGAATTGCCTGCGGCTATCGGATGGGGGTAGTGGATGGGCTCAGTCAGGATGTAAATCTAAAATTATGACGCTTATGGGATTGCATCTCATAGACCACATGGCGTCCACTAGCGACTGGCTTGACTGGAGGAGTGTTGCTGCTATCCACGCTGTGTAACCAGAACACTAGAAGATTACTATCAAATTAACCTGCAGCAACATTCCCATCAGCCTAGAAATAATAAAATAATTTTTTTAATGCTTATATTGATGATCACAATACGGCTATAATGACGGGAAATATGATCATAACAATTTCACTAACGATACTTAGAATATATTATTAATTATTTATTAGAAATATTGTACATAGCTTCTCTATAACACTGTAGTGTTCTCATGAGAATAAATTAATTTGAATTTACTATGCACACCCACCCACGCACGCACGCACGCACGCACGCACGCACGCACGCACGCACGCACGCACGCACGCACGCACGCACGCACGCACGCACGCACGCACGCACGCACGCACGCACGCACGCACGCACGCACGCACGCACGCACGCACGCACGCACGCACGCACGCACGCACGCACGCACGCACGCACCTTTGCAGATACAAAACTTAAAGGATGCCCTACGGATAAGATTTCGTGTTGCCCAACCATTGATTTTTGTTGGGATTAGATTTATTTAAGAATAGGCGGGGAGGGATGAAACCTTGTCATTGTTATCAGGAACTATGAGGTCTAACTTTGATCTTACTAGCAAATCTTTCAGGTTTGGATTTCTATTGTGTGCTTTGATCTGTTCCTTTAATTTAGATTGCAACTGTGGATATTCATCTTTCATGGTTTTCGCGGATTCAATATTACGTCTATTGTATATGAGTTGAAATGGGATAATTTTGTTCTTTTGTGATATTCCTGAATCTACATTTATTCCAAATGGTGCTTTTGTTTGGAGTGTTCTGGTATTTTGCGAAACGAACTCATTTCTTCTTCACTATCGAAAGTCGGAATCTGTTCTATTGGCATGATTTCAAAATGATGCTCAACTGAATGATCAGGAAGTTGGAAATGTTGAGCAATTGACGTATCTTCTGAGGTGTTAAAAAAACTTGCACGCACTCTAAATGCATTTTTTGTTTCACCAACATACTGTTTCTAGCAAAGGGCACAATTGATAAAATAGACTACATTCTCAGAATCACAATGCATATTTGTTCGGATATGATATTAATTTTTAGTTTGAAAACTCAGGAATGTTTGTTGGTTTACAATATAGTTGTTTACTTTGCATCTGTTTTTGTCTCATTTAGAAACTGATCCATCGCATATGATTGGTTTATTGTGTTTAATTTGGACAGGTTCAAACTCGGGTCCGCTATTCGGTTTTAGATTTTCAAGCTCATTGATGGTGTCTGCTTTAATTTTTCGAAGAAAACGGGCTGAATAGCCTTGTGATTTCAAAGCATCAAACAGAGTAGGGCATGTACCATTCAGATTTTGCTTGTTGCTAGAGTTTCGAAAGAATTTTATGATTTGCGATTTGATCAGACCTTTATATGTGTGTGGAGGATGAAATGATTTTTTTGTGAAGCAGCTGATGTGAGTCTGTTGGCTTAAAGAATGCTTTATATTCTAATTTCCAGAGGAATCAAATTGAGGACCCTTATAGATCAGGACATCTAAAAAGTCAACTGATGTTCAATTAATAGTAGCTTTTAGCTTGATGTTTGAATCTTGGTTATTTAAAAGTCTTTTTCTGAATGTTGCCAAATTATGAAGATGTCATCTAGATATCTGAGGTAAAGAAGAGGCTTTTTGGTTGATTTGTTCCGTGCCTCCTCTTCCCACTCCGCAACATAAATCGTGGCAAAATTTGGGCTGAATCGTTTACCCATTGTGCATCCACATATTTGAAGGTAATTTTCACCATTAAATTGGAAATCGTTTCCTTTAAGACTTAGCTATACTAATTTTAGAATTTCCGTGTCTGGTAGATCTGGATCAGGAAAATTGACAAAAGAATTCTTAACAGCTAACCCTAACTCCAGCATCAATATCTATATTGGTATACATAGCATCTATGTCAAATGTGACTAAATATGCATCTTTCGGAACTGACAATTTGGATAATTTTGAATGAAAGTGTTTTGTGTTCTTGAGAAAGCTCTTGTGTCTATTAGCAATGGGCTTTAAATAGTAATCAATATATTCTGAAATGCCATAAGACTCACTGCCACAGTCTGAAATGATGGGTCGTCCAGGTGGTGTCAATGGATCTAACCAGGTGCTGATATGTTTATGGATTTTAGGTAAAATATAAAATGCCCGATTTTGTGGATTATGCTCACCTAGCAGACACTTTAGCTGTTTCTTGTCGATGTACTTGTCTGTATTTCAATGAAATTTTGTCGGTTTTGAGGCCAAATTAAATTATCAAGTTTTTTGTAATGCCTGTTGTTAGTTGACTGCCTTTCAGCCTCGCGGATGTAGTTTTCTCTAGACATAATGACAGTTGCTGAACCTTTATCGGCTGGTTTTATAATAATGTTCTGATTTCTACGTAATTAGTTGATAGCCCGTCGCTCGAAAAATGAAAGGCTTTGCTTATTGTTCGTAAGTGGCAATGATCTGGCTATACCAGCAACCGTTTTTATGGTTGCCTTAATATTATCATCAACTAGCCTATCTGGGGGGTCCCAACCGGATTTTCCAGTGAATGGTTTTGACTCTCCATTTAAATTTCGAAAATGATGGGCTATTTTTTACTGAATGACCAAAGTTAGCTACTTCAATAAGACCTGTGTCTAAAAGCAAAGCTAATCCTGTTTTTGGTTTTGGAGTTGGTACAAAAGTAAGACCACGATCGAAAATCGATTTTTCAGATGGTGAGAGATCATAGTCAGCTGCTAAATTGACAAGGTTTGTTCTTAATCCTATGTTAGGGGAGCTATTGCATTGACCCACATTTAGTTTAAACCAAGTGCCGTCAGCCAATGGTTGTAAATACAATTAGCTGTTTCCTTCGTCCAATGGATTATATCCTTCTCAACATGAAAATTGGCATCATAAATTTTGGGGATGACCTTGTCAATGTGGCAGTTGGACCTGGCTGATTCGTTGATACGCTTGAGCCAGTACTTTTGCCTGTCTGACAAGCTATCAGAACAGTTAATCTCAGCAAAGTACAACTTCGCATTAGGAAAGCTGTTCTTGAATTCTCGGCCCATGAACCTTAAATGGCTTGAGGGTTTTGTTGGATGCTCATTTTTGGAGTATCCTCTAATCTAGCCCGAATTGATTCTGACGTCCATCCTAACATCCAGGTTGAGTGAAATCCTGGTGCCGCATTATCACATTTCAAAACAATGGCTATGCGACGCCAGGATGGCCCTAGCCCGGAGAAGATCATCCAGTATTCAGGATGAGCTTCTCTGGGCTAGGGACATCCTGGTGTCGCATAGCCATTGTTCTGCAATGTGATAATGTGGCACCAGGGTAGCACTCAACCTGGATGTCATGATGGACGTTAGAATCAATTCGGGCTATATTAGAGGACCCTATCATCAGAATCTTTTTGTGATTCCGGGGATCCTCCACAGGCCCTTGATATGAGATTGATGACGGTACTTCCTATCAGACAGGTTACTATGATTCTCCCTAGGAGGGAGAGGAGGCGGAGATAGAGGAAAGGGGCAGAAGAAGGTGCATGAGGAGAAGAGAGATGAAGAGTAGGAGGAACAGCAGGCGGAGGGATGGAGAGAGGAGATGCAAGAGGAAGATTGAGTATGGGGAGCAAGAGGCGGGATTGAGAGAGGAGATGCATGAAGAGAAGGAGATCGATCGAGGAGGAAGAGGACGAGGCGGGATGAGAGATGAGATGCAGGAAGAGGAAAAGCTTGAGGAGGACGAGCAGGAGGCGGAATTGAAAGAGGAGAAGGAGGAAGAGGAGAGGATCGAGTCAGAAGGTGGCGAGGAGAAGATAGTGGAAGAAATGAGGAAGAGTTGCTTGGTGGTAGATTGGTCGAACAGTGAGTAACAACCCGACAACGGCGCATTGGAGGAGAATTGGTCTTTGGGAGAGCCGGCCATGACTCTGTTACATCATCAATACCAGGTTCTAGTGTTGGTGATGTATACGGATTCGTCCACTTGGAAGTAGTAGGCGAGGGTGTGAAGGTGGTTGGTGACCGTTGTCATTTGTTAGTCATTGTTGAATGTGAGCCTGAACCTGTATTGGTGTAGCCGCCGGTGTTGGTACAGACATCACTCTATTTTGCTCATCACTAGCTATTTCTGTCAAAAATCTCCAAAAATTTGTGATTGTCGTTGTGGCCAATTTATTTCCAAAACTGTTGCCTACCCCCCATTTCAATGGTATGCCTTTTGCGTGGTATAGATCAAGAATTACATTAGATTCAGCCACTTTTACCTCTGCCTTCAATTTGTCCAATTTGCTTTGATAATGTTTGATTAGATTTTCTAATCAGCTATGAGCCCAAATTTGGTTTATCATGCTGGTCGATTTCAAAATGTCGTCATCTCGTAAGTCAGAGCAGAAAAACAAGTTCATCTCCTCCATTTTCATGCTGAAGGATTTCGGGAGAGAGTCTGATGCCAAATGCTCTCGTAAAAGACCATAGTGATGCAAGCATTGCAACACATGGAAGTATATCTTAACCAGTCTCTGAAAGGCCTGAACAGACTGGTTATGAGCACTTTTGGTTGATGAAAGGTTGGACGCTGGGTTGCCAGATTTGCGTCCTTTACCCACTGGGCCTTTGAAATTCTTGGCCATTTTAGAACGTAATCAAATTTCTACAGATTTATGTCAAATTTAGTCAGAAAGATTAAAAAAAGATAAATGTCAAATCTTAACTATGTGTTGAAACAATTTAGAAACTGAAAAATACAAGAAATATATATATCTTCTTCTTTCTTCTTTTCGTTCGCTGATCATACCGCCAGTCCTTTAAGTGACTATCGACATGATCATAAGCGTTAAGTGCGTGGATCCATGGTTTATTAGAGTGCGCATAATATATATGATTACTGTATTCTGCGGCTGTAGTAGTAGAAACATCCTACAGCTGCAATCAGTCATTATTCGCTTTTGTCCACTGTGTCTTATCCTCAGCCAAAATCCTTAGCTTCATCAGGTCCATTCTTGACTTGAGTGTACCTAATCCTGCTTTCTTGAGGTCACCTCGTAGCATGCTTAGCAGATTTATGCAATGACATCCTCTCCTGGCTCTATATTTGCTGGCTCCGAGTAGGGCTAATTCCAAGTCTCTCTGTGCTGCTGTCTTCTGCCATCCTTAGCACATGGCCAAACATAAACCATCTTTGCCGGTCGACTTTTACAGACGTATAACACATCTTGTATAGTGCATCGTTGGAAATTATGCTATCTGGCCATCAGTGTCCAGTGATGGTGCGTAGGTGTTTGCGGTGGCAGGCATCGAGTTTGTCTAGAGCTGCCCAGCTGCTACAGTTATACAGCATCAAGGATACGCAGTTTGCATTGCATAAACGTAGTCTTTTAACCAAGGGCATCTTTGATCTACGAATCCATAGCTTCCAGAAGGACTGGAAAGCTATGTTCCCATGATGCAGCGTGCAGTAATGTCAGCAGTACTGCAAAGCAGTGAGCTCAGGATTGTACTTTTCCTCCATGGTTCGCCACCATGGAGTGGATCATCATTTTCTTTAGTTTCATGGTTTGTAGATAGGTATATGTGGGTGAACTCTGTTTTGGATTCATTCATAAAAAGATTCTCAATTTTTAGTTTGCTTGCATCTATTGGAAGTTCGTCAAAGGATTTCTTTTCCTCATTTATAAAGTCCACATCGTCGGCATATTCCATCTCTAGCGGCATACCCAGTATTGACACTGTTTTTTTGGTCTTGTGGAGTTTTCCCGCATGGATTTCAATGCAGCAGCCAGGTAACAGGTGAAGAGCACAGGGGATAGACCATCTCCCTGTGAGGAGCCGAATGATGTCTCAAACTATACAGACTTCACTGAATTGACTCATACTCTCAGCTTGGTGTCTGCAAGCAGTAGTCTCACTAGTCGTAGCTCATCTTCATTGCAGCTGGCTTGGCGTAGTGTATCTGGGATCTTTGAGCGTGTAATTGTGTTGAAGGCTCGTGACATGGCAATGCCCATTTTGTGGAAATCCCAGTGTTTGGACATGACTACCGACACAAGCATGCGTTGAGCCCATACAATGTCTGCGCAACTGCATCTAAGTTTGAAACCACTTTTACACGATCCGGTGAAGTTGCTGATCTTGTCTCGGATGCAGCATAGAGTAACATTGGATAGGATCTTCCGTATGCTGTTAAGGAGCACAATGGGCCGCAGATTGGCTGGTGGGGGGGGGGGGGGAAGGCAGGTGGCTTCTTGGGCTTGGGTAGCACGATAAGGATGCCTTGGCCTACAGCGTTGATGGGAATGAGGTGCATAAAAGCTGAATTGAGTATGTGCATGATCGGTTTTGAGATGTCACTTGCATATTTGAATAGCTCATTGCTCATGCCATCAGGTCCAGATGCACGTCCATTTTTCAGGGATTTAAGTGCCTTCTCAACCTCTCTCAGGGTTCGGGCTACCCGAAACATTTTGTGGCAGTCATCCATGGCAGTGATCTCATCTGATAGGGCATCTACTTGTTGGATAGCAAGGTCTTTTAAGCGTTCGCTAATGTGGCACAGAATGTTATTGCGTTCCTGGCGTAGTTTGGTGCGATCTTCACTTTGGCCACTTTGATAGATGCGCAGATGTAATGCTTTCTGTTATGCTGACAGTTTTACTACGAGAGGGTCGTCAGTATACCTAGTTCTGTTGTTTTAGAACACATATGGTGCTAGTAGCTGATGATTCCATGGATATCAGTATTTTGCTTAGGGCTTCGTTTGGATCAGAGCTGACGTCGATGTTAGCTATCTGCTCCCCGAGGGCCTTTTTGTATGACATTTCAGTGTCAGTGTCGCTGATGAACTTGGGTAAGTTGTAGGTGACTCTACCCTCTTGACAGGTATGGCGTTTATACATTGGGTAAGCTGGTTCATATGGAGGCGTGTAATGACTTGCTTATGGTCGGAATTGAGGTCTGTGCCTCCATAGGAACGAGCATCCAGAAGTAGGAGTTTTACTAATGTCTTGCATAGTATGAAATCTATTTGGTTGAAGACAGCTTTTGTAGCCTTAGAATCTTTTGTCCTGTGGCGGCATAGGTGTTTGAAAGCCGCATTTGTGGCAAATAGGCAATTGCAACTAAGGAATGCCACCAGTACATCTCCATTGCTGTTGCGTGTGCTCTCCATACGATCCCATGCATGAGCATAGTTCTGAACTTTTGTCCGCAATGCCGAGCTTACCCAGCTTGGAGTTGAAATCACCACACACGAACAGTTGCCATCTAGCTGGGATAGTAATGGCGGAGCACAGTTCTGCAATTAAGGAATCTAATATAGCTGGATTCTCTTTGGCCCTTTCGGTAGTTAGCCCATACACATTGACTATGCGACACTTAGTGGTGGTGCGCCTTCACGTTGGTATAGCCAGGTCGATAAATGTAACACGATCACTGACATATCCAAAACTAATGACACCGTCCAATACCCTTGGTCCGATTACGAAGCCTAATCCATGGTAAGTGGCCTGTTTTTGCTCCATGAGTACTAGCTTATGGCCTGTCTAAAGTTGCTGCTCTGAGTGTTTCGCTACTGTAGTCTCTTGAATGCATGTGATATCGATTTTATAGTATTCACAGTCTGCACCCAAGGTTTGCCTCTTTGATGTTGCAGTCAGACCAAGTACATTCCACGTAGCTATGGTAAGCTCATGGGAAGATTGCGTTGTCCGAGGATGTCGAGCACAGTTTCTTGTTAGAAGGTTAGACATAGTCGGCGTTTCCTCTGTATGTGGATGTCAGCCCGTAATCTTTGATGACTTAGTTTCCCAACAAAGTTGGTACTTACAGAGGAGACCAGCATGGAGGTGTCATCTTTCTCTCTCTCTCTCTCCCTCACTCCCTCCCTCCTTCCCCCTCCCTCCCTCCCCCTCCCGCCCTCACTCCCTCCCTCCCTCCCTCCAACAAAACAAATAGTTTTGAGCAGGTCTTTTTGACATAGGATGATCTATTGTGGGTGGCCATAGGACTGAACAAATGAATAGGTAAATGGGTGAAAGCTACAATTTCATTTCCGAATTTGGTTTAATTTAATCACTCAGTCATTGCAAAGTGCTAATTGCTTCTTTGCAATGAGTTGGTGTGGTTGTTGAAAAAAATAAGAATAAAATATTCCTTAAGATAGGTGGTTGCGGAAAAGAGGTGGTTTGCACATTTACAAACATATATGTCCAAACAATCCATGCGCCCACCCGGCCACCCACCCAGTAATCCATCCATCAATCCACCAGTCCATTCACACAGACAATCAATTGATGTCTGGGAGGAACAGACCAGTAAACCAATAGAGAAACCAAGGACAGGTGACAGGATGAGTGAACAGATAGGTGGACAAACGAATGAATGAATGAATACACGCACATATGAATACATGCACGCACGCACGCATGCCCGCACGCATGCCTGCATGGATGCATGCACGCACGCACCCACGCACGCACGAATGAACGAACGAGCGAACGCTCGCACACACGAATGCACTCACACACACACATGCACGCACGCACGCACGCATACAGACACACACACACACACACACGCACGCACACGCACGCACGCACCGGCCAGTCCGCCCGCCCGCCCGCCCGCCCGCCCGCCCGCCCGCCCGACCGCCCACCCACCCACGCACCCACCCACACATCCACACCCACACACCCACACACCCACCCACGCACGCACGCACGCACGCACGCACGCACGCACGCACGCACGCACGCACGCACGCACGCACGCACGCACGCACGCAGGCAGGCAGGCAGGCAGGCAGGCAGGCAGGCAAGCACGCACGCACGCACGCACGCACGCACGCACGCACGCACGCACGCACGCACGCACGCACGCACGCACGCACGCACGCACGCACGCACACTTTTGCAGACACAAAATTAAAAGATGTCCTACGGATATGATTTCATGTTGTCCCACCATTGATTTTGGTTGGGATTAGATTTATTTACGAATTGGTAGGAGGGATGAAACTTTGTCATTGTTATCAGGAACTATGAGGTCTAACTTTGATCTTACTAGCAAACCTTTCAGGTTTGAATTTCTATTGTAAGCTATTACTGGTCGTGCTTTGATCGGCTCCTTTAATTTAGATTGCAACTGTGAATATTCATCTTTCATGGTTTTCGTTAATTCAACATTACATCTATTGTATATGAGTTGAAATGGGATAATTTTGTTCTTTTGTGATATTCCTGAATCTACATTTATTCCAAATGGTGCTTTGTTTGGAATGTTCTAATCCAATGGCCATCTCGTATTTTGCGAAACGAACTCGTTTCTTCTTCACTATCGAAAGTCGGAATCTGGTCTATTGGCATGATTTCGAAATGAAGCTCAACTGAATGATCAGGAAGTTGGAAATGTTGAGCAATTGGCGTATCTGCTGAGGTTTTAATATTAGAAACGTGGAGTCTAGCATGCACTCTAAATGCTTTTTTTGTTTCATCAACATACTGTTTCTGGCAAAGGGCACACTTAATCAAATATACTACATATTCAGAATCACAATGCCTATTTGTTCGGATATGATATTCATTTTTAGCTTGAAAACTCAGGATTGTTTGTTGGTTTACAATATAGTTGTTTACTTTGTATCTGTTTTTGTCGCATTTAGAAACTGATCCATCGCACATGATTGGCTTATTGTGTTTAATGTGGACAGGTTCAAACTCGGGTCCGCTATGTGGTTTTAGATTTTCAAGCTCAATGATGGTGTTTTCTTTAAAAAAACCAAAAACAAAGCATCAAACAGAGTTGAGCATGCACCATTCAGATTTTACTTGTTGCTAGAGTTTCGAAAGAATTTTATGATTTGCGATTTGATCAGACCTTTAAATGTGTGTGGAGGATGAAATGATTTTTGGTGAAGCAGCTGATGTGAGTCTGTTGGCTTAAAGAATACTTTATATTCTAATTTTCCAGAGGAATCAAATTGAGGACCCTTATAGATCGTGGCATCTAAAAAGTCAACTGATGCTCCACTAATAGTAGCTTTTAGCTTGATGTTTGAATCTTGGTTATTTAAAATGCTAAAAAATTCCCCAAAAGTCTTCTTCTGAATGGTGCCAACTTATGAAGATGTCATCTAGATATCTGAGGTAAAGAAGAGGCTTTTTGGTTGGTTTATTCAGAGCCTCCTCTTCCCACTCCACAACATAAATCGTGGCATAATTTGGGCTGAATCATTTATTTATTGCGCATACACAGATTTGAAGGTAATTTCCACTATTAAATTGGAAATCGTTTCCTTTAAGACTATAATAATTTTAGAATTTCCGTGACTGGTCGCTCTGGATCTGGAAATTTGACAAAAGAATTCTTAACAGCATTGACTCCAGCATCAATATCTATATTGGTATACATAGCATCTATGTCTAATGTGACTAAATATGCATCTTTCGGAACTAACAATTTGGATAATTTTGAAAGAAAGTGTTCTGTGTTATTGAGAAAGCTCTTATGTCTATTAGCAATGGGCTTTAAATAGTAATCAATATATTCTGAAATGCCATAAGACTCACTGCCACAGTCTGAAATGATGGGTCGTCCAGGTGGTGTCAATGGATCTAACCAGGTGCTGATAGGTTTATGGATTTTAGGCACGATATAAAATGTCCGATTTTGAGGATTATTCTCACTCTGTCCGTCCGTCCGTCCGTCCGTCCGTCCGTCCGTCCGTCCGTCCGTCCGTCCGTCCGTCTATCTGTCTGTCTGTCTGCCTGCCTGCCTGCCTGCCTGCCTGCCTGCCTGCCTGCCTGCCTGCCTGCCTGTCTGCCTGTCTGTCTGTCTGTCTGTCTGTCTGTCCGTCTGCTTGCCTGCCCTCTCGTCAGTTAATTCGGGCATGCTTGGCTCTGTCTGGAAATCCTAATTACATTTTGTCGTGATTCTGATACCTGGATCCAGATCAAATTGTATGTACATGGAATTCCCAAAAACAGGGGGATTTTACTGGATTGGAATTTATCACGAGAAATTGATTCGAATGAATCCCAGAAAAAATCTAATGAATGGCGATGTTCAGTTTATGTGCTTCTATGGTGGCAGTACCTCAGCATAGACGCTGCTGACACCCTGGTCTTGCAGTCTCACCTGGTGTGTACCCTTCAGACCTGAAGTCCCTGTACCTCAATTTAAAGGGATGCATAGATGTAAGATCTATGTTTAATCTAGCACCATCAGAGTCATGCATATTTTGAAACATATGTGTGACAGCATTCAGTGTTGGCATAGGCAGAACCGTCAACAAAATATTTCTTACATTGTAAAGATATCGTTTCTGTATTGTTTTTTCCCCTCAATTTAAAAAGTTGAAATATTATCATATGAGTATCTAAATTAGTCAATTATTTATGATCCACTTATTTTTAAATATCCGCATTAAAAGTGGGGGTTTGTTATATTATGGCATCTGACGTCCATTCGCCTGCCCATCTGTTTCGTGTCCAGACCATCTCAGATTGTTTTGAGTTCACACGTATATGATGTATCATGGGATGTTTGCTGTGTATTAAGCGAAAATCAACACACCCTACACTCCATGTTTCACTGCATATCAAAAGAAATTCTTGTCCAGATTTAATTTCTGCACATTTTCAAATATAGTCACCAAACTTGGTATGTGGCTGGATGCATCATGGGGTACAAGTGGGCAGTGTGTCAAAGGTATGCTAACCTTTCATGCTTTACTGCACATCAAAGACAATTCTTGTCCGTTTGTAGTACGGCGTCATGCACGGGAATTAGGTCAAACTTACCTACTTTTCGTGTTTTACTGCACATCAAATCGCAACGTTTAAGTCAAATAATACCATTATTCCAAATTATCGTATATGGACATATCTAGTTTTTCACTAAAACTATTGTTATTGATAGAACAGGCCAGCTAATGATGATAATGACACCAGTCAAGGAGGGGATAGCAATAACATCAGCCAAGGAGCAGGTGAATATGGGAGTAACCAGGGAGATGCTGAACGCCAAGCGTGTAACAAGAGAGAAGTGGATGACAACCAATGAGCGGATGGGAGAAAATTATATACCAACAGCGAGAAGCTATGTGCACATGAAAGAGAATCATCTGGCATCTCGCGATAAACTTTACCAACAGACCAAGCTCTCTCAGGACTCTCTGAGAAGAACAAGGGGACATCGGATGATGTGGATGAGGCTTTCATATACTTTATACGAATGCGATCTCAAGTAACTGAGGAGGACGACAGAAATCCAGAGATTCTTTTTTTTTGCTTCATCATTGACAGCATTAACGCCGTGAACACGGGGACTGCCAAAGCTGAACATACAGGTATGTCCTATATGAAATGTAATAACGAGATCTAGAAACTGCACTAACAGTAGCCACTAGTACCTCCAATGCTAAAAGAAATCGGTGATGAACTGCAGTAGTCCAAGATCCAGATGCTAAATATTATTCTGTATATCAGCAAATCAGCAAACCGTTGTATTGTCATACAAACATATCTGCAACATTGTCTATTTCTTTCGCCTATAATGCGCAACATGTAGCACTGTATGCGCGCGCAAGTATGAATGGCTACGCGACGTTACCTAGGGTTAGGTATGATCAAACCTTTAAAAAGGATGAACACGTTAGCGTGAAAAGCTGTAATACCGCGCCAATTACGTGCTTATACCTATTTCGATAAAGTATGAACCTAGCTTAAGAGTCAAACGTCTGCGTGACTCACCAACACAACAGTGATGGAATCACGATTTTAAATATGGGGTAATTTTAAAATTGTATTGACGGACAAAAGTATGATAATATTAAAGTTTATACAGAAATGTAATTTCAATGCGTTTTTCGATCTGTAATAAATTTTAATCGAGTTTTGAGTCAAGGAATTACAGTACCCAAGACGTAAAATAAAGGCCCACTATGTAAATGCAGCAGCCGCTTTAATAGCATTGTGAGACAGATTCCAAATCTCGAAGACAGAATCCGTTGGCGTCAATGGGATACTGACAACAATCACTGTATTATCAAAGCTGAGTCTGAGGGAACAGTGCAAGGTGCGATTAACAAACTGTCTTTACATTGCGGGAAGATATTTGACATACACTCTTCTTCTTGTGTGTTACAGACATAAGAGGCAAGGAATTCATTTCTCAAATATAGATTAGATTGTTAATTGCTTTCATCAATACATTTGGACATGGCAAGACGCAAATAAATATATATATATATATATATATATATATATATATATATATATATATATATATATATATATATATATATATATATATATATATATATATATATATATATATATATATATATATATATATATATATATATATATATATTCTTCCTTTTGTCAGTGATTAAGGTAACAAATTTCATAAAATGCTTTGCTATTTCAATATCACCAGAGTTACAGGACATCAAGAATTTACACGTATCAGCATCATTTAGTGTATCAAACGCTGATTACTTCGAGAGTTCAACAAAGAAATGACTTCGCTCTTGTTGAAATGCATCAAATCCAAAGACAAAGTGCATTCAGCTTCTACATTATCAGACGTACACAATTCGCATATTCTGGATTCATCTGGAGCATTGGGACAATGGTAGCGATTAGTCTCTATGTGCAGAGAGTGGGCACTCGAACCGAATAACTGGACAGCCTCTATGCAATGCTTCGTGGGTTGGTATCACATGCAAAAATTATGGGGCATATTTGATGATAAAAGTACATGTTCAAGTCGCAATTCTGAAAACTTCGATCTGTGTGTGTTTACATCAGGGTACTTGGATTAGAACAAGTGGCATACATCCACTATAGTCATATTAGTAGTATAAGACCTACGAAATAGGAGGCTGCTCTGAGTAGAGAGGCGACGGGATGGGCGACTGCTCTGATTGTCTGCGAGAGTTATTATACCATCTCATTATGCATATTAGGCCATACACACATATCCATATATAGCAAGGGGGACTATTTTTTATATCGATTTTTAAAGGGCCACGCCCACAGACCATATTGAGGTATATGGGTGTGGCCTAATAAGCAAATAAGATAACGTCACAACTCTCTCAGCCAATCAGAGCAGCTGCCAACCCTTTTCCGCATTTTAATGATGTAGAGGTTTGATCTGTGATGATATTGACAGGTGTAATTAGCCGTAAAGTTGGGAGCTGTTCGCTATTGTTCTTTTCTATTGTTCTTCTCAGCAGATCTTCGAGAACAATGGCGATCATACGCACACATGTCTGGGAACAATGGCGATCATCCCCCCATGATTTGGAGATTTGAGAACAATGGCAATCGTCCCCCACCCCCACGATTTAGAGATTTGAGAACAATGGCTATCACCTGCCCACGAATGTATTTTTCGTATCAGTGACTCATGGGAAACTCCCTTTGTGCGAGATAGTGTAAATGTTGAAAATGTTAACCCCGAAAAGTTGGGTATTTTATGTTTAAAATTAGCGGTGCGTGCCCCCGCCCCCTCAGTGCCACCATGGTATGTAAGGAAAAAATAATAGGTGGTCTGATAACGGAGGTAAAAAAATGGAGTAAAAGAGGTGGTCTGAATAGGGAGGTCTATGAGGAGGATGAGGAGTAGGAGAGAGGAGGAGGAGGAGGAGGAGGCTGAGGAGGAATGCTATGGCAGCCGGCTGGTCTCTGCCTGGCATTGTTCTCTGCACGTATTTAAGCAGAGTACGTCTTCGCCTGTCTAGTTCGCTGTTAATATTTGTTCTTTTTTAAAGAAACGTTTTAGAGTGTAGATTTTACAATTTTAAATAAAGCATGGGTCAAATGTGTGTTAAAGACATAACAAAATGGCAGATAATTTAAGTGACGAAATTAAAGAATGTGAAGATGCGGTTAATGTGATTTTGCAGCAGATGCATGACTCTGATGTTGCTAGATTAAATATGGATCTACCCTTTTCATCTGATGAACATTTAGATAGCCTTTTATATCTGGGTTCTATGTTATATGATCCCGTCTTTACAATTCCGCAAACGTGTGCATCTGATGAACATAATGACATTGCATTACGTGATGTAAATGCTAGTGATGTCAACTCTGTTCCTGATTACTGCAAAGTCATTCCTGAACTGTCTATTATGAATACCGATGCTGATGTTCTCAATTATCCGTATCATTTATATGATTATGACATAATCATACCTGCACAACCTGCTTCTACCAATCATACGAGAACTGAACTATCTATTCCTGATCTGAGTACTGTACCATCATCATTTTTCAATTATCCTCATAATGATTGTGACGTAATTGATCCTAATTATTCAACCGATATAGGTGATGGACACGATCTAAATTTAATTGACATTGCACCAGTTCCTGACTGTATTGTGCCTTCTGTTAATGACCTATCTCCGGATTTAGCATGCCTTCTTAATGATTCCGATCTAAATTTATTTGATGAAGCAGTCATTCTTGACTGTATTGCACCTTCTGCTAATGACCTATCTCTGGATTTACCATGCCTTCCTAATGATTCCCTCCTAAATTTATTTGACAATGCACCAGTTCTTGACTGTATTGCGCCTTCTGCTAATGATCTATCTCTGGGTTTAGCATGCCTTCCTAATGATTCCGTCCTAAATTTATTTGATGTTGCACCAGTTCCTGTATGTATTGTGCCTTCTGCTAATGATCTATCTCTGAATTTAGCATGCATTCCTAATGATTCAACCATAAATTTATGTGACGATGCACCGGTCTGTATTGAGCCTTCTGCTAATGACTTATCTCATGATTTAGTATGCCTTCCTAACGATTCCGCTTATCGCATCGATGATCCTAGTCATCAAACTCTTATTAAATGCATACAAATCATTTGTCAGATGAAATTAGTCTCATCACTGATGAAATCAGTCGATGTATGTCAGAGAATATAGTGCTTACAGATGATCTACTTAATCATTATATGCAATGCATTCACTGCGAGCACGCTCAAATCGGAGGGTCAGTATTTGATTATACCGACTATATATTTGTGGAGACTGTGCACAAATACCGCAGCAAAAAGTTTCATATCAAAGGTACTGAATATAATGTATCTTTTAAAAGTTATCCAATAGCCGATACACCACTTTCTCATTCTGAGTTCGTGTCAGGCATCTCTCAATCTTTGCTTGATATGTATAGTTAATATAGTAATGTTCAGCCGAATGATCATGTGAGAATCGAGTTGATTCACCCTTCTTTGGAAATGCCGATAGCGATGGATTTTAGGCTATGGAATGAAATAACGCCTGACGTAATTTTAGAATCAGTGAAAAAAGTCATTCAGTCAAATACTGATTGTAGGTTATCAGATAGTTTTGAATTTCACGTTTTTCGTGTAGAGGACTACAACTCAGGTGGGCGAAATGATACTCTCCTAGGTGTGATCGATTTTAGACATTTAAATTTATTAAATTTACATTTATCTGATTTAGACGCATACATGCGTATTAAAAAATATAATCCATTACCCATATGCACTGAATACCCATTCTGTTTCACGGCAGGAATATTTTTACGAATAAAATTTATTGAAAAAAATGAACAAATTAATCTCTGCAAATGAATGGCGTAATTTGATACGTAGTAAAACATATTTGACGCATATGGCACGTGAGTATCATACAGCTTGTTGTATTCCTGATCGCGAAATTAATAGTACTGATTGGAACAAATTTCAGGACAATTTTCGCAATCAATTTTCTATTCAAGTCTACTCAGAGTCAACGCATGAATGCCTATTCGGTAACATCTTCATGAGTTTACCGTGTATCAATCTTATGCATTCAGAACGTGATAATCATATATCCTTAAACATGTCTATGGTTGCATTTCTTTTGGTACGTAATTACTGTACGTGGTGTAATGCATCATACGCTAATGATCACTCATGTGCATTGCAGTGTCGTGGTTGTCAGACACTTTATTCTGATAAAGGATCTTGTACTTCTGCAGATGCTACGCATAAGATAATGTGTGTGCCCTGTAGGTGGGGCTTAGAATACACCTTCCGTATCCTCTGCATGTCGTAAGAGGCGACTAAAGGAGGTAAGGGTGGCGTAACCCTGACAGAAACCTCGAGTGCTGAAGACAGAGGTTCCAGGCCGCACGGCGCACTCTAATAAACCATGGATCCACGCACTTAATGCTTATGATCATGTCGATAGTCACTTACAGGACTGGCGGTATGATCAGCGAACGAAAAGAAGAAAGAAGATAATGTGTAATGATTGTCATCATAAGTTTAATAACCAACAATGCATCACGAATCACCTCTCTAGTGGGACCTGCAAAATGGTGAAGGCGTGTCCCCACTGTTTCAGTCACATACATAAAGATGACGATGAACACATATGCGGTATGACAAAATGTCATGCGTGTAAAGAAAAGTATGTCATTACTGAAAATCATACGTGTTATCATAAAGTAATTGAAGAACCTATTTTGTCATTATCCCACGCATGCTCTATGTGTACGAATGCTGACAATTGTAGTTACGAAGATTTTCAAAAATACATCATTTATGACACAAACATATTTATCGCCTATCGACAGTAGCAATACTAATATTCCTGATGATCATAAAGTCAATCTCATGGTAGCCAACATATGTTGTGATGTGTGCTTCGAGCAACCGCTCGAAGACGATTGCTCTACATGTCATCGAGGCACGAATTATGGATATGTTCGCTTTCATGGGTTAGACGCAGTGGATCAGTTCATTAGCTTGTTAACACGTGTTAAGGCTACGCATGTCTGTAAAAGAAAAATCGAGAGAAAATATGTTTTCTGTAACTACTTGGTGATCACTCACAACGCACATGCCTATGATTCGCTGTTACTCCTTCAATGCATTTGCAAAACCGCTAACCTGCATCTTAAACCTACACATATTATCATGCACAGTCGTTCAGTTCTCTCATTTGATGTAGGCACTATTCGGTTTATCAAATCCATTAACTTTTTTTCCCCTTTCATTATGTAAGGTGGGCGATGCTTTTAATCTTCCTGTTCATAAGGGGATATTTCCCCATCAGCTCAACAGACCTCAATATTGTGGTACGGTAAAACCCTTTCCCGAGAGGGAGATATTTTGTCTACAAAATATAGATGCGAATGAATTAATTGAATTTGATCGCTGGTACAAACGACCCGATATCAAGACACGAGCACTACGATGTTGATAAAAATCTCATCAAATATTGTAATGATGACGTAGCCGTCTTATGTTTAGCCATGACTAGATTTAAGACTTTATTTTCTGAATCGATGGATGGCCAAAATCCATTTGTGACGGGGATAATGCTAGTGGAGTGTAAGACTTTACCTGATTTCACACTAAGTGCAAAATGTGCTTATAGGGTTTTGGGCATAGAATGGATGGAATGGATCGTGCATGTGCTAAATGGGGGTGAACAGAAAATATGCGGACATTATGTAAATGGAATTGATGTATCTGAAAATATTATTTTCGAGTTTTTAGGTTGTAAATTCCATGGACATGAGTCTGCTTGTTGCGGTGATAAGCGTGATATGACATATACACCATATGGTGATCAGAGATATGAAGACGCATATTCTGTGCTTCAATGCCACATTTCTTTGTTTGAATCATGTGGATTTATGGTGAGAATTATGTGGGTATGTAACTTTAAGAAACAAGCTGCTGATTCCTCTGCGCTAAATGATTTTATCACTGAATTGGACTTAGCCCACCCAATATCACCATGTGAGCATACCACACTCGAATATTTAGACTACATTTCCATGTATCCTTCAGTGATGAAACAATGCTGTTTTCCAGAAGGGTCATATATGGTACTAAGAGGCGATGACTTGAGTGATAAGATGGCGCATGACTTCTTTGGTCTTATTAAATGCAAGGTCCTTCCACCTCGTGATTTATACTTTCCCGTTGTACCTGCTAGAATAAATTCGCACCTCATGTTTGTACTATGCATCAAATGCGCAAAACATGAACAACTCCTTCTGTATGCGGATTTTGCGGAACATGGACTACTCCAGAGTTACAACTAGCGATATGCAATGGTTATGTCATTAAAAAAATGTATGAAGTATGGTATTATCACGAGTCATCGCAATATGAGCAGCATGGTGACAATGGGTTATTTTGAAACTTGTAGATTTATCATCAGTATCATATGGTTTCACTGGCATAATATAAATATAAATAGTAACATTGCAGTTTATCAGTACGTAAACAATGTCAGGGTTATCCATGTTTGATGAAGCCACACTAGCTGCCTGCACTATGATAGCAAATATCGCTAGTCTGTGTAATGCTGATAAGGATAAGATGCACGCATTGTTTATGAGGAGCATGCAGTTCGCTTTAAGAGATGGCATAATTAATGCGGGGAGAATTATACTCATGTCTGAAATTAGCAAGGGTTTATTAATTGAATATGGGATAGGCATAGTACATCGGGTATGTGTATTATTATTGCGAAGTTACATTAATCGATGTCTTTCTCATTCATAACTTAAGTAACTTCTTAATTATCGCACACATTTCAAGTCTTACATTAATGCAAAAATATTTTAACTGAAAGTTGATGGCATCCGATATGAACTTACAGTCAGATAGTTTTCAAAATATGTTGTGCATCCAATGATAATACACATCGTATTTAGTGTACTGAGTCTTTCAGTCATGTAATGGTTAAATGTTGCATGGCCTCATTATTGCTCATAAAGTGTGCTTTGAGCGGTAGAAGACATTCTTCATCCCACGTGTATACGATCATTATTGATCGAACAACCGCGCACCATATATTCAAATTAAGTGCGTTTATGTAACTACCATTATAACGCATTGTGTTCCTCTTTACGCCATTGAATGAGGAAATTTCTGAACGCCATTGCATGTACGGTATTGTTCGCCAGATGGTGTTCAAGCCGTGTGCGGCTGTACATCATTGTCACTAGTGATATATAAGGACCATAGTTTCGCACTATGATTATTCATTCTTCACAATGGCATCTGATCCTTGCTTTAAATATTTAAATCGCTCGACATTTTGGTGTGATCTTGGTAATTCGCAAAAAGCATGAACAATACGTTTTGGTGAAAAGTGGTGTATCGATCTATGTCAGATTCATCCTGATGGTTATCCTACTAAATGCGGTTTATATCTCAGCATGGTAGCGTTTAAACAGCTGTTACAAATCATACCCGATCTTGAAGATGTGATAAAACGTGTGCGCAAAAAAGGTGTACTATTTATATATTCATTGGACAATTCTGTTCGCATTTCTATCTGTGACGAATTTCCATGTATTGACATATGCTACTTTTTCTGCTCTGATGCAGTACCACGTCCACACGTTGTGGTTTATACCTGCAAGACAACGAGTGGGAATTATTGAAATGGAACGTGAGTAATTTGCTGGCAGCATTACCTAACTTTTATGTGCCTCCTGACGTGAGCGGTGATATGCTGTTTGGCCCAATACCTCAGTGCTTTTATGGTGTAAAAAAGATAAGGAGAGAACATGAGTGACATTCCATCCACTAGTGATTCCGCAGAGATGTCTAATCACGCCACACTTACCATGGACACTATATACCTCGATGAGTTTTTAAGCGATGATGAACTAAATCTCATCGATGATGATACCATCAAACTGTGTCAATATTGTAAAAATATGTGTCAGTCACACCATTATTGTCCTACAGATCATGTGCAAAAGATTAGCCAGAATTATTCGCATTCATGCTGTGTGAAAAGATACATTCGTTGGTTGTGCGAGATTGTTATGGTTGTCTAGTAAATCATCCGAGCCGACGTGAACATTCTTGTTTAGGTATTAATGTAGACCGTAATCTAATTGACAATTTTGAACTGTATAACGAGGCCGCATTATTAGAAATGGACGAAGATGAATATTGTGCTCAACTAGCCTGCTATTACAATATGTATTAATATTGTACTGATCTGTACCACACATATGTGACAGAATGGCATAGGTACATTGTGGATGTAATATATGATAAAACAATGTTGTCGCCATAACTATAATTAATATTTACTCTATGTGTGTATTAATTTATTTAGTTTTATTTAAAATTAACTGGGTTTTAAGCATTAAAAAAACATGGATAATTTTAAATAAAATCATAGAAAAGTCCCACCTACTTAATTGCTTTATCTGACTTTTTTATTAAAAAAAAAATAACATATTTAATTGTTTTATTTCATCAATCGTAGCTTTGGAAAATATGTTGTGTTTGTTTTTTATTTTGTAAAATCATATCTTTGTAACGATATGTATTATTGATGTCAGTATTAATAAAAAAAGTTTTAAAATTAAATATCACTTGTTCATTACTAGCACCTTGCTCTCTCTCTCTCTCTCTCTCTCTCTCTCTCTCTCTCTCTCTCTCTCTCTCTCTCTCTCTCTCTCTCTCTCTCTCTATTTATCTGTCGCTAGCGCCTCGCTATTCACTCACCTCCGCCTCCTCCACATGCGCTGGTAGAGTTTTTTCACTTGACTGAGGCACTTGTCGGTGCATGCCATTGCTATTCTTTAGAGAAGAATGGTCCAGGTGAATGATTGATAGAGTAACACTGACGATCAATAGCGCATTTCAATATGTGCCTCACTTAAATAAAATGCCGTTATATGGTTTTGTTTAATTTCATGGTAAAATATTCGCCGAATATGGTGTTTATTTTGTAACTATTTAAAGATGTCATGGATTTGTTCTTCTTCAGCGTGCAGGTATCTGATGTCATAATCATACACTTAAACAATCATAGCATTTCTCCTAATTTTATGTCACAATCATATTCTTAAATGATCGTAGTATTTCTCCTAAGTTACGTCTCGAGTATCTGGCGTCACAATCATAGCATTTGTATTTCGTGGATGAGCTCACAGACTCGGCAGGCATGGTGAAAGTCAAATGTTCATAGCATTTCTCCTAAGTTACGTCTCGAGTATCTGATGTCACAATCATAGCGTTTCTCCTAAGCTACGTCTCAAGTATCTGACGTCACAATTATATATATATATATATATATATATATATATATATATATATATATATATATATATATATATATATATATATATATATATATATATATATATATATATATATATATATATATATATATATATATATATATATATATATATATATATATATATATATATATATATATATATATATATACTAAGAGATGTGCTGTTTTGTGAGGCACTTTCCAATATGAAACCTTTCTTATGGGGCATTCTCAAACCTGTGGGGCACACATAATACCCCACAGGCAATAACTGTTGCAATGCCTCTATGACGTGTTATTATGAATTATTATAGTGTTCCTAAATAATCATGTCTGACATCTTAATATATATATATATATACACCATAAGCAATATATTAAATGGACATCCAAAACGTCAATACAACCAGCGCTTCATAATGTAAATAGTAAGTTAGGCTTCAAAATACACAGCAGACTGCATACATTGTTAAACCTTAGTTGCATGGTGAAATGACATCCATTTCTAATTTATATTTGAAAAAATAATGATTGCGGTGGCTTTTTATCACGCTCACAACCTAATGACACCAGTATTCGTACATCGACTATATAGGAGGATGAGTGAGAACAGAGACTGTCTAGCAGTTTATACACAAATAATCTTTTTACTGCTGTAGCTGATATACAACACATTCACCGAGGACAGGTTATATCTTTTGAATAACTGAGAAACATGGTATTGGCGGTTGTTTTATTGGACATATATGTATATATACATATATACCCCAGACTCACGTTAGGAATGGGAAGTACCTGCGTGCCCCACAAACTTTGTTTCATATATAGGATGATATATATGACTCACACTCATGTGTGAAAACAAAAACACTAAGCCTGCCCGTAAACATATAGTGGCATATAGGATGATATATATGACTCACACTCATGTTTGAAAACCAAAAAAACTAAGCCTGCCCGGTAGCATATACTGGCAAATGGGATGATATATACAGAGCCAGGAGAGGATGTCATTGTATAAATCTGGTAAGCATGCTACGAGGTGACCTCAAGAAAGCAGGACTAGGTACACTCAAGTCAAGAATTGACCTGAGGAAGCTAAGGATTTTGGCTGAGGACAAGACACAGTGCGTAAAACCGAACAGGGAGTGATTGCAGCTGTAGGATGTTTCTACTACTACAGCCGCAGAATACAGTAATCATTCATTCAGAATGATATATATATATATATATATATATGTATATATATATATATATATATATATATATATATATATATATATATATATATATATATATATATATATATATATATATATATATATATATATATATATATATATATATATATATATATATATATATATATATATATATATATATATATATATATATGACCCACACTCATGTGTAAAAACCAAAGCACTAAGCCTGCCCCGTAAACATATACTGACACTCATGTGTTAACACTAAGAGATATGGCGTTTGAGAATTGTGAGAATTAGCCGATATAAACCTATATAGATAATTTTTGCTTTGAACCCTGAAATCCCAAAACCTCGATTTCAAGAGACTCGTACGGGTAACAGTTAGCTGCTGACTATTTTGAAACCAATTTTACTGGAACAGACCAAGTCGAATTAGTTTCAAAATAATCAACACAATTTGATAAAATTGCAAAGATTTTAGGTGTTTGGTCTTTCGGGTTCAAATAACTGTATGATATTTGTTCAATATTTAAGATGACACATCTAGATGAAAATGAGTGAATGAACGAATGAATGAACGAACGAATGAACAAACGAACAAATGAATGAACAAATGAACGCACGACGAGCGAACAAATCGATGGATGGATGGATGGATGGATGGAGGAATGAATGAACGAATGAATGAATGAATGAATGAATGAATGAATGAATGAATGAATGAATGAATGAATGAATGAATGAATGAATGGACCTATGGATGGATGGGTT
>CM067369.1:118000292-118207792 GCA_034401795.1 Chaetoderma sp. LZ-2023a
GCATGACACGTGTGTTGAGGAAAGAGGGCGGGGAGGAGGAGGGGGTGGGGAGGGAGACGTGGAAGGCGAGAAGAAGGGAAGGCAGGAAGGGACGGACGGTGGCAGGGAGGGATGGAGAGAGAGAACACCTATAACCGTGTCGGTTATAATCTTTGTGCTGCTGGTAATCATATTATGGAATATGAAAGATCAAGCCTATGAACCAATGCTATCACTTATACTTATCACATCATTTAAAAGAGAATTATATATAATATATGATGCAGGAGAAGCTATCTAAGAGCATCCAGATTTGAAAATCTTCCGGGGACGTAGATGCCTCATCGACGCAGACTCTCACACGTTCACACACTGCAGCCACCCTCACCCTTTCCACAGCCTTATCTATCTATCTATCTATCACTATCTTAGATGACCGTATTAAAATGCTGATTAAATTGAAAATAACGACTGGAATATGTTAGACAGCAACAGTTTCCAGCTATCTAACCAGCAGGGGAACACTCCGTTTGGTTACGCCAAATTTCCAGGCTTAGATGTATCCAAACGAAATAAATCATAGCAAATGACGATTTCGACGATTTCGTTACGCATAAATTAATATAATTTTTTAAGTTGTGAAATTGAATTAGAGACACGAGTCCCTAATTCAACTTCCCAATAAAAAACCCATTAAATAATAATTTGTACGGGTTGCGATCATCATATGTTCAGATTTATTTCGCGTCATTACGTTGAGGTACACAAATCAACCCTCTAAAACGTTACAATGTGAACAATTTTATTTTCACGCATTCTGGTACATGTGAATGTGCGCATTTAACAATAATTAATTAATTAATTAATTAATTAATTACCACGACGAACCCCACCCTCCCCTCCAGACTGTACCTACCCTACCCTACACACCATATTCCCAAGATAACACATTTTCAAGCAGAACGATAAATGTAACTGTCAATTTCTCCTGTGTATTCATGGTTTGTAATAGGCCTACGTATTATAGGAGGTTTTTTCGTGACATCATTACGTCATTATTTTTAGAACGGGGGAAGCCCGGCCGTCAAGCGTTCACTGATGTGATAAAGTAAACACCGATCTTCCTGGCTGTAAATCTTATCTTACACCGCACTAATCCTCTAAATAATAATTGTTTGGCGGAATATATTCAATTTCCACTTTATTTGTGTGCGATATTGAGAGCAATGATTTATTTACTGCTTTCATACCATGTTGGAACCAGTATTCGTGCATCAAATGGCTTGCTCATTGTGTATGTGAATGGCGACATTTGTGCTGTTCATGCTCAAATAAGTGCATGATGGTATGAATGGTGATAAATTATACCTCTAGACGACTGAGTGAGGCGATAACTGTATACATGTTTGGTTGGGTTGTGGGCGGTGGGTGTGCGGGGTTGGAGTGGGGTGGGTGGATGAGGTGTGGGGGGGGGGTTGATAGCAAAATGGATGTTAGTTTAAGTTCATGTGAAAATATTCAGCAGTGTTGTTATTCTTTTAAGTAAGTTTAATTATCCATGGCTGGCAGGAGATATAATATGATAACCAGCTGGGTGTGTCAGATTTTGAGATGCAGGAGCTGATTTGGAGGTGTATATGGGCTGGATATGGGGTGAGTGGGATGGAAAGAAGTTTTCTCCTGCATTTCAAGTGGTAGGCCAGCTAAGGGCAACCCCACTGATTGTAAGAGGAAGTCACTGTTACTATATGCATAAAGTAAATAAGCTTACCTAACTTTGAATATATGTTGATCATGTTTAATTGTGTATTTAGTTAACCATTTCACCAACAAATCCCTGAAAAAGTAAATTCTTTATGATATAAAACTTATTCTGTTGAATATTCTGAAATCAATTTGACTGGAAGCCATTGCTGCCTAAGGCAGCAACAACTGCCAGTCAAATTAATTTCAAAATATTCAATAGTTTTCCTGGATGGTAGCATTGAAAATGAGACATGGGGAATTCAGCGGGATAAATGGTTAATGAATAGCTACATGCCCTTAAGGGTTAAAGCATATGGATGTCTATGATTCATTACATACACGTACATGCAACAATGGATACAATTTATCTGCTCCCAAAAATATTGCAATATTTATATTTCTACATAAGACTGGACTGATTGTAAAATTTATTGAATTTTCATAGCTTTATTATTTTCCTAGATTTATTTTGCTGTGCTTAGCAAAAACATAATAATAGAACCCCTAACCGTCACCATGAAAGATACTTCTCTACCTTTACCTACCTTAATTGCTAGGGGCATGTGATTGGGTTATTATTTTATTGGGCCTCAAGACATGATACCAACTGCTATTGCATAAATTATGTGTATGTAGGTACAATAACTGAGAACCAACCATGTAGAGCCTCACATCCACTTCAAATTATGCATTAATCTACATTTAAGAACAAAATTATTTAAATAATTGCATCATTTAATATATGGGTGACTGATGAGATATGCTTGATAAAATAGATAGTATAGAAAGAACAATCAATGTTTATCTCAGTTTATGCAAACAGTGTAAGTTCTACAAAATGTTTTAGCATTTGATAATCAGATATGTGCATCTGCAAGTGCCATGCCATGAATTGGTTTGGATAAATTAGGTAGCATTGCCAGTGTTGAATCACTCACTCCATATTAAAACATTGCTGAACATATGTCCCCACATCTGCCCAAGCATAGAAACTAATTTGTCTTTTAAATAGGAGTGGAGTTGACCTGTGATGTATGAGTTTCTAGCCAAGCACTATTCACTCAGGAATTGCTGAAAATTATATTTGAGGAAGCAAGTTCCTGATAGACAGGGCTGTAGCTCCGCCCATACAGGGAAATTTATAGGCTCTAGATAGCAGATTCAATTTAACAATGACCAGGACTGGTGGTAATTGGAAGTTGTACTAATTAAGTTACCACATTGGTACATTTTTAGGAATTGGAATTACTAATTGAAATTACTTTGCTCCAAGAATGACTAACTCATAATTTCTTTTCAATCATTTTACAATTTTATCTACAGTTTTGTCTCCTAACATAGTAAAACATATGTAATATAACAAAGTGAGTAGGTTTCGACCCTTTAAAGGCCAAATTGTCCAAAACCAGCATTTGTATTGATCTTGAGATGCGTGGCTCCATAATAAAGCCAGCCATTTCAGTTGTAAATTAAAAAAATGGCTTCTTTTGATCTCCAAAGTGTAAGTGTACATTTTGTGTGAAAAAAATTGAAATTTTCTTAATGAAATCTGACCATTAATGGGGAAATTGTCATCTTTGGTAAACATTGCTTGTGTAGGGGTATGTCTTGAAAGATGTTCATTTGCACGCCAAGGGAAGATTACTTTTTGAAAAATGAAATGGCTGGCTTTGTTACTGGGGCAGTAAAATAAAGTAAAGTAAAAAAAAAAATCTTCCCTTGACCTACAAATGGCAATTTACTAAGCAAAAATTCAAATATCATTTACCAATCCTCACCATTAAAAGGGATAATGCTGAACAGATAGCCCTAGATCCAGGCCCTACAGCCCCTGGTCCATGGCATATGGCCTCACCATGTTCACTCTGTAAATCTCAGATGTTTTTCCAGTTGAATATTAAAATATACTGTCCTGATCAACTATCTGAGTATGACTGTATTTAGTATTATTTTATTTACTGACTATTATAAATTCTCAAGGTTGCTGCCAGGAAAAGAAATTGTCTTAACCACCACCCTCCCTCTACCACGTCACACAAAATCAAAACATTTAGGGGTCTAATGGTCCCTACCCCACCCTCTGTTTCTGTCACTAACCCCACAAAACACACAATTTGTGAAAATAACACTCATAAGTCGAGAGTTTAATAATAAATTCATCAACTATGTCATTGTGGATTTAAGATTCTATTATGGGGTGTATCCAACCTAGCAGTCATGGTCTGGTTGGGTTCTCAATGGTGGTGGCGATAGGGAGGGTGTCATGGCCCTTCCCCTATAATAATTGGAAAATGAAATGCTCTGAGAAGTAGTTTCCTGCATATTGCTTAATTAATTCATAATCGAATTGAAATTAATCTTTGTTTATTTACTGGGATGCGGGTGGGAATTAATGCAGCCCACCACCACCTGCCACCTTCCACCCTCACCAACCACGACCCTAAGGGTGGGGAGGGGTGGTGCAAAGCCAACCTAAATATGGGGGTTACCTCACACAGACAGACACACACGTACGCGCCTACCACCCTCTCTCTCTCTCTCTCTCTCTCTCTCTCTCTCTCTCTCTCTCTCTCTCTCTCTCTCTCTCTCTCTTCGCCTATGCACACACGGATAATAATTATGACAGTAGGGCCTATATATATATATATATATATATATATATATATATATATATATATATATATATATATATATATATATATATATATATATATATATATCTCTTGACCGCATTCGTAAATATCTATCGGGCATCCGCTTGTATTGGTACTATAGCCTACCAGGATCCACATGCACTGATGGTGGTGGGGCGGGGGGGGGGCGGTGGGGGGGGGCGTTTCTGACATATCATTGAGGTAGTATTTTAACATAACGTAACATAACAAGTATACAGCTTACCAGGACTTTTACGTCCTATTATCAGCTGGTGTATAAACTATAATTATTAATTATTATTGTATGGTCATTTTCGGGTGATTTGGCTTATCTAATGCTCTATAGTTGTAGTACACTGGGTGCGTTACATAGATTTTGTCTAGTCTAGCTTTGAATGTGATTATGGTAGGTGCGTCAACGACTGTTTCCGGTAATGCAGTAACTACTATTTTGCCTTCTAATGTGCATAGAATCAATAATATATTTCTAAAAATGCATAGTAAAATAGTATTTGATGTTAGAATTGTCAATTCGGCCAACTTTACCGCTAGAGCCGACGTAAAATTGGAATTGTCATGGCTTTGAGTAGCATCAAACGCGGCAGTGTAATTTTGTTTACTAACAAAACAGTGATCAGTGCTTGACGGCCAGTCATCTGTGCATGCGTGAAAATGACGTCATAAGGGAATTCCGTAAGACCTCCTATATGTAAGAGGTCCGTAACATGTGGCTTCCCCTGGAATCCTGAGTTGATCCCGGTTGGTCCCTAATGGAGTGGGCATGAAATCCTGCTGTGAATCTGTCCAGTGGGATTTTGTCCGGGTGGTATTTTTTCCGGTGGGATTTTGTCCGGCGGGATTATGTCCGGGTGGCATTATGTCAGGTGGGATTTTGTCCGAGCACCAAATGGACAGTTAATTTTGTATGGTAAATGAGTCTGTTAAAACGTGAACTCTGCCACGTCAAAGAGACGTCCACGCACTGCAACTCTATCATAAGATTATGACACATAGGGCCTTCATATATGATTAGACTGAACCAGTTGTATGGCACGTTTCACGACGTTTAATAGGACCTACGTTATTTGATATGCATATTAGTCAGGGTCACAGTGTAAAAAATATTTTTTTCGTTCAGAATTTTTGGGGATTTGTAAAACTATATATTTTCGGAAAGCTTTTAATGTGTCAATTTCAAAAACCAATGTCTGCATTTGCACAGAAGTCTTCATGGCGGCCATCTTGAATTTCAAAATGGCCGCCATCGAAAATCTTTGAAATCCAATATATCTGCAACCATATGACCTAGATTAATAATTTTGATGTCTATATCTATGTTTTCTGGGTCAGTGAATGCATTGGTAACATGTATAATAAACTTCAAATAACAGAAATCATGTTTTGGTAGATAAGTCCTGACTTAATATGTAATTTACAGACAGCATCTGCAAATTTGTAACTTTTTGTGATAATGTTGCAATGATAAATTTTATTTGGCATATAACAGAGTTACCAATTTAATCTAAGTATTCAAGCAACAATCAATGTGCTGCATCAGTTGCTGTCTACCTAGCAACATTGGCGTCATCATCATTTTCACACTCTGCGCTGCATTGACAAAGTTCAGTGCATGGTAAGTCTTTGGATTTGCACGAGCATCGATGAGAGGAACAATTCGATTTGCATTGACACCTAACCATCTCAATGAGAGAATTTGGAGCTGGTAAAACATCTGTTGTTTTTGCCTTTAGTTGGCCACCTGTCTCCTTGTAGTATCCATTCTGTAGTGGATCCAGAAACACATGATGTGAAATGTCTGCCTGACCCCACACATTTGCCTGTACTTGTACTCTAAGGACATGCTGTTTCAAAGCACCAATAGTAGGCGGTAGACTTGCACTATAAGCAAGCTGCTTACAGAATAAATGCCAACGTAACTCTGGGATGTTCTCGATTCTAATAGACTTTGGACAGTATGCAGCACACACAAATTTTGCCAGAGTTGAAAGTAGCTCATCTGTGACCTCAGTGCTTCTCGATAAATTTATCAGAGCGTCGATTACATCGCTTTCTGCCTTTAGGAAAAGCTTTAACCATGTTGATTTACCTATCCTAGAGAACCTGCCAATATTGTCTGCTCCAGTAAAGGCATGGAATGCGGGTAATGCTCTTACTTTCTCCATGCCGTATAGGCCGTAGCTTAATGGTACCAGAAACCATTGAGATAGACGTATTCTTAGGTAGATTGTCATAATATGCTATTGCCAGCACTAAGACATCAGTGTCTGGAGAGAAAATCACCAACTCCGCTGTATCAAGATTTCGCGGTGTTGCACATATGGCATGATAGATCATTAATGTATCAGCTTCCTCATGATTGTTGTTCTCAAAATGTAGGCTTCTATTACTTATCGTCTGGCCTGATGCTGATGCTATGACCAAGGTAGATGAGTCTTTATTGTACTCAATAGTCTTCTCTGCCAGATACTGCGCAAGGTCATTCTTTGTTTGGTCATGAGACAAAAATCTTGTCATAGGGATATGCTTGATACTGGTATCATCTTTGCCTTGATATCTAATTGGATCCTTCCCATGTCGTCGTTTCTCTCTGGTCGTGTTTTTCAGGGAATCTGCTTGATATGTATCAAATACAAGAATGATCTCATCATATCCTGCTGTCAGACTCATTAACCTGTCATTAAAACATTTACTAAGGTCGTTGACTCTCACAATAGTTGCTGGTTTCTTTGCCAGCTTCTGGACAAGAACCATTCCATCCACAACTGCGATTCTCCTACTAGGTTCCTTAGTTGCGACGGCAGTTGCGACGGCAGTTGCTTCCGGTTGCACCTAATAAGAGTGAATCCTCTGTGCTCTCGGTTTGTGGTAGGTCAGTCAGGAGCTTGATTAACTTCGACTTGTCGGTGCACTGTAGGACAGAGCCACACGGAGCAAACAGCGCCCTCGGTGTCAGTGTAAATTCAAAGTTGCCGATCGAATACTTTAAATCAATGTCTCGACTCGACTTTATTGTTGTCTTTTTTGTTTCCAGATGTATACATCTTGTTTTTCTCACGCTTCACTGGTTCCCAAAGGCTTACCTCTCCATTAATGCGCTCTTTCACATACTCTTCATATAATGTCTGTCGTCTTTCGTCTACATCCAGGATTTGTGGTACCGACTCTTGTGGTACATAAGCAAGGGAGATAATGTTGTAGATCATGTCAACTTCAGCAGCGAAAGGATTACAATGAGTCAGTATGGCAGCCATTATCTTGTCGATTGTGGTGTGTTCGTGTTTAACAGCACTTGCTCCAATGCCATGGTGATCTCTGACCTTTTCTTCTTGCAAATCAAATTGACACCTGAATTCCCAGGATAACCGTGACAGTTCTGGAGCAGCGAGGAAAAATCGCTGTCTCGCATTTGCATTGTTAGATACTCCAATTAGTCCTGAGTGCACTTTCATCATTTTGTTCAGATGCTCACATGCATGATTCGTACCAATTGAAGTGAATGGAATGTCATTCTTAGTCACTGCAATGTTTTCAGTTTCAAATTCTTGCCATGTGTCTGGATGATTCTGCTTGAGTGCATACATATCTGCTATGTATCTTGGCCAAAGACGTTTGTATTTGATTCTATCAAAAGCAAAGAATAACTTGCTCAGTGCTTCTCCAGTTTCAAGATGAAGGGTCAGATCAGTATTTCGGGATGCTGCGACAAAGAAAAGGATTGTTTCCACACGGTGCAGATAGTTCATTAATGACTTGAACATCGCATGTTGGGACCTCTTTGCCACCCATGTCTGAAACAGATTCAGCATATCAGTATTAGACAGCACTTGGAGCAGATTGCTATGCGCCGGCATCACTGATTCTGCCCGGCTGGCTTGGTTTGATTTACTGCATGCCTCTGCTATGTCATCTGCAGCTGATATGCATGCATCCCTTAGATTTGGATACTCTTTGAAGAATTCGTCAAAGACCAGTTCATACAATGCGATGTAAGAGTAGATATGATCATGAAGAGAACGTGAGTAGTGCTTGCATTTCAGGATTTGTGTCGTTGTGGTAGAGCTAAAGACATCAGCCTCGATCCATGCATCGTCTATTCCGCAATTCTCAATAGAAGTACCGAGAGCTCTCAATGCAGCCATGACGACATGGAGTTCACCAAGTCTTGGGATAACACCACTCTTTTAATTGGCGTTGACATCTACAAGCTGCACTGATTTCTCATACAGGGCCATGTCAAAAGTAATGACTGTTGGATGGTCTTTACCAACAGCCATCTCCTTCAATGTTTGTGCTTGTTTAATTACAGTCATTAGCGTTGACCATTCATGAGCCAGCACTGGGAGAAGAGGCAATGCACAAACATTGGTTAGAGATCTACTTGATGACAGGAGTGAATTATACCCAGCCCACCCAGGAACCAAACACATCTCTTTCCTTTCATCCATCCTCGCAACACATGCTATGACCCAACCCATATGGGTCAGCTGATAAGAGTCTGCAACACCGGTTTTACTCAACACAAAATTACTTTGCATTCCAGGTTGAGCCTTTGGTTTGACGCATGACAACATAGATGTGTGTTGTGGTGTAATGGATAAGCTCTTTGCATCACCAATGTTTAAAGGTGGTGCAATGGATTCCCTGGGTGCAGAAGCTTTTTGATAGACCGCAACAATTGTTCCATGTGTAGTACCTTTACCATCAATGGTATCCTCAGCAAAATCGGTGTTGTCCACAGCTAAGAAAACAAATGTCCCTTTCTTTAGAAATGGTGGTACATACAGATTATTGAATTGTCTCATGTTTTCGACAACCGAGTTAGCTATTGCTGTTTCTAGAAGCATGGTACGGTGGTAGGACATGCAACAGTTCTGTGCATGAAGAAGATTCACAATCTTCTTATTCCTGGTGTCGTGATGCACAGATAATGCCAATCCTAGAACCTGAGAATTTTCTCTTCTTTGCTGGGATCTGAATTTTTCAGAAGAGGCAGCTTTAGGTTTATGCATCACTTGCCTATCCGATTTAAGTCCAAACATGAGGGTTTGACAAGATGTAAGCACTGCTCTATCAACGAGACACTCTCTGGTTTTGCTATCCAAACTATCTACAGGTCCAACCATTATCCATCGTATCAGTGTGTATAGTTCACATGGGATGTCATCCATATTGCTGGAAACAAGGATTGAACCAGGTTCACCATCATTCTTAGTGAATGTTGTGATGCTTTTTCGAACAATCTGTGCTGCCCTATAGATCGCCTTCATGCCTTCCATACCATCATCTTCACACATCGCAGAATGAACCATTTCTTCCTCACATGCTTCTAGCGAGTATAGAACGGCACACTTGCGCCTGATTTAGCTCAGAAAGGATTTTCTCTTTCAGCCACTGCCTACTAAATGTAGGTGAATGATTGTCTAATGATTTACGGTCAAACATGTTTATATATGTTATTTCTATGTCAGCCATAGACAGATAAGCCCCATTTCGGGTGTGTGTATCAACAATATGGATAATTTCAATCAGACATGCCATTTGCCGGGAGAGATCATTCTCAGCATTTCTTGTAGTATCTGAATCTCGTAAAATGTGGAAAACATGCTTCCTCCAGCATGGCTTGTGATACCGGACATCAATTGCATGTGCATCATACGGGGAAAGCGAGGTATTTAATCTAGTAAGTAATGCTGTATCTTGTGCTATTTCCAATGCATCTCTTAGGGCTTTACCAGCATTATGAGTTCGTAATTTGAACAACTGCTGATTATGATCGTCTGTCTGGCAGTAGAAACACAGTTCCCTACACAGTGGAATTGTTGAGGAACGTGTATAGCACTTTACCTCTTAATCCCACGTTTATTAGTAATGTAAGACCCACTAGATAGTGCATCATCTATGCGATTTCGTGCACGTCGTATTTCTTCTTTGTTAGTGGCAGTAGAGTAACAACTGCGATGCCAACCCGCTTTATGTGAAGATAGGTCACCATATGTGCAAAGTCTAAGTCTTTTCTGAATTTCAATGTATGAACCATCTTTCAATGTTGCTCTCTCTTCGACTGCTTGCAACAAATTGGTAAATGAGTCTATTCTTGGATGCTGCACCATTGGTCCTTTAACAGTAGCATCTGTCTGGCATAAAATGCATAGCTTCCAGTTTGTTAACTCCTGTGTTGCATCAAGCTGTACATCGCTCATGATTTACTCAAATTTGATGACAAAATATATTTGATCAATGCTTATTGCAAGATTACAAACGATAATCCTGAAGATTATTGCTGTCTGATTATGCTTATTGCAAACCTATGAGCAGACGATCATTTGAACAACTTTTCTGCAAAAATTTGCTTTCAGTTTACTTATACTGGTGAATTTGAAAATTACCCTGGGCCATCCATATTGTAAAATTGTGACACGCCGCTCACCATATACATACTCTGTCATAATATGTTTATTAATAAACATGATGACAATGTGATTATGTAGATAACAGGCCATTGGGCTATATCGTCATTCTATCCCCTCTATTGGATTACTATGGGCTACTGTTACCGCTAAATATTGTAACAAATATTGATTTAGAAAAAAGGTGCGACATTTGCAGATGTTGTGTGAGAATTGCTTATTATTTTGGGAATTATCAACCAAAACATTATTTCTGGCACTTGAAGTTTATTATAAATGTTACCAATGCATTCGTTGACCCAGAAAACCTAGATATAGACATCAAAATTGTGAATTTAGGGTACATGGTTGCAGATATATTGGATTTCGAAGGATTTAGATGGCGGCAATTTTGAAAATTCAAGATGGCCGCCATGAAGACATTTATGCAAATGCAAACATTGGTTTTTGAAATTGGCATATAAAATGCTTTCCAAAAATATATAGTGTTACAAATCCCCAAAATTTCTGAACGAAAATACATAGTGAACCCTACTATATATTAGATGAACTGTTTACGACTTTGATGAAGTAGAACTATTCAGTGAAACCAAAGCTCGTGAAAAATCTGCTTAAATCCGCGTTTAATATCGGAACACTGTTTCCCTTTCATCAGCTTCTGATCAGCGACTTGTCTATTAAGCTTTAGCTGTACATTATTAGCGTGACCTAGATTCAAGCAGCTAAGGAGCGCGCTGACAACTGACGCGCGATGACGCAAGCCGCGCGTGCCACATTTATGCATACACTATACCTGTCTATAACGACCATTAATTTTGCATATATCGCTAAAATACGAATCTTTTTATGGTGTAGTCTTGAAAAAACGTGTATTTTCCAAAGGAGGATTTAAAGGTGGGGGGGTGGGGTGGAGTTGTGGTGGTGGTGGTGGGGGGGGGGGGGGGGGGACGGGGGGGGGGGGGCGTGCGGCCTTGGCGTACGCCCCCCCCCCCACCCGCCCCTAAAATTGCCCAAGGCTACTATTAATTTTGATGACCGTGCAAAAAATAAGATTTTTGATCACTCACAATGCGGGCAATGGCTTCTCAGAACACCTAATTTTCAAATTTCTCCCGGGGAGGACCCCGCAGCCCCAGACGCTCCCCCCCCCCAACACCCCCCCCCCCCCCGTCTGTGGGAGGGGGTCACCCCCTCCCAGACCCTCTCCCATTTACGCCCCTTCTAACACAAATTCCTAGATCCGCCCTGTTTTCAGTAACAATATAAATCTCCGACATGGCAACGAATTTACGAAACCCAGTAGTCCGACAATAGAATTGTAATAGTCGATAAAGTGGTTCAATAACTTCAATTGAGCCGGATAATTACTCAGTGTAGGCATATATTGGAATGGTGTGCGTATGTGTGCGCACACATGTATACACTGCACACACGCGCGCATGTTTATACCCGCCGGCTCGCACGCACGCACACACATGCGCACACACTCACGGACGCACGCACACGCGCACACAAAAATGTAGGGATAATTGTATAGTAGGCCTACGTTATGTAATAGTAGATGGTAGACTAAAGTACGTTATGTATGGGTGGGGGTGGTGGTGGTGATTGTGGTGGTGGTGGTGATGATGATGTTGGTGGTGGTAGTGGTGGAGGTTGTGGTCGTGTGGTGGTGGTGGTGGCGGCTGTGGCAACGACGGCGGCGATGGTGGTGATAAGGAGGAGGTGGTGTTGGTACTGTTATCGTTGGTGTTGTTGGTCGTGTGCTGGTTGTGGCTGTGGTGGTGGTCGTGGTGGTGTTGGTGTCGGTGGTGGTGATGATGGTTGTGAACGGTGGTAGTGGAGGTGGTGGTGGTGGTGGAGGTGGTGGTGGTGGTGGTGGTGGTGGTGATGTTGATGAGTGTTGTTGTTGTTGTTGTTGTTGTTGTTGTTGTTGTTGTTGAAACTGTAGGTGTTGGTGGTGTTGGTGGTGTTGGTGGTGTTGGTGGTGGTGATGGTGGCCGTGGCGGCGGCGGTGGTGGTGGTGGTGGTGGTGATGATTTTGTATGTGTTGTGATCGGGAGGATGGAAGGATAAGGGCGGAAAATTAAACACTTCAGGGTGATATTTGCCGTTTTCGAAATCTTAAAATTAATCTCACTTATTATTTCTCCTTAACCGACCATCTGACACCTCGCCCCATAAGGGAAAGAGGATATTGCGATCGGATCTGTGTGCGTGCGTGCGAGCGTGCATGTGTGCGTGCGTGAGTGTGCGCATACATGCGTGTCCGTTCCCACCGGTATCTGAAAAACTTCTGATCAAATTTGGCTCAAATTTTAATACGAGGAAGCACATTGCCGTGCAACAGAATTCCCAGATGTTAGCCATGATCCGAATAAAAGAACTCGAATAAAAGAACCCGGAGACGCATCAAATCAAATTCTGGATATATATGTATCTCGGAAACTACTGATCCGAATTTGTTCAAATTTTAACACAATAGAGGGTGCGGGCATACACTAGGATTCCACAACGTTTGGTGTGATCTGAAACTATTTGGGAAATCTAGGAAAATCCAAATAGGGCCTGTGGGAGGGTCAGCGATCTTCTATCGCTATTCCGTAAGCGGTAGCCGGCAATTCTTCCCTCCCCCATTCACTCCATCCAACCATCTATCAATCCAGCGAGAAAATGAATGAATGAATGAATGAATGAATGAATGAATAAATGAATGAATGAATGAATGAATGAATCAATCAATCAATCAATCAATCAATCAATCAATTACTAACACATACCACATCCTGTTTTGCGAGATATGGGTGGAGGCATGGTGCTGGTGCCATCAGTCAGTCAGTCGGTCAGTGTTTTTGAACTGGAAAGACTTTGCACCTGATATGAATAAATAAACAAAAGATCATGATCGGATCAAAGTCAGGATCTATTGCTGCTGTTGTTGCTGCTGTTTACTTGCTCTTCGCTCATTTGCATAGTGCCCAAGGCTGCGTTGACTGATATAGTCTACAGTAATATATAGGCCTATTATAAAAAAATCATTAGGTATTTCCAATGACGACATGCACATCTTATCCTAATTCAGCATCTGCGGCGTTTTGAAACAATTAGCACCTTATTATTCTTACTTCTTACTATTGTTGGGCTATTGGGTTGTCGGACTACTGGTTTTGTAAACTTTCTGCTGTGGTGGATAGGGGTGTATATTGCCAGTACCCTCTCGATACAACGCGTATCGTGATACACCCGATACGTATCATCAAATGACTAAATTGACACAACTTAGTGAGTAGTGTCGACTTACATCTTTTCTGTCCGGATAAAAATGACATGGTGATGACGTGTATTAAATACAAAAAAAATTGCACTGTAAATGTTTTGGCTGTAATCACTTTCAGCAAAGGAAAATGCGAAACAAAACATTTTGTCAATATTTTGGCATATTTAACAGTGTGGTAAAGTACTGGCAAGCAAAACTCTCATTCTCCATGTATTTGCCAAGATAATTTGGTGTAAATCAAAATTTGTGCTAAAATAAGATGAACATAATTCAACAATGCATGCTATTAAGTTATGTAAGTAAGTAATTGTGGGGTGTGTGGGGTTTGCTGTCGAAGCGGTGGCCATGGGGATCTAATATTGATGCCAAATGTTGGAGTTATGGTGACATTATTGTTCTCACCATATAATGACAGGAAACAAGAGAAATAGCCTTTGCCTATTCCTATGTTGTGTGCATAAGTGTTGGGGGCAAAGCTTACGGTAACGCATATGTACGAACACACACGCACGCATGAATTGGGTCATATGTACACACTAACGCGTGCATGAAAATGTACACGGAGCACGTCAATATCGAATTTGCACTGTTAACCAACGGAGCAGGAACCAATATCGAATTCGATATCGGCACACCCGTGGCGAAATTTACTATTAAAGTATTCAGTATTTCAACACAAAATGAATTCTGGGTCGTTCATGTTCATGGCGTCACAATTTAACGTCATAATGGTGAGAAAAGATAAAAAAAAAAAGCATTCTGCTGCAAGTATAATACATGTATCCAATCTTTATTTGTTTCAAATAATTGGAAATATAAATATAATTAGTGTGTGTAACGTAGCGTAGCTGAACATACACAAAACAATAAATTTTCACTAAGAACTTTCTTAGTGGATTTACGGCATGGGTGTACCTGTCGTAAATTAAGAAAGATTTAGGAACGTTCTTATGCCTAAGAATACGCCATGATTGCCATTTTTCATCCTTACCCTCATCAACCTACATCAACTCTGGCCATGGGAGGAGTCTTTTCAGGTCCTCCTAAACACTCTGGCATCCGACGGCCACCTGGTCTGACTTATCCATGAGCAGTGTTGTTGCCGTGTATATGTTGCCCACATTGAAAATGTTGAGTGTGTGCTTGTAAATCGTGTGTCCAACACAGCCATGTGGAAAGAACATCATATTTGTCTGGTGCACTCTGTTCGGAACCAGTTCATCGAAATACGCGACTAGGGTGTGGTAGGGACAAGGTCTGTATAGCTGCCACAGTGTCTGCCTGGTGAGCTACTGGCTGACAGGCTCCAAGGTGAAGCGATGGCAGGTGACCTCGAGTATCTGGTGAGGCTCACGGTAACTCATAGAATTTCTCATAATACCATGGGAGCGAAGCCGTTTTTGGAAGGGCAAATTTAACATTACGAGCAATGGGCCGTAAAACGTTAATTACATTTTCTTTACTATCTTGCAAAATTCACTCATGATATGATGTTTTCTGATACCTGGCAGGGTTATTACAGCTTCTCAGATACATGATTTTATGGTTTGAGCGCCATGGAAAATGTAAACAATGAGTTGCTATGGACAGTCCTCTTTAGCATGTAAGTAAGTTTGCCCCAACTTTAATGGCGGCCGATCTCAAGATGCCCTTATATGCGAAACTATGAATAGCCACCATGCCAGTAATAGAGGGCCTCAAGAGAGGCAGTTAAGCCCATGGGTGAACTTTCAGATTTAATTAGCTACATCGACTACTGTCTTTACACACATAGCATGGGTAAACTCTAGACAGATGAACAGATTTTAAATGTGAGATTGTCTTGTGGGAAGTCATGACCCCGCAGGATGACTTATAATTCACGTAAGACCCAAAAGAAATTATGTTTTGAAAATACCAGATGAGCTAAAAGTCCAGGTGAGCTAAAGATGGGTGCCGTAGCGTTGCATCAATGTTAATTATAACATACAATTCAAAACGGGAAAGTTATGATGACTAAGTGTACCGTGGCTGTGTCGACCACCTGTTATTTATAAATATGCGTCAATCATTATGACGGTGGAAAGTCGAGCCAGCCAGGTCAGCTCTTTGTATGTAATAGAAATGCACTAATGTTAAATGGATAGGATGCTGTTTATAGCGTTATATAACCAGCAGATAAGATTAATATGATGATGATAGAAATAGGATGAATTAATTGGAAATGATTCTATGGTTCTGAGTTGATGTGTATTTGAAAATGGTTTAGATAAAAGTTGTTGCTGCTTAGCCGGCATTCACTTTTATGATATTCAGCAGTTGTTGGTAAGCATAGTTTTGGAAATAATCAATGTTTAGTGGCAAGTGTTGGGATCATGAATTATGAGAATAAATTGAACGTGACTGACTGACATAGTTGATGACGTAAGCATTCTAGTATTTAACGTGGGCTAGAACAATACCACCTGGTAATGAATCATCCAGCACGTGTTCCTAGCACCCTATGATTCTTGAGACTTCTCCATTAGTACGCAATGGACAGGACATGGAAATTATAGCATCCTTTACCCTGAGCACTGCTACCTATTCCCTTGGCCGACTGCGTGGTCCTCCTATGCCAACTATTTCACTGGGGGTATGACTAGTAGGGTTAAGCCGTGTATATAGCACTATGACTCTGTCACTCACAGACCTAGAAAGCAAAGAGCTAGGCGATCTTGCTCACTTGGGCGAGGCACGCTCGGTTCAGAGGACCCTGTTGCCCCTATCTCCTTCCTAGACTTCGATGAAAAGGGAGACCCGTGGGAGATCTGACGTACCATCCCAGCCCGAGATCTCATCGGGAACACTGATACGGTAGGACAATCGGCCATTAACAAGGCCAAGACTGTAAACAAGGGGAAGGGCATCAAAGACAGGGCAACGATGAGAGGTATACTCGGAGTCGGTGAGGCTGGTGCCATCAAGGTTATGTCTGAGTCCTATGCACAAGACCTGGTTAAGGATCTCCTGAAACCACGGAGCTCATTCCAACAGGATGGAGAGAATCTCAGGGTAGGCACCCTCGGCCTGAGCCATATCACTGCCGATAGCAAAACAGATGCTACCGCCAGCCTCCACCTACCAGAGGTGAAGAAGTCAGGGTTCTTTGGTTTGCTGTTTAAGACCACACGATGGTTATGGCTTCCCGTGCATGTATCATACAGATACTGGATGTACTAGACAGTGTGGGTGCTGACACAGGCCCTCTACACCATCTTCTCAGCTGCTGCTGTGATTTCATGCTTGATGCCTCCATCGCATCCTTCAGATCTGCCCGAGGTGCAGGATTCCCCGCTCTGCAGGCGAAAGAGCTGGTGCAGGAAGTACTGCCAGATATAGACGAGGCTACCGCCGACCAAGTGCTAACCATCCTCCGCATGCATGTCTGTACCATTCGACAGTAGGCCGGCTGATGCTGGCCAGGTGGTGCTGATCATTGCCCCATCAGGACATGGGAAAAACATCTTGCTGCAGGCTCTCCTCGCCAAACATCTACACTCTCAATACATCCTTTTGGTGTCTGACTCTGCCGCTGAAGCGGTTGACAGTAATGATCAATGGTACAATGGCCCAATCACCAAGACGCAGAACCTGCACGCACTGATGGAGAAGCTACAGGCAGCCCGACTGACAGAACCACTTGTTCTAGTTATCGATGACCCTGCAATGGGCCAGAAGACAGTCACTTCCCTCAGCAACATCACCTGGCGCATCCAGCAAACAAAGATAACTGTCCTCATCTTTTTCAGAAGTACACCCACGAGATCTCACCGGACATCCGCCACAATTCCCGGTTGCTATGCTTCACCTCCAAGTGTGGATGTGCCCTGCTCGAGACCATATACGACAGCCTAACCCTCAAGGAGACCAAGGGGGACTTTATCGCAGGTGTACAGAGGGCAGCTGAGCTGATCCACTTCATCTTCAGCAACAAGGGGACAGGTGAGCTGTCACACTTCAAGCCATCTCTGGAAAAGGCACAGACCTTCACCAATAAGCTGAATCAAGCCAGGAAACTAGCCTGCTCTACGCATCATCGCTAACAGACTGTCGCAGCTGTCGCAACCTTTTTCATTCATCAGAAGGCTGTGCGGTCTCCGCTACTTCGTCCGCGGTCTCTGCTACTTTGTAAGATGCTTGAGGAACTTCATCAGAAGCTTGAGGAACTTCGTCAGAAGCTTGAGGAACTTCGTCAGAAGCCTGTCGCTTAAACTCTATCCACTGAGGGTCAGATGGTAGAACTCTCTTCTTCTGGAACTTCTCACAGTAGATCCACTTTGTCCACGTGTGACGAGCATCTGACTTGCGAGCGGATTTGATGAGGTAGTCCTCGTAGTTATCTGGGAATTTCAGAAATGCTGCCAGATCACTGGCCAATCTCCTGCGCCCTTCTTCGTTGAAGATGTGCTCAACAGCCTCATTGCGGCCAACAGTGAACCCCTCCTGAGTACCTTCTGCATGACCGGTGGCATGGCTCTCTGCTACAGCGGCACTGACCTCCTCCCTGAAGTAGTTATTTGCTCCAGACTTGAGGCTATCCAGCATCTCTCGCTCTTCCTGCCTACGGAGGCTAAATACTGGCAGCCCACTTCCCGACCGTTAGTAAATCTTTGGGGTCGACCCTCGCCGTTTGGAGAGCTAGAATAACAGAACTGTTGGTTTGGGCCACAGGTAGGTCAAGTGTCCTGCCCTGGGTGCTGTCAAACTTCCAGTAGAGTATCCGAGTCAGGAGTTCTTTTGTACTACAAGCTGGCGCTCCTTCCCCTATGGCAGCCAGTATCTCCGCATCAGATGGAGGTGTGACCTTGGCTCGCTCATGGATAATGTTGATGTCACGAAGCAGTCCTTGGACCCTGTCACAGTGGAACAGTTCACGCCATGGCTGTCATGCTGATTTGTCCTGCTGCCTATAGATAATCTGCTGGAGAACTTTACCAAACATGGCAGCTGTTTAGCCCCTCTATATACCCAGACCTTAAACATGCTACAGTATGTGCAACATCCAGATTGGGCCATTGAACCCGCGACATCGCACCACACTGATCCTCGCAAGGACTGCCTGATGGTCATTCGACCCAGTATACATAATGAGAACCTGTTGTCTGCTGCTGGGAAGTACATCGACTTTGCAATCTCGGCAGAGATCCACGAGATCAACCGCATGTGACAGGACGGGAGTGGACGTCAGTGATAAAATCACCCAAGGCCATGCGTGACAGGACGGGAGTGGACGTCAGTGATGAAATCCAGGAGTTTATTAACCATCTTTATTGAGGAACTCTACTATCAGCCTGGTGGATATTACCATGAGCCCCCTCAACTACTTGAGGCTGCACGCCGCAAGGGCCACAACTTCACATTGGAGACAGTTAGACAGTGGCTCAACCACCAGGCGATGTGGCAGATATATAGACCTCGTCCACGGCACACCAGGCATGCCCATTTCATGGAAACTTTCCTGAACAGAGTTCACCAGGCAGATGTTCTATTCTTTCCACAAGTATGCCCTCACCATCGTCGATGTCGCCAGCAGGTACAAGGTTGCAGTACCGCTCACAGACAAGTCAGCTGGCCAGGTGGCCCAGGCATTCCAGGGTGTCTATGAGGCTTCGGAGTAGGGCATCACCGTGCCTAGGCTATCGTAGAGCAGTTAAATCAGACACTGGCAGAAGGACTGTTCCCACACCAATATGCCCAGGAAATGGCCGCACCGAGTGAATGTTCTAGAGTATGGGTGAGAGGGCTGCCTGCTGTGGTGGAGAGATCCAATGCCGAGGTTACTAGGCTAATCGGGAAGAAGCCGGTAGAGGCTATCAGACACTCTGCTAGTCATAGCTCTAGAGGAGCGAACAAGGGGGAGTAGTGCCTACCACCTGATGCTCTGGATCGGTACCTGTATGAGCCTGGTGAGCTGGAAGGTGGTCGACGGCGTGCAACAGATCCTAACTGGTCGATAGATGTTCACAGGCTTGACAGGTATGTGGAGGCGGAGGGGCGGCCTACACTGCACTACCTGGCACGCCAGCATGGAGTGCCTAGGCGACAATTTGTCATAGAAGAGCTTCAGCTAGTCCCTGAAGACACACAGCTACCACCCCTAGGGTGTTAACATGATACTCGATGGGCTCGGTATGGACCCCATCTGGCACCACATGGCGCTTATCATAGTAAGCGGAGAGTCCGAGTTTTTCCTGCTCATACATCACCATACCCTGGTTGTGCATGAGTAGACCTCGGCTTTTAGCTCTGTCCACCCCGCCATGTAGGTCACTGTAGAACCTCTGCCAAGAGACCTCATTCTGCCACTTTGAAATTCTCTTAGCCGAGCACTTACTTGCAGCTGCACTCTCCACGTGATAGCATTTGGAGCAGAGAGCAATGCCACGAGACCCTTCGAACTCGAGCTTGAACAGTCCCGGAGTCCGTCCAGACCATTTGTCCCAAGCTAGCCAGTCCCGCTTATGAGCCTCGTACTCTGCTCGCATCTCAGGACGAATGACGTCGCCGAGGTTGAAGCCTGCTATAGTGATATACGCAGAGTCAGTGTCCATCTGCAGGTACTCAAAGCTGTCACGAGCTACCTTGCGATCAAGGAAGTCATAATAGAACTCCAGCATTCGAAGCTTTGCGAGCTCATAACTGGCTATCCCCACCTGGAAGGGCCTTCGAATAGTGATTCTCTGGAGCTCGTATGACTCACCGATCTCCTCGAGATCTTCGAACCATGGGCTGCGCAGGGCCTTGTCTACCATGCTTTCATCCTTCATGAAGCTTGTGTTGCTATGGCGTTCCAGGGCCTTGATGAGCTTCCCGTAGGCACTGTTGCTGAGGAGTTTAAAGAGATCTGCCAAGAGCACTTTGCTCTTATCTACATCTCCCAAGCGGCGGGCCTCCATAACATTCTCCATGAACCACTCGAATGGGAGCTTGGCCTCATAGTCTATGGTGCGGTATACAGCAGTGATCTCCAGGCCATGGGTTATATACCACTTGAGTGTTGGTGCGTACAGCAGCTGCTTCTTGCCAGAGAGGGCGCCGACCAGCTTCTGAGTTGTGGGTCGCTTCTGCCCTGTGTGCTCTAGATATGCCTGCATCTCAGAAGAGACGGCCTCTACCGGGATCTCGCGGTCATAGAAGAGTGGGGGCATTTCCTCGAACTTTGCCCACAGAGCCATAGGGACCTCTATATCCACCTCAGCAAATCCAAACCAGCGGTCTGCTAGGAGCTCCTCTTTAAAGCTGGCTACACCACTGGCACCGGACCAATGGCGCACTGTCTCCTTACCACAGGGCATCTCTTTGGCCATCGTTGACAGGTACAGAGCATTTGCGTCATAGCCGAGTAGACGTTGGCAGACCCGCTCACTCTGGCGGATGCATGTCACACATGCCTTGTTGTATCTGGTGAACACGATGCTGGGCCCTCCATCAACCACATCCTTCAGCATCTCATAGGCCTCCTTGCTCGGAGTGTAGAGGCTAGCATCTGGCATGTGCTGAGTGGTTCCACGTAGGAGGTACTGCAGTGACACACCTGGGAGAGACACCGCATCTTTGAGGATGTCTATTTCTCATTCTGTGGAGAACTCCCGCATCCGCTCTAGGGCTTCGATGAATGGACTGACGTCCAGGTTGTTGTAGCATCGTAGCCAGTCGACGAATCTGCGCATTCCGTGCTCACTGAATGTCTGGTTACATTGTTCCCCCTCTGTTCGCGTCAAGAGGTAGCCACCCTTGAGCTTAGATGTCCATGCTAAGTAGTCAGGAAGCCCTGGATAGTTGAGCTTCTCATGTGTGTCAAACCATTCATACAGGAGCCAGGTCTTCTGCTGTGTACACCCGTAAGCTTTGACCCATACCTCGTACGAGACTCCTGGGCCGAGGTAGTTCAGCACATCGAGAAACCGTAGCTCAGGTGTTATGAGGAACATGGTCTGACTAGCCCTCTTGGCGACTTTCACTGTACCTGTACTGTCAGTCAGCTCATCGACAAAGTACTTCTTGATGAGGTTCAGGTCACACCGCCAGTACAGGCACTTGGTCACACCACTCGTTGATCAGTCGCTGCTGTCGCTTTGGGAGCTTGTCCAGGTCTGTCGGTATGTACTGTGCCCTAACCCTTGTCCGGATTTGAGATGCTCGCCGTTGGATCACCAGCATGAACTCTCTGATCAGTTCTTTGGGGTCAGGATTGCAGAGGTGAGTGGGCTCACTCGTGGCGCCCTCTAAGATGCAGCCAACTGACACAGAGATAGGTATGTGAGTACTCTCGATCGTGTGCGTCTCTGTAGGAAGGGTCTTGATACCATCTAAGAGTGCTTCGAAGTCGTAAACTATGAAGTGTGGGTATGGGACAGTCTGAACTCGTTTAGGGACGCTTGGATAGCCTTTTATATAGCACTCCCACTGTACCACAAGCGGGCATCCAGACACTCTCAGCTTCTCCTCTTTCAGGACTGTCTTGCGGTGTCTTTGTTCGGCATCCTGACCTCGCTGGTGTTGTGGACACCCATGCCAGTGACAGCCATGGAACTGGTAAACGGTGTTGATGGTCGGATCATAACCATCTACGGGAGCACCCTCGACCCAACGCTCGCCACCGTGCCCACACTCTACATGGCGTATGTGTACGCCTCTGTTTCTCGCCCGATACTCGATCCAACGAGTAGCCGCTGAACTGGATGGGTGGGGCGGATAGAAGGCTTTCTCATACGCAGACTGTGGCGCCTCAACCTTCTCGTCAGGACACGCAATTTTTGTTTTGCCGCCTGTACAGTGATCAGCATGGCATTGAAGATGGCATGCCTTGTAAACCTCTGCTGACAGTGACAGCAGACTAGTGTATGTGCCAGCTTGGAGATGTTCTTGATGTAGAAGGCATGGTGGTCCCACACTCCGATGGTCATGGTGTCGCGGTAGTGAGCTGCTTGCCTGATCATGTGCCAGGTGCCCTCTTCAGTTGGTTCATACATGCGAATCCAGATCTTGGCGAAGAACTCTACCTTGTCCAGCTGATCCAGTGAGGTCCTGCGGACATCAGGTTACTGTCTTGCCATAGAACTGTGTGGCAAGCTCTCGTGCAGAAGCTGTACTTCTATCAGCTCTCGCTCCTCGGTGGACTGCTAGACATCTCCAGAGACACATGTTGTCCCTGTAGGTGTCAAGGGCAGTCATACTCTTCTTCTGTCGTAGCCTGTCTGGGAGGGGGCCTGTCCCAAGCAGAGGTTGGCGGTCGGTGACAGCCCTGACGTCAACGTTGATTGGTCGAATGAAAGCCCACTTGGTGTTGGGTCGATCGATATTGTCTGTGTCGAGGCGGGCTTGCTCTCTTGCTGCCACCCAGTCCTGGGCTGCTCCTATCATGTTCAGCCACGGGCTCCCTGGAGCATCTTTGTGGAAGAGCATCACCCTACCGTCTTCAATGTGACGGATGCGATAGGCATGGGTGTAGCGGAGGTAGAAGGTGTTCTGGACAGTCTGCTGGATCTTTTGCATGATCTGGCCTGTGAGGTCTCCGTCTAGACCTCTGAAGAATGTCCAGCATACTGACCGGCGTCCTCTATCCTCTGTCTCCCTTTCGCCGAGACGCTGGTCGAGAATGTGTTCGCCTTCTCGCCTCATGCTCCGGGCTAAGGGTTCAGACCTCAGCCCCCTCATCACTCGGTTAGTGATCCTGCGTAGGAGAGGTAAGCGCTCCAGTGGATGGTCGGCCCTCCGCCTCGCTACAGTCTTTGCTCGCAAGCTAGCAGTTACCTCCTCGTCCAACTGATGAAGCTCACGTATCCGCTGCGCTTTCTTGTGGGGATTCCAAAGATCATCTTTGGCATGCGCTGGAAACCTTCCCGTCTCCATTGCTTAGGAAAGCCGCTTCTGCTACTCCTCGGCATGGACCTGTCCGATCATCTGGAGCAGGTCGGCTTTCTTGGCCTTAGGGTAGCCTCTAAGGCCGAATTGCTTTGCAATAGCGCGAAGCTGTGCAACAGTACTCATGGTGTATGCCCCTGTGGATGCCTGTCTCTAAATGGGCGTTCAGACCCTATTATGTGTGGCGATCAGTACCTGTGGGGTGGACCGTCGTGTCGATGTGATGTGGATGCTTGTCTCTAAATGGGCGTTCAGACCCTATTATGTGTGGGGATCACAAGGCGATCAGTACCTGTGGGTGGCCCGTCGTGTCATGTGATACCGATGGAGACTATGTGTGAGAGAGTGTATGCTTATATTGTACCGAGAAATCACTTTATTCTCGTCATTCCTGGTACCAATCAGGACCGGTGTACTATGTAATATTATCCACCCCCCCCCCCCCCCCGTGGTAGAACGACTCCCATATCGCGCGCTCAAACGCCGCGCATGCGCATTCGATATTATAAAGTTTTGCCGTGGGTAAACGACTCCCCTATTGACAGAATAGAATAGAATATGTTATTGGCATGAAATCTACGAACATATAGACATGGCCAAACATGAAATGACAGAAAATATGACATCATGGCACGGTGGGCGGTTTATACGATGGTGGCGTGTTGGACGCGGAGCGATACAGCTCGTGACTACATCATTCAATGCGATAAATAAACGAGGGTGTTATAAAAACACGAATACGTTACTCCTGCCTGTCGCGAGGAGGGAAGCGTTAGTGATTCTTCCGTGAAATGCAACCTTATCATGTACAATAATTGTTTCAACACGACAAACTGCACAGATGGTGCTAATGTAAACAGGTAGGTAATATGAATAAGGTTTGCGCAATTTAACGTTAAGATACATACATGACAGATCACAGGCCTTTGAATTTTCGTCCATCCATATCACTACCACATATCGCCCAGCGTATATATACCTACTATATAATATACACTATGTATATGTGTATATTATATATATATAGTACGTATATATACATGTAGTAGGGGGTGGGGGTATGTGGTCGTGATATGGATGGACGAAAATTCAAAGGCCCGTGGATAGATGGCTAAAGACGTTTAAGCAACCAGTTTTCGCAAGTCACTAAATCACATAGGGCTTATATAGTAGTTATAGAGTTTACAACATCAGGCATACATTTAAACGTCTCTCTTTATTACTATTTTGTCTTCCACGCAATAACTATATTTCACTATACAACAATAGGATTTACGGAATTCCCTTATGACGTCATTTTCACACGCGCACAGATGACTGGCTGTCAAGGGTACGGCCAGCTGCTCACTGTTTTGTTAGTAAACAACATTACACTGCCGCCGTTGACGCTACTCAAAGCTATGCAAATTGCAATTTTACGTTAGCTGTCCTGGTGAAGTTGACCGAATTGACAATTCTAACATCAAATACTATTTTACTATGCATTTTTAGAAATATATTATTGATTCTATGCGCATTAGAAGGCTAAATATGACCGCGATGGTATGTCAGAAACGTCCCCACCCCATCAGTGCATGTGGGTCATGGTAGGCTATAGTACCAATACAAGCGGCTGCTCGATAGATAATGTTTACGAATGCGCCCAAGATGGCTATATATGGCCCTACTGTCATAATGATTATCAGTGTGTGCATAGGCGATAGAGGGGAGGGGGTGGGGTGGGTGGGGGGGGGGGGGGAGGGGTGGGGTTGGTAGGTGTGTACGTGCATGTGCATAGATTTTCGAAATTTGTTCTTGCGAAGAACCCAGTACCCCATATTCAAGTTGGCTTTGAAATCGCTCCGAATGGTAAGAAGACGCATTTTGACAATTTCTGGTACATTTTTCATAAAATCTAAGATTTTCACCAAATAAATTGATGAATCAAAATTCTGAATGGAGCTTACGACCATAGGGTACTTCCGGCCAAATTTGGTTGAAATCTCCCAAACGATTAATGAGGAGTAGTGTTTTAAAGCAAAAGTTGACGGATGGACGACAAACGGACGGTCGCTACAGCATAAGCTCACTTGGTCTTTTGGGTGAGAAGGTGAGCTAACAATAATTAATTTCAATCTGATTATAAATTGATTAATCAATATGCAGGAAACTACTCAGAGCATCTCATTTTCCAATTATTATAGGGGAAGGGCCATGACACCACTCCCTACCCCCACCACCATTGGGAACCCCACCCAGACCATGACTGCTAGGTTGGACACACCCTATAATAGAATCTTAAATCCAGCAAGACACAGTTGGTGAATTTACTATTAAAACTCTCCAGACTTATGAGTGTTATTTTCACAAATTGTGTATTTTATGGGGTTAGTGACAAAAACAGAGGTTGGGGGTAGTGAGCATTAGGCCCCTAAAAGTTTTAGATGGTGTGTGGAGGGATAGTGGGGGGGGGGTGGAGGGGGGATGGCTAAGACAATTTATTTTCCTGGCAGCAACCTTGAGAATGTGTAATAGTCAGTAAATAAAATAATACTAAATACAGTCATACTCAGATAGCTGATCAGTACAGTATATTTTAATATTGAACTGGAAAAACATCTGAAATTTACAGAGTGAACATGGTGATGCCATATGCTGTGGGCCAGGGGCTGTGGGACCTGGCTCTAGGGCTATCAGTTCAGCATTATCCTTGTAATGGTGAGGATTGGTAAATTGACATCTTTCAAGACATATTACTACAGAAGCAATTGTTGGCAATCAATAAGAAAATTTCAATTTTTCCACACAAAATGCACATTTACACTTTAGAGATCAAAAGAAGGCAATTTTTAAAATTTACAACAAATGGCTGGCTTGATTATGGAGCCAGGCATCTCAAGATCAATACAAATGCTGTTTTTGGACAAGTTGGCCTTTAAGTGTCAAAACCTACTCACTTTGTTATATTACATATGCTATACTATGTTAAGAGACAAAACTATGTTGATAAAAGTATAAAATAATTGAAAAGAAATAGGGAATTAGTCATTCTTGCGGCAAAGTAATTTCAATTACCAATTCCAATTTTTAAAAATTTACCAATTTATCCAATGTGGTAATTGAATTAGTACAACTTCCAATTACCACCAGTCCTGGTCATTGTTAAATTGAATATGCTATCTATAGCCTATTAATTTCCCTGTATGGGCAGAGTTACACCCCTGTCTGCCTGGAACTTGCTTCCCCACATCTAATTTTCAGCATTTCCTGAGTGAATGGTACATGGCTAGATACTCATACACCGCAGGTATACTCCACTCCTCTTTAAAATACAAATTGGTTTCTATTTTTGGAAAGATGTGATTGGGGGGGGGGGGGTGGCATATGTTCAGCAATGTTTTAATATGGAGTGAGTAATTCAAAACTGGCAATGCTACCTAATTTCTCTGAACTAATTCATGACATGTCACATGCAGATGCACACATGTAATTATCAAATGCTAAAACATTTTGTAGAACTTACACTGTTTGCATACACTGAGGTAAATATTGATTGTTCTTTCTATACTATCTACTTTATCAAACATATGCCATCAGTCACCCATATTCTAAATTATGTAATTATTTAAATAATTAATTTTTCTATTAGCTGTAGATTGTTAATGCAGAATGTGAAGTGTAAGTAAGACTCTACATGGGTGGTTCTCAGTTATTTTAACTACATACACACAATTTATGCAATGGCAGTTGGTATCATGTCTTGAGGCCCAATAAAATAATAACCCAATCACATGCCCCTATCAATTGAGGTAGTAAATGTAGAGAATTATCTTTCATGGTGAAGGTTAGGGTTTCTTTTACTATGTTTTTGCTAAGCATAGCAAAATAAAGCTAGGCAAATAATAAAACTATGAAAATTCAATAAATTTTACAATCAGTCCAGTCTTTCTATGTAGAAATATAAACATTGCAATATTTTTGGAAGCAGGTAAATTGTATCCATTGTTGCAGGTACATGTAGGTAATGAATCCTAGACATCCATATACTTTTAGATATCCATGTACTTTTAACCCTCAAGGACATGTAACTAATCATTAACATTTTCACTGCAGAATTCCCCATGTCTCATTTTCAATGCTACAATACAGGAAAACTATTGAATATTTTGAAATTAATTTGACTGGCAGTTTTGTTGCTGGCAATGGCTTCCAGTTAAATTAATTATTTCAGAATATTCAACAGAATAAGGTTTTATATCGTAAAGAATATACTTTTTCATTTGTCGGTGAAATGGTTAACCAAATACACAATTAAACATGATCAACATGTATTCAAAGTTAGTTAAGCTTATTTACTTTTATGCATATAGTAACCGTGACTTCCTCTTACAATCAGAGGTGCTGCCTTAGCTGACCAATTGTCTACCACCAGAAATGCAGGATAGAATCCCTTTCCAACCCACTCACCGCCAACCCCAACCCCAACCCATCTCAGCTGCACCTCTAAATCGGCTCCTGCATGTCAAAATTCGACACACCCAGCTGGTTATCATACTATATCTCCTAGTGATAATTAAACTGACTTAAACAAATGACAACACTGCTGAATATTTTCACATGAGTAAACTTAGACTAACACCCATCTGCTATCAGTGCCACACACCCTCCACCCCCCCCCCCCCCCACCCCCCAATGCCCACACGCCAACCAAACATGTACACAGTTATTGGCTCTCAATCGTCTAGAGGTATAATTTACCGCCATCCATACCATCATTAGAACACTTATTTGAGCATGAACAGCACAAATGTTGCCATTCACACACACAATGACTGAATGAGCAAGCCATTTGATGCACGAATACTGGTTCCAACATGGTATGAAAGCAGGAAATAAATCATTGCCCTCAAATAAAGTGGAAATTGAATATATTTCGCCAAACAATTATTATTTATTGGATTAATGCAGTGTAAGATAAGATTTACAGCCAGCAAGATCAGTGTTTACTTTTTCACGTCAGTGGCCGCTTGACGGCCAGGCTTCCCCGGTTCTAAAAATAATGACGTAATAATGTCACAAAAAACCTATATTTAGATAAGCCCGATATGTGTATCCATAATATTTCAAAAGGGTATGTTAAAGCTGAAGTAGCACCATTTAAACGAAAGCGACAGGCCTTTGAATTTTCATCCATCAATTCCACTACCACATATCCCCATGGATGGACGAAAATTCAAAGGCCTGTGGGATAACTGTCATCATCTGATATCCATACAGATGATCTAATAGGCTACTCATAAACTATGTATGGAATTTTATGCTTTATCATCCCTTCTAAGAAAGATATTCAGGCTTTAGTAGCTAAAAATTGATACATTTCTCTTTCGATCAATACTTACCATTATATTACTCTTTGAAAATACAAGCTAGCTAGCTAGCTGCTCTAGGAATCTAGATTTAGAAAGCTTTACCGGCTCCTGGAATCGGCTACCCGGTTCCCAACAAGCGGGTACCCGTCTGCCAGTGAGGCTCATTCTTGTTTGCGTAGCAACAAGAGGTATACATGCTTTTTGCATTTGGAAATATCTTAGCGTTTCTTAGTGTTCTGTGCCTAAGTTTAGCTGTTTTCGCTTAACGGAATAGTGGATTTACCATGGAAGGAGCTTCTGAATCTCAGGTCGTATTCTTTCATGTTATTCTTTAGCTGTATGGAGACTTAGGTTTCTAAAATTTCATCTGTGTCACATGTTCCATTTCCGACCCCAAATCTGGGACATGTGGTGACAACGAAATATGCCAGATAGATCGCCTCCTTTTAATACCAACGGCGATCGGCAGTAACATGAAATTGTATGTTGGCTATACGGTGTAACACGAAAATTGGCTGACGTCGTTCTCTGTATTATCCGAGCGGGTGACGTCACACCAATGTTGTTTATCGGATTTTTTATGGTGAAGAAAATATTTCATTAATTCGCGCATCTTGTTCTGGGTGCTGCACACTTTTTGTACCAGAAAACTTTGGAATTATGTCAAGTTTTGCATGGTAATCACGATCTGTTTGCATTGATCACTGTTTTCAAAATTCTTGATTTAAGATGTGTTCTGCAGTTTTACCGTGAGTTACAGCAGTTTGCTTGGAAATCATTTTGCTGTTTTGTTCGCGTATCATTTTGGCCTTCGTTTGAGAGTATAATTTGAAATTTATTATTAAATATACCGCGAATGCTAGGCAATATGGTTCTTGGTGTTTTATACATCCGTTAGGATCAGTATATGGGTGTATTAATGTCCGCTATTGTTCTTGTCGTCAGAAAATGCGATCTTTGTTGTAATGTTGCGGGGTGGGGTGCTGGAGGGTTAACAATTAATTTATGGTCAATATATTTGAAATCTTTTTGTCTGCCTTCCATTCCTGTTTCGTTCCGCTTGTTTATTTTAGGTTTTGTGCTTATTTTATAGGCCAAGCCTACCTCGCCATCATGCTCGGAGTGCCACACATTTGTGAAATTCGTTTACAAAGATCATGTCTGTTACCGTTGTTCAGCGTGTAATGTCAATAATATGTGTAACATGTTCAGTGTGGCTGGTCGAAATGTTAGTCAAGTTCCTTTCCCAGAAGGACATGGCTGGGTCTGACGAGGGGTCAGGCGCCTCGAAGTCAAATCGTGAAGTGTCCGTTTCGGCCCCTGGGGCTGCTCCACATCCACAACAGGAGGTTTTGGGGATGGCACCACCTGGCATGGTTTGGGCCCTTTCCAGAATGAATTGGCTGGGTCAGGCGGCTCGAAGTCAAAACATGGTGTGTCCGTTTCGGCTCCTGGGGGCGTTCCACGTCCACAACCAGAGGTTTTGGGGGTGGTACCCCGGCATGGTTTGGACCCGCTATGCAAGAAGCCTTGCATAGCGTCCTGCCCATATTGGTGTTGTCCCTGATCCCGAAAGTTGTGGGACAGTCTCTTTCCGTGTTCGGTATGGACCCTGTCCTTGTACACGGTTCTGGACTGGCTACCGAGGGAGCCATCTCGTATGGCTCCCTGGCAGTCCCATCGGGCTCCGGCCTGATGGGTTCTGTCTCTCTGCAGCCAACTTCGGGTGGTCCAGTAATGGTGGCCGGTCCATCGGGCATGGGAGCCATTCACGAGGACGGCTCCAGTGTCTCCTCATCTGGTGATGACTCTTTGAGGTCTGAAGATGAGGAAGCCGAGGAGGAGAGATTGCTATGGCCTGAGATCCCGTGGGTGGAGTGCATGGAGATCGATTCCGTCCTGGACGGAACCGCCCATCATCTGTCTGGCTTGACGCAAGCCAGGACACTCGCTCCGCCCATGGTTGAGGCCACACCGGTACGGGCCACCTGTCCAGTGCTTGTTGGTTTGCCCCCAACTGACACAGTGAAGGGTGTTGCTAGCCAGGCTTGGTACACGCCTATCTCGTCTGGTCCGGCGGTCACAGATGGGGTGGAGTTGCTGTCTGTGTATGGCCACGGTTTCCATGGACCGGTGAACTCCATGGGGTGGCGGCGGAACTGTACGGTACCAGTGCTTCTGGCTGGTAGAACCGTCAATACATCACCTGTGTCTTCTTCGGCCGAGGAAGACACACCCCGTCTGTTGGGTGCGTCGATTAGGATGGGGGTCTTGCCCGCAGCTCGGATACAGTCCATTGGACTGGGTCCATGATTTAAAGAGTTGTTAGATGCTATTTATAGCAAGCATCAGCTCCCAGTGGCCTCCAGGGAGGTGCGGGCAAGGTGCCGTATTCCCCGTGGGGAATGCTACAGATATGGTGTGGTGCCAGCGGTCACTGAGGATGACTGCTGGGTGCTTGGAGTTCAGAGTGCTGGAGCGGGTGGCCCCGCTCTGGCACTTGTGGACAGGTTCCAGGTACACCATGAAGTCCTGGCCCTGTGCGATGAGGGGGTGAGGGCAGCAGTGAGTGCTATCAATCACTCTTATCGTCTGCTTCAGTCGGTGTGGGCTGATGCTTGGGCAGGCCGCCTTGTGCCACCTGTGGCGCTATCATGTGACGGCCTGGTGCTTTCAATGGACGCATTGGCAAGGGGGCAAGCGAGAGTAACCAAGTCCAGGAGGCAGATGGTCCTAGACCATACGTGTCCGGCTACAACCATCAGGGTGCATTTGCTTGGAACGCCCCTGGCATCTTTGGTGGCCAAGCGCGGGCCATCCTAGAGGACACAGCGAATATCACACAGAATCAGTTGGCTGTGAATCTACAGCTAGAACTAGTGCGACAGGCGCACGCACTAGGGGCTGTAGCCAGGCCGCTGACCGTACAACAGTCTTCCAAGAAACAGAAAAAGCATAAGAGCAAGGCGAAAGCCAAGCCAGCTTCTGCTATTGATGGGTCTTCGAAGCTGCCTCCGGTTAAGAAGGCGAAGAAGGTTGTAGAGGTTCCTGCCCACCCCACCTTTGCTCCTGATCACCCGAGAGGTGGGAACGGCAAGAGTAAATCCTCAACGGGTATGGAAGCTCCCTTCATATCTGCCTGGACTGCGCCTGTGCGACAGGAACAGCGGTGCCAGTCAGACCAGTCAAGCCAAGACAAAAATGGTTCTCTCATTAAGAGAGAGGGGTGGGGGAAGCGGATCGTCGAGGCTTGGCGAGGTGTGACATCAGAGTGTCTGGTCCTGGGATGGATATCCCAGGGGTACATGCCAGAGTGGTGGGGTTTTCCACCGCAAAATCTGTCTTTGGCACCTGTCTGGAAACCCGTACCTTGGGAGCCAGACAAGTTAGAAGCCATTCAACACGAAGTGTCAGGTTTGCTTCAGAAGGGAGCAATAAAACCAGCAAACCAGAACACTCCAGGCTTCTATTCAAACATGTTCCTTGTTCCCAAGAGCACAGGGGGGGGGGGGTTGTGGGTGGGAGACACGTACTCAATCTCAGGCCATTGAATTAGTTTATCCATACGCCTCGGTTTCAGGTGGAAACTCTGAGGTCGGTCATGGCAGGATTGAGGTTTCAAGGAATGTGGTGTGTGTCAATCTATCTGAAAGATGCATAGTTCCACATTCCAATGAACAGGGGTTTTCACAGGTTTCTGAGATTTGCGTTTCAGAATCAGGTATGAGAGTTTGTAGTCCTCCCATTCTCCGACGGTTTTCACCAGAGTGGTCCTAGCAGTGACAGCGTTTCTCAGAAGAGAGAATGTGGTGCTTCACACCTACATAGACGATTGGCATATCTAGGCGGACATGGCAGTCAGGTTAGGAGTGGATACTGCTCTGACTCTGAAGTTACTTTCAGATCTAAGCTGTATAGTCAACAAGGAGAAATCCGAATTGACACCCACTCAACATTTCGTTTATTTGGGGATGCGATTCGATCTCGGGGAAGGCAGGGTGTACCCATCAGAGTCCAGAGTGGTGTCTCTGCTAGCCATCCTCAAGAGTTTTCGATTGGGAAACCACATTCAGACAAGGCGGTTTCTTCAGATGCTGGGCATAATGGTCTCCATGGAGCAGGTAATCCTGTATGCTGCTCTGATGCGAAGACCCGTCCGGTTGTATCTGATGTCTCTGTGGAAACAGAGAACAGAACCCCTGTCAAAGCTGGTACCAGTTTTGGAGCCAATAATGTCTAATCTTGTATGGCGGAAGAAGCGTCAGAATATCCTAGGTTCGTTGCACCTACCCCACCCCCAGCTGTCTGTGTACACGGATGTATTGCTGGAGGGATGGGGGGGGGGCTGCCTGGGAGAGATCCAGGTTTCGGGAATATGGACTCTCCAAGAGAGCCAGCTGCATATCAATCTGTTGGAGATGATGGCAGTGGAACAGGCATTGGAGAAGTTTCTTCCAAACCTCAGGGGCAAGGTGATATTGATACGGTTGGACAATTCGACAGTGGTATCATACATAAATCGCCAAGGCGGGACCAAGTCACCCACACTGTGTATGAAGGTGTGCCACTTGATTCAATGGTGCAGGAATTACTCAGTTGTTTTGAAACCAGCTCACATTCCTGGGCGATTGAACATTCTGGCAGGTGTTTTGTCTCGCAGACAGAGGATTCTGCCAACAAAATGGTCTCTCAACCCTCCAGTTCTTCACAGGATCTTCGAGCATTGGGGCAAACCAAACGTGGACTTGCTCACCACAAAGGAAAATGCTCAAATCATGACTTATGTATGGCCGATTCCAGATCCAAATGCCGTCAATACAGATGCTCTGGCGATAAGGGGAGAGGGATGCACGCTTACGCGTATCCTCCCACCATTCTTCTACCGAAGGTTTTGGTCAAGATCAGGGAGGAACCGTGCCTGGTCCTGCTAATAGCGCCATTTTGGCCCAGAGGGCATGGTTCACGGATCATTTGGATCTGCTGGTGGACAATCCAGTGCAGTTACCTGAGATTCTGAACATAATCTCTCAGGCCAAGGGTCGCTTCCTACACGAGCGGCCGGAAATGTTCAAATTGACGGCATGGATGGTATCAAACAATGTTCCACGTCGGAAGGGTTTTCTCGACAGGCTGGGAGGAGATCAACCTTCAAGTCATATAACCATAAGGTTTACAAATTTGCAGAGTTGGGTGAAGGAAAGGGTATTGATACCTTTCAATCCACTATTTGGCAAATAGCAGACTTTCTCTGTTGGCTGTTCTATTCAGGACTGGCTCCTGTCACAATTGCAGGATACAAGTCAGCTTTGGCATCAGTTATCCCATGTCTAACCAACAGGGGTAGTCCAGAGGTGGCCCAGTTGAATGTGATGGTGAAGGGAATGAGCAATCTCCGACCGAGACAAGGCCAAGCACCCGTTCGAACCTTTGGGTTCGGCTAGTCTAAAGAATCTGACTCTAAAGGCGTTTTCTCTATTGGCAGCTTCCTCAGCAAGAAGGCATGGTGAGATCCATGTGCTTTCAGCAGAAAGGGACCGATTTATTGTCTCCGGAGAGGGTCTGCGATTGCTGCGAAGAGCAGAGTTTATGTCAAAGAATCAATCTTTGTAATATCCCAGCAAACTGATCATTATACCGAAACTAACAAGGTTTGATCGTGATGCCAGCGCCTGGTGTCCAGTCCGTGCTTTGACTAAGTACAAGAAATGGACGGGCTCTCGACGGTCAAATGATAAACATCTGTGGATCTGCCATAACAAGCCATATGACCCGGACATATTAAATCTTCACCCCCTAGCTCTGGGAATGGACATATACCTGGCCAGTTCCATTGGGGACAATATTTCATGGCCAATTTAACGCCCATGAAATAATGCCTCCCCCATCCCTCCAAAGTACTGGAATTATAAAATTTATGTAGTTGCACAACCCATTAATATGGTAGGATGGACACAATATAAAGGTTCACGCCAAGACATATCAAATTTCCACTCGCTAGCTCTGGCAATGAACATGTATACCTTCGCAGTACATAACTTCCATTGCGGGGACATTATTTCATGGCCAATTTAATGCCCCTTCCAAAGTATGGGAATGTACTTGCACAACCCATTAATATGGTAAGCTGGCCAAAATATAAAGGTTTATGCCCAGACATTCCAAATCTACACCGCCTAGGTCTAGGAATGGCTAGAGCTGGCTAGCTGGCTCTAGGAATCTAGAGTTAGAAAGCTTTACCGACTCCTGGAACCGGGTACCCGGCTCCCAACAACCTGGTACCCATCTGCCAGTGAGACTCATTCTTGTTTGCATAGCAACAAGAGCAATACATGTACATGCTTTTTGCATATAGAAAAGATCTTAGAGTTTCTCAAAGTTTTCTTGTGCCTAATTAAGCTAGTTTTCATGCCTGGAATTATTGGATTACCATGGAAGGACCTACTGAATCTCAGGTCGTATTCTTTCATGTTATTCTTTAGTATATATGGTGTCTTAAGTCTCCGAAATTTCGTCTGTGTTGCATGTCCCGAATCTGGCACGTGTGGTTACAACGAAATATGCCAGATAAGATCGCCTCCTTTAATCCCAACAGCAATCGGGCAGTAATATGAAATTGGGTGTTGGCAATACGGTTTTATAGCACTAAAATTGGCTGACGTCGGTCTTCGTATTATCCGAGCGGGTGATGTCACGCCCGTTTTATTTCTCAGATTTTTATGGTGAATGAAATGTTTGATTAATTCGTGCATCTTATTCTTGGTGCTGTGTGCGTTTTTGTACCAGAATTATGTCAAGTTTTGTGTGTAATCACGATCCGTTTGCATTGATCGATGATTTCAAAATTCTTGATTAAAGATGGGTGTTCTGCTTCTTTACCGTGTTCTACAGCAGTTTGTTATAATGCATTTTGTTGTTTCCTTCACGTATCGTTATGTCCTTCGTTTGAGAAGTATAATTTTGAAATTAGGTCTTAAATATACCGCAAATTGCAATACGGTATGGTTCCTGGTTCCGGGTAATACATCCTGCAGGATCAATTTATGGGTGTGTTAATTTTGAAATTAGTTCTTAAATATACCGCGAATTGCAATACAATATGGTTCCTGGTTCCGTGTAATACATCCTGCAGGATCAATTTATGGGTGTGTTAGTGGCCTGATATTGTTCTTGTCGCCAGCTTACACGATCTTGGTGGTAACGTTGCGGGTGCAGGGTGCTGGAGGGTTAACATTTAATTTATGGTCAAAATATTTTACAATTATTTGTCTGCCTTCCATTCCTGTTCCGTTCCGCTTGCTTATTTTAGGTTTTGTGCTTATTTTTTAGGCCAAGCCTACCCCGCCATCTTGCTCTGACTGCCACACGTTTGTGAAGGTTGCCTATAAGGACCATGTCTGTTTTAGGTGCTCCAAATGTAATGTTGACAATAGATGTAATGTTTGTGCAGTGTGGCCGGTTGAGTTACTGGTTGAGTTCCTTGCCCAGAAGGACTTGGCTGGGTCTGACGTGGGGTCAAGCGGTGCTAAAAGAAATTGTGGAGCGTCCGTTTCGGCCTCTGGGGGCGCTCCACGTCTGCAGTCGGAGGCTTCGGAGATGGCACCTCCGATGTGGTTTGGGCCCGCTATGCAAGGCTTCTTGCATAAGGTCCTACCCACGCTTGTGTCGTCTCTGATACCTAGGTCTGTAGGGCAATCTCTCTGTGTCCGTTTCTGACCCTGTCCTTGGACAGGGTTCTGGACTGGCTACCGAGGGAGCCATCTCGTATGGCTCCCTGGTGGTCCCGTCGGGCTCTGGCCTGGCGGGTACTGCTTCTCTGCGCCCACCACTGGGTGGTCCAGTAGCGGTAGCCGGTCTGACGGGCATGGGAGCCGTTCACCAGGACGGCTCCAGTGCTTCCTCGTCCAGTGACGACTCTTCGGAGTCTGAGGATGAGGAGGCCGAAGAGGAGAGGTTGTTGCGGCCTGAGATAATGCGGGTGGAGTGCATGGTGGAACGGAACCGCCCTCCATCTGTCTGGCTTGGCGCAAGCCAGGGCAACAGCTCCACGCATGGTTGAGGCCAGACTGGTACCAGTCATCCATCCAGTGCTGGTTGGTTTGCCACAACCAACACAGTGACGGGTGTTGCTGGCCAGGCTTGGTACATGCCTATCTCACCTGGTCCAGCGGCCGCACACGGGTTGCCGTTGGCACCCGTGTATGGCCATGGTTCCATCTCTGCTACAGATCCACACGGTTTTCCATGTGGGCCTACACCATGGAACAGTAAGTTTCATGGGGTGGCGGCGGAACCGTACGGTACTGGTGTTGCTGTCTTACTAGCGGTGGCGCCTAGCCAGGAGGCCACTGTGTGTAGACCCGTGAATACCTCAATGGGTGATGTATTCACGGGTGTGTCTTCTTCAGAGATGGAATGGTCTGAGGCTATGGCTTGGCTAGCTAGGGTAGACCTGTCCGTCGTTTCGGCCATGGCCGAAGAAGACATGCCCCGTCCATCGGTTGCGTCGATTCGGACGGGGGTCTTGCCCGCTGCTCAGATTCAGTCCATTGGACTGGATCCACAGTACAAGGAGTTGCTCGAGGCTATTTATAGCAAGCAACTCTTGACCAAGAGCCAGCTCCCTGCGGCCTCGAGAGAGGTGCGGGCAAGGTGCCGTATTCCCAGAGGGGGGGGGGTAGGAGCGCTATGGTGTGGTTTCAATGGTCACTGAGGGAGACCATTGGGTTCTGGGGGTTCAGAATGCTCGAGCGGGTGGTCCCGCTCAGGCGCTTGTGGACAGATCTCAGACACACAATGAGGAAGTCCTGTCCCTATGTGATGAGGGGGTGAGGACAGCAATGAATGCTGTCAATCACTCATCGTTTACTTCAGTCGGTGTGGGCTGAAGCGGGGGGCAGGCCACCCTGTGGCTCTGTCTTGCGTAAACGATGGCCTGGTGCTGTCGATGGACGCTTTGGCCAGGGTGCAAGCGCATATTACAAAGTCCAGGAGGCAGATGGTCCTTGACCATATGCGTCTGGCTAGGCTGTCAGGGAGCGTTTGATTGGAACGCCCCTGAATGGTCCTAGCATCTTTGGTGGCCAATCGTGGGCCATCTTGGAGGACACTGCTAGCATAGCTCAGTCAGTTGGCGGTAAATCTACAGCTGGAGCTAGTGCATCAGGCGCATGCACTAGGGGCTGTGGCTAAACCATTGACTGATCAGCCTTCCTCCAAGAAACAGAAAAAGCGTAAGAGCAAGGCGAAAGCCAAGCCAGCACCTGCTCTTGCTGGGCCTTCGCAGCAACCTGCGGCTAAGAAGTTGAGGAAGGTTGTGGAGGCTCCTGCCAACCCCATTGGTGCTCCTGATCGCCAGAGTGGCGGGAAGGGGAAGAGCATTGATAAGTCCAGCATGGGCGGAAAGAAGGGAGCTGATCGTACCTGAGGGTATGGTATCTCCCTTCGTATCTGCCTGGACCGCGCCTGTGCGACAGGAACAGTAGTGCCAGCGGTGAGACCAGTCAAGCCAAGACAAAATGGTTCTCACTCTATCGTTAAGAGGGCGGGGGTGGGTGGGGAGCGGATCGCGAGCCAGACACCCGCATTAGGCATCAATGCATCTATAGTGGGTGGAAGGCTCGTGCGTTTCGTCGAGGCTTGGCAAGGTGGGACGTCAACAGTCTGGTCGTGGTATGGATATCCAAGGGGTACATGCCAGAGTGGTGGGATTTTCCACCACAAAATCTGTCTTTGGCACCTGTCTGGAAGGGAGCCGGACAAGCTAAAAGCCATTCAAAACGAAGTGTCAGGTTTGCTTATGAAGGGAGCAATAAAACCAGCAAACCAGAGCACGCCAGGCTTCTATTCAAACATGTTCCTTGTCCCCAAGAGCACAGTGGGGTAGAGACCCATACTCAATCTCAGGCCATTGAATTGGTTTATCCATACGCCTCGGTTTCAGATGGAAACTCCGAGATCGGTAAGGATTGAGGAAGGGAATGTGGTGTGTTTCAATTGATTTGAAAGATGCATATTTCCATATTCCAATGAACAGGGATTGTCTGTCACAGATTTCTGAGATTCGCGTTTCAGAAACGGGTATGGGAGTTTGTGGTCCTCCCATTCGGCCTGTCGACAGCCCCAAGGGTTTTCAGAAAATAGAATGTTGCGCTTCACACCTACATAGACGATTGGCTTATCAAGGCAGCCATACCAGCCAGGTTAGGAGTGGATTTTGCTCTGACTCTTTCAGATCTAGGCTGGATAGTCAACAGGGAGAAATCTGAGTTGACGCCCTCTCAGCATGTCGTTTATTTGGGGATGCGATTCGATCTCGAGGAAGGCAGGGTTTACCCATCAGAGCCCAGAGTGGTAGCTCTGTTAGCCATCCTCGAGAGTTTTCGATTGGCAAACCACATTCAGGCGAGGAGGTTTCTTCAGATCCTAGGCATGATGGCCTCCATGGAGCATGTACTCCCGTACATTGCTCTGATGCGAAGACGTATCCAGTTGTATCTGATGTCTCTGTGGAAACAGAGAAAAGAACCACTGTCAAAGCTGGTACCAGTTTTGGAGCCAATGATGTCGCATCTTGTATGATGGAAGAAGCATCAGAATCTCCTAGTAGGGGTTTCGCTTCACCTACCCACCCCGAGCTGTCCGTGTACACAGATGCATTGCTGGAGGGGTGGGGGCCTGCCTCGGAAAACACCAGGTTTCGGGCACATGGACTCTCCAAAAGAGAAAAGCTGCATATCAATCTGTTGGAAATGATGGCAGTGGAACTGGCATTGGACAAGTTTCTTCCAAAAGTCAGGGGCAAGGTGATATTGATACGGTCAGACAATTCGACATTAGTATCATGCAAAAATCGCCAAGGCGGGACCAGGTCACCCACACTGTATGAAGGTGTGGCACTTGATTCAATGGTGCAGGAATTACTCAGTTGTTTTGAAAGCAGCTAACATTCCTGGGCAAATTGAACATTCTGGCGGATGCTTTGGCTCACAGACAGAGAATTCTGCCGACAGAATGGTCTCTCAACCCTCCAGTTCTTCAAGGGATCTTTGAGCATTGGGGCAAACCAAACGTGGACTTGTTCGCCACAAAGGAAACTGCTCAAATCATGATTTATGTCTTGCCGATTCCAGATCCAAATGCTGTCGATACAAACGCTCTGGCGATAAGCTGGAGAGGGATGCACGCTTACGCATATCCGCCCACCATGCTTCTGCCGAAGGTTTTGCTGAAGATCAGGGAGGAGGAAGGCTTTTGTCAATAGGCTGCAAATTTCATCGCGGCCGCGAGGAGGAGGTCAACCTTCAAGTCATATAACCACAAGGTTAACAAATTTGCAGAGTGATGTGGAGGAAAGGGTGTTGATCCCTTTCAATCCACTATTCAGCAAATATCAGACTTTCTCGGTGAGCTGTTCTATACATGGCTGGCTTCTGTCACAATTGCTGGATACAAGTCAGCTTTGGCATTAGTTATCCCATGTCTAGCCAGCAGGGATAGTCCAGAGGTTGCCAAGTTAAATGTGATGGTGAAGGGAATGAGCAATCTCTGACCGAGACAACCGGTAGTCATTCCAGCCTGGAGTCTATCTTTGGTGCTTAATGTACTGGCCAAGCACCCTTTCGAACCTTTGGGTTCGGATAGTCTAAAGCATCTGACTCTAAAGGCGGGTTTTCTATTGGCAGCTTCCTCAGCAAGAAGGCGTAGTGAGATCCATGCAGCAGAAAGGTACCCCAGCCTGGAGTCTATCTTTGGTGCTTAATGTACTGGCCAAGCACCCTTTCGAACCTTTGGGTTCGGATAGTCTAAAGCATCTGACTCTAAAGGCGGTTTTTCTATTGGCAGCTTCCTCAGCAAGAAGGCGTAGTGAGATCCATGCAGCAGAAAGGGACCAATTTATTGTCTCCGTAGAGGGTCTGCGATTGCTGCCAAGAGCAGAGTTCATGTCAAAGAATCAATCTTTGAAATATCCCGGCAAACCGATCATTATACCGTAACTAAGGTTTGATCGTGATGCCAGTGCCTGGTGTCCAGTCCGTGCTTTGACTAAGTACAGGAAATGGACGGACTCTCTACAGTCAAATGATAGACATCTGTGGATCTGCAATAAGAAGCCATATGGCACAACATCCGAGATCTAACAATACTTACCATTATATTACGGACCCTGCCTCCCAGCCCCACGGAGGCAAGCCATGGGTATTCTCTTGTATGGTAGCTATGCAAACAATATGAGTCTCACTGGCAGATGGGTACCCGATTGTTGGGAGCCGGGTACCCGGTTCCAGGAGCCGATAAAGCTTTCTAAATCTAGATTCCTAGAACCAGCTAGCTAGCTGTATTATCAAAGACTAATATAATGGTAAGTATTGTTAGATCTCGGAGAAAGAGAAATTGAAATTTCCTTCATTCATGCCCAATTTAACGCCCATGAAATAATGTCCCCCATCCAAAGTATGGGAATGGAAAAATATATGTACTTTCACAACCCATTAATATGGTAGGGTGGCCAAAATATAAAGGTTCACACCAAGACATAAAATCTCCACCCCTAGCTCTGGGAATGAACATATACTTCTCCTCCGATCAATACTCAGTATTCTATTACTTCTGATACAGCTAGCCTGGAAAGCTGCGCCCTAGGACTATAATAGACTTAGTAAGCTTTACCGACTCCTAGAACCGGGTACTCGGCTCCCAACTGCCGAGTACCCGTTTGCCATGAAGCTCATTCATGTTTGCATAGCAACAAGAGACACATGCTTTTTTTGCAGTTGGAAGTCTTGAGTTTATATTAAGTCTTTTTTCTGTATAATTGTGATAGCTTTGTGCACTCTCTAAGGATATATTGGATTACCATGGATGCTGCCGATGATAACCAGGTTGTATATTTCCATGTTATTCCATAGTTAAAATACTTAGGTCTTCAAAATTTCGTCTGTGTCGCATGTTCCAATTTCTAACCCCAAAGAATCTGGGACGTGTGTTAACAACGAAATATGCCAGATGATCGCCTTCCTTTAAACCCCAACAGGCGATCGGCAGATATGAAATTAGGTGTTGGCTTGACGGTGTCTTTAGCACGAAAATCGGCTGACGTCGTTCTCCGTAAGATCAAAGTGGGTGACGTCACACCGTGTTACTCGGATGTTTATGTGAAGAAAATGTTTCATTAATTCGCACATCCGATTCTAGGTGCTGCGTACCTTAATTGGTACCAGAAAAACTTTGGAATTTTCAAGTTTTGCGTGTACGATCTGTTTGCAATGATCAATGGTTTCAAAATTCTTGATTTAGATGTGTGGTCTGCGGTTTTACCGTGTGCTACAGCAGTTTGTTTACATTTTGTTGTTTCTTCACATATCGTTTTGGCCTTCGTTAGGATTATAATTTATATTTATTAGTAAATATACCCCGAATGCTATGCGATATGATTCCTGGTTCCGTTATACATCCTTGAGGATCAGTGTATGGGCGTATTATTGCCCGCTTCATTCTTGTCGTCATAATCAATGCGATCTTTGCTGTAACGTTGCGGGGTGGGGTGCGGGAGGGTTAACAGTTAATTTATGGTCAAAATATTTGAAAATTAATTGTCTGCCTTCCATTCCTGTTTCATTCCGCTTGCTTATTGTAGGTTTGTGCTTATTTATAGGCCAAGCCAGCCCCGCCATCATGTGACGTGTGCCACAAATTCACGAGGGTTCTATTCAAGGACCATGTCTGTTTCCGTTGTACTAAGTGTAATCTTGACAGTAGGTGTAACGTTTGCGCAGTGTGGTCTGTTGATATGATGCTTAAGTTCCTTGCCCAGAAGGACTTGGCAGGGTCTGACGCGGGGTCAGTCGGTCCGAAAGTAAATCGTGGAGCGTCCGTTTCCGCCCTTGGGGCCATTCCATGTCTGCAACCGGAGGTGGCGGAGATGGCACCGCCTGCGTGGTTTGGTCCTGCTATGCAAGGCTTCTTGCATAGCGTTATGCCCACGCTGGTGTCGTCCCTGCTGCCAAAGGTTGTAGGGCAGTCTCTCCCCATGTTTGGTTCTGACCCTGTCCTTGGACAGGGTTCTGAACGGCCACCGAGGGAGCCGTCTCTTACGCCCCCTGGCAGTCCAGTCAGGCTCCGGCCTGATGGGCTCTGTCTCTCTGCGGCCACCTCCGGGTGGTCCAGTAGCGGTGGCCAGTCCGTCAGGCATGGGAGCCGTCCACCAGGACGGCTCCACGGTTTCCTCTTCTAGTGACGACTTCTGGGTCTGAAGATGAGGAAGCTGAGGAGGAGAGGTTGCTGCGGCCTGTGATGCCACGGGTGGAGAGCATGGAGGTGAGGTTGCTGCGGCCTGTGATGCCACGGGTGGAGAGCATGGAGGTCGATTCCGTCCTGGACGGAACCGTCCTCCATCTGTCTGCCTTGGTGCAAGCCAGGGCAGCGGCTCTGCCCATGGTTGAGGCCACTCCGGTACCGGGCACCGGTCCCGTGATGGCTGGTTTGCCACCAACCGACATGGTGACGGATGTGGCTGGCCAGGCGTGGTACTCACCTATTTCGCCTGGTCCAGCGGTCAGACATGGGGTGCCAGTGGCACCCGTGTTTGGCCACGGTTCTTCAACAGCTACGGGTCCGCACGGATTTCCGTGCAGGTCTACTCCATGGACTGGTGTGTTCCATGAGGTGGCGGCAGAACCGTACTGTACCAGAGTTCCTGGCGTATCTGCAACGGCTCCTAGCCGGGAGGCCATTGCTGGTAGGGCCGTGAGCATGTCAAAGGGTGACTCTGTTCACGGGAGTGTCCTCCTCGGAGACAGATTGGTCTGAGGCTCTGGCTTGGCTCGCCAGGGTAGACCGGTCTGTGGTTTCGACCATGGCTGAGGAGGATGCACCCCGTCCATCGGTTGCATCGATTAGGACGGGGATCTTGCCCGCAGCCCGGATCCAGTCTATTGGACTGGATTCAAGGTTTATGGAGTTGCTGGATGCAGAGAACGTGGTGCTTCACACCTACATAGACGATTGGCTGATCAAAGCAGACACATCAGCCAGGTTGGAGGTGGATACTGCTCTGACTCTGAAGTTGCTTTCAGATCTAGGCTGGATAGTCATCAAGGAGAAATCCGAATTGACACCCACTCAACATTTCGTTTATTTAGGGATGCGATTCGATCTCAAGGATGGCAGGGTTTACCCGTCAGAGCCCAGAGTGGTGTCTCTGTTAGCCATCCTCAAGAGCTTTCGATTGGGAAACCACATTCAGGCGAGGCGGTTTCTTCAGATGCTGGGAATGATGGTCTCCATGGAGCAGGTAATCCCATACGCTGCTCTAATGCGAAGACCTATCCAGTTGTATCTGATGTCTCTGTGGAAAGAGAGAACAAAACCCCTGTCAAAACTGGTGCCAGTATTGGAGCCAATAATGTCGCATCTTGTATGGTGGAAAAAGCGTCAGAATCTCCTAGTAGGGGTTTCGCTGCACCTACCCCATCCCCAGCTGTCCGTGTACACGGATGCATCGCTGGAGGGATGGGGGGGGGGGGGGTGCCTGCCTGGGAGAACACCAGGTCTCGGCCACATGGACTCTCCACGAGAGCCAGCTGCATATCAATCTGTTGGAAATGATGGCAGTGGAACTGGCATTGGAAAAGTTACTTCCAAAAGGCAGGGGCAAGGCGATATTGATACGGTCAGACAACTCGACAGTCGTATCATACATAAATCGCCAAGGCGGGACCAAGTCACCCACACTGTGTATCAAGGTGTGGCACTTGATTCAATGGTGCAGGAATTACTCGGTTGTTTTGAAAGCAGCTCACATTCCTGGGCGATTGAACATTCTGGCGGATGCTTTGTCTTGCAGATAGAGAGTTCTGCCAACAGAATAGTCTCTCAACCCTCCAGTTCTTCACAGGATCTTCGAGCATTGGGGCAAACCCAACGTAGACTTGTTCGGCACAACGGAAAATGCTCAAATCATGACTTATGTCTCACCGATTCCAGATCCAAATGCCGTCGATACAGACGCTCTGGCGATAAGCTGGAGAGCGATGCACGCTTATGCGTACCCACCCACCATTCTTCTACCGAAGATATTGGTGAAGATCAGGGAGGAACCGTGCCTGGTCCTGCTAATAGCACCATCTTGGCCCAGCAGGGCGTGGTTCACGGATCTTCTAGATCTGTTGGTGGAAAATCCAGTGCAGTTACCCGAGATTCCGAACATAATCTCTCAGGCCAAGGGACGCTTCCTACACGAGCGTCCCGAAATGTTCAAATTGACTGCGTGGATGTTATCAAACAACGTTCCACGTCCGAAGGCTTTTCTCGACAAGCTGCAGATTTCATCGCAGCTGCGAGAAGGAGGTCAACCTTCAAGTCATATAACAACAAGTTTAACAGATTTGCAGACTGGTGTGAAGAAAAGGGTATTGATATCTTTCAATCCACTATTCAGCAAATAGCACACACTTTCTCTGTGGGCTGTTCTTTTCAGGACTAGCTCCTGTCACAATTGCTGAATACAAGTCAGCTTTGACATCAGTTATCCCTTGTCTAGCCAACAGGGATAGTCCAGAGGTGGCCCAGTTGAATGTGATGGTGAAGGGAATGAGCAATCTCCGACCGAGACAACCGGTAGTCATTCCAGCTTGGAGTCTATCTTTAGTGCTTAATGTACTGGCCAAGCACCCTTTCGAACCGTTGCGTTCGGCTAGTCTAAAGCATTTGACTCTAAAGGCATCTTTCTATTGGCAGCTTCCTCAGCTAGAAGGCGCAGTGAGATCCATGCGCTTTCAGCAGAGAGGGACAGATTTATTGTCTCCGGAGAGGGTCTGTGTCTACTGCCAAGAGCAGAGTTTTTGTCAAAGAATCAATCTTTGAGATATCTCGGCAAACCGATCATTATACCGAAATTAACTAGGTTTGATCGTGATGCCAGTGTCTGGTGCCCAGTCCGTGCTTTGACTAAGTACAAAAAAACGGACTCGTTACGGTCGAATGATAAACATCTGTGGGTCTGCCATAAGAAGCCATATGGCGCCGCATCCATGGATTCTACCTCTCGTTGGGTTATCGAATGCATTCAGACTACCCATGAGATTGCGACTGGGCACCAGGTGCAATGCGCAAGGGCACCTGATGTTAGAGGAATAGCCGTCTCGACCGCCCTTTACAATGGTGTTCCGTTAGAGGACATCATGGCTGTTGCACAATGGCACTGTGAGTCCTCTTTCACGGATTACTATATGAGGGATGTGTCAGATTCCGCCAATCCACATGCTTCAGCTGTTTTGAAACGATAGCTATATGACCACACTACCCTTCTCCCTTTTTGGCATTTGTAAGAAAGAATTAAGAAGCAGACATGGTCGAGCGAGAGGATGTCAACCAGATTGTGTCACTGATGGCCGGACAAGTGAATGGTTGGAGGCTCCACGTCTGGAATCCAAATATAATGAGGTAATTCAAGATTGAGAGTTTTTTGTATTATGTCTATATATCATGTTCATTCATCTTATATATTCATGCTCATTCCCAGGCTAATATATGCAAAAAGCAGTTAACCCTCTTGGCATATTTGTGTTTCAGGCGAGATGCATGTTCGTGAGTTCTCTCCCTTTTCTTATGGGGGGGGGGGGGGGGAGGGGGGGGGGGCAGTGATGCGAATGTGATTCGGTTCCGTTAACTTGATGGTCCTTTTAGGTCTCCATTAATCAAGTTTAAGTCTAGCTCTTTCTCCAAGGGGCAAAAGTAGCAATTGATGGCTTGCCCCTTCCCACCAGGTTACTGTCTAAATCTTGTGTATATCAGAGGTAATAGAGTGGTGAGTATTGATCGAAGGAGAATGAAGGAAATTTCAATTTCCCTTTCTCCGAGATCTAACAATACTCACCATTCTATTACGGACCCAGCCTCCCAGCCCCACGGAGGCAAGCCATGGGTATCTCTTGTTTGGTGGCTATGCAAACAATATGAGCTTCATGGCAAACGGGTACTCGGAAATTGCGAGCAGAGTACCCGGTTCCAGGAGTCGGTAAAGCTTACTAAGTCTATAGTCCTAGGGCCCAGCTATCCAGGCTAGCTGTATCAGAAGTAATAGAATGGTGAGTATTGTTAGATCTCGGAGATCTTCATTTCCCAGTACATAACTTCCATTGGGGGAACAATATTGCATGGCCAATTTAACGCCCATGAAATAATTCCCCCCCCCCCCCTCCAGAGTATGGGAATTAAAACATATACATACTTTGATAACCCATTAATATGGTAGGGTAGCCAAAATATAAAGGTTTACACCCAGACATACCAAATCTACACCGCCTACATTGTAGCTCTAGGAAAGGGTATATGCCTTCCCAGTACATAACTTACATCGGGGAGACAATGTTTCATGGCCAATTAACTGCCCCCCCCCCCCTGCGTATGTGGAATGGTAACATATATGTACATTCACAACCCATCAATATGGTAGGGTGGCGAAAATATAAAGGTTTACACCCAGACATATGAAATCACCACTCCCTAACTCTGGGAATGGACATATACCTTCCCAATACATTGCTACCATGGGGTGGGGGTGGGGTGGGGACAATATTTCATGACCAATTAACAGCCATGAAATAATGTCCCCCTCCTAAGTATGGGAATGGAAACATATATGTACATTCACGGGAATGGAAACATATATGTACAGTCATATAGGGTGGACAGATATAAAGGTGTACACCCGGACATATGAAAATTCCACTCCATAACTGTGGGAATGGACATATACCAATACAAGTCTATTTTGGAAAATTCAGTCAGTCCAGTGGTAAATTTGAAAAAACTGTCCTTGGTCTGCAAATGGACATTTTAAATAGGAATATTGAATTTTCTTGTACAAAATCGAGCTTTAATGTGTGACTATTTGGCAAATGATATTTGTAGACAGATTTGAGTTATCGAATAAACTTGCCTTGTTTTATAGGTAATGGAAAGCGAAAGGAACAATGTTTATTAAGATGATGACAGATGTGTAAACCTATTGAGAACTTCATTGCAGATTACATCAGAGAACAAGTGAGCTATTATTATGCCAGAGTTCATTGGGTTCTCAGTTGTGTACTCTCCCACCCACCCTCTCCCTCCCTTCTCCTTCCCCTTCTCTCCCTCCACCATCCATCCCGCCCTCCCTCACTCTATCAAATAAGCCATAGTTTACTAGTTACATTCTAGCATGATCATTAGGTTTTAATAGAGGTCCATTTCCATCTATGCCCACGCATTTCTAGCAAAGCTACGGATCCAGCTTTTGCATACTTAGGAATCAATTTATATGCTTTGAGTACTGAATTCCCAGAATGCTGAATCCTAACTTCAAGTCAACTATACAGGCCAGCTGTAGAATGTTTTGAAACTAATTTGACTGGCTGCTGTTGCTGCCTAAGGCAAATTAGTTTCAAAATATGAAACCAAATTTTTATTAAGTAGTAAATCCATTACAGACATACACTCTGAACGCTTCACGGATGCTTCATTTAGTCATGACAGAGCTAGATACGTCACTATATATTGTGCCATAAGCCGACATGTGAGGTAATTACATACCATTTCACACATTTTCCTGCCAATCACTTCCGGCAAAACTCAGATAAATTAACCTTTTAATTGTCAGATCAGATATGATCTCTGAATAATTTCACTTGTGTCATAGGACTTCTTGTGAATTATCCATCATATTTTCACAATTATACTGTTGATAATTTCACTTCATTGATTTTAATTATATACGTATTTCCCTTCAAATTTCTCTTTAGGCTGGGTCTTTTGGGGTGGGTGGGGGTGCATTGAAATAACATTTGCTAATGTTTTGAAATCTGTCATAAGTCATTTAATAGTCAAGCTGGCAGAAAATTACATGTATTTCAGTCTGCAGTTGTCATTCTAGTGATAGCATTTTAAAAATGTGTGTCCTGCAAATGGATATTCGCTCAACACATTTTTTAAATTTCATGATGAATATTTGGCCTTAAATTGTTAACCCTTTCACCGGTAATTTCGATATATTTCTGTTTCATCGCAATCAAATATGAAAGCTGTTGAATATTTTGAGGTTAATATGCCTTAGTCAGCAACGTCTTCCAGTGTTAAGCATGCAAAATAAAACATGTACTTTTTCAGTGATTTGACAGGGAAAGGGTTAAGTAACATTGTGCGCTATGAATATCTCATATTCAAGGCAGCCATACATAAAAACTGTTGACTATTTTGAAATTATTTGATTGGAAGCCATTGCAGTCAAATTATGTTTAGAATATGCCTTTCAGAGCCGGAAGTTGGTGGGTCCTTAAGACAGATTTTTGTCAAACACTTCCCTTAAAGAACCACACACCATATTTTGTCTATTTAAGGCTCGTCCTGTCTTATACCCATTTTAACTGTATGTGTGGGATTATATTTTCAGGTGATAGCTGTTGGCTCACAAATTATCAGCTTTTCTCTGTGTGCATAGCTTCGTGTCTTGGGTCTCAATGCAGCTGCCAGTCAAGACGGTGTCAGCAGTGGATGATGTAAAGTATCTGCAATTGATATATGTCAAGCAGCAGTTGATGACGTCGTTGCTGCAAATGGAGTTTCCTCCTTTGCCTTGAGTCACTGTGGCGGCTTAGTCAAAGTTTGCGATGTAGCCAGACACAGACATGGATTAGCTCGGTACGTCTAGATTTGTTAACCATTTAACTTTTGATATTTCAGGGTAATGACAATATACTACCAATCGGTCTGGTGTCAGAATAACTTGCACTACTCAATCTAAAAAGCAACCATTTTGTGGTCATAAGAGCCGACAAAGGTCAAGCCACAGTCATCCAAGACCGGGATGACTACATAGCCTTGTCCTCCATTGTGTCAATGGCCACCAAGACTGGGATGACTACATAGCCTTGTCCATCATTGCATCAAGGGACACAATGTCATCGACCGCCAACCTCTGTTTGGGACAGGTCCCTCCCAAACTGACTACGACAGAAGAAGAGTAACTGCTCTCGACACCTACAGGGACAACATGTGTCTCTGGAGATGTCTAGCAGTCCACCGAGGTGTGAGAGCTGATAGAAGTACAGCTCATGCACGAGAGCTTGCCACACAGTTCTACGGCAAGACAGTACCTGATGTCCACAAGACCTCGCTGGATCAACTGGACATGGTGGAGTTCTTCGCCAAGATCGGGATTCGCATGCATGAACCAACCGAAGAGGGCACCTGGCACATGATCAGGCAAGCGGCTCGCTACCGTGACACCATGACCATCGGAGTGTGGGACCACCACGCCTTCTACATCAAGAACATCTCCAAGCTGGCACATACACTAGTCTGCAGTCACTGTCAGCAGAGGTTTACAAAGGCATGCCATCTTCAACGCCACGCTGATCATTGTACAGGCGGCAAAACAAAAATCATGTGTCCTGGCAATAAGTTTAAGGCGCCACAGTCTGCGTATGCCTTCTATCCGCCCCAACCATCCAGTTCAGCGGCTACTTGTTGGATCGAGTATGAGTTGAGAAACAGAGGCGTACACATACACCATATAGAGTGTGGGCATGGTGGCGAGCGTTGGATCGAGGGCGCTCCCGTAGATGGTTATGATCCGACCACCAACACCGTTTACCAGTTCCATGGCTGTCACTGGCACAGGTGTCCACAACACCAGCGAGGTGAGGATGCCGAACAAAGATACCACAAGACAGTCCTGAGGGAGGAGAAGCTGAGAGCCTCTGGATGCACGCTTGTGTTACAGTGGCAGTGCTGTATAAAACGCTGCCCAAGCGTCCATAAATGAGGTCGGACTGTCCCATGCCAACACTTCATAGTTTACGACTTCGAAGCACTCCTAGATGGCATCAAGACTCATCCTACGGAGACTCTCACGATCGAGAGTACTCACATACCTATCTCTGTGTCAGTTGGCAGCTCCTTAGAGGGCACCACGGGTCAGCCCACTCACCTCTGCAATCCTGACCCCAAAGAACTGATCAGAGAGTTCATGCTGGAGATCCAACGGCGAGCATCTCAAATTCGGACATCATTCGACCATCACTGAAGACCTCAAACACCTCCATACACTGGCATCTAATCTCTGCTGGATCCTCACTGAACAGTAGTTTATCGACCAACCCTCGGAAGTTAAGGGTCTTGACCACGTCGTAGTGATGCCATCCTTATATAGTACAGCTTAAATGTTTCGGCAGCCCAGATGCCCGGGAGCGCTATGGCAACTTACAGTAGCCAAGGGCCTGCGACTCCAAAGAACGTACCTCCTCCTGAAGCGATGCCTGGTATGGCTTCAGAAATCGTCTCCACCCCATGGAGAGCATTGTTGGCGATCTTGCGGACTGTCTCGCCAGCCTTTGTTGTGAACAGAGTGATCAGAGCCCCAACTGCTGCTAGCAGACCGATATAACTTTTTACGTAAGTGCGATAGATTCCTTTCGCTCTGTGTACTAGCTTGCAGGATTCAGGCTCTACATCATCATACTCACCCGTGGTCTCCGCTACATCGTAGTCGTCTGCATCATCCTCCTCATGATAGTCCTTATCATCTATATCCTCGACTGGATCTTCATAAGCCTCTGGTTCATACATCGCTCTGGGGATCCGTCGCTGGGGGACAGCTATATAGTAGCTTTAAACTGGAGTCTATAGCATGGCATCCACAATCTTGAATGCGGGTATGTTTGCCTTAGCGAACTGGGGGCTCAGCTTCGCCGACAAGAAGGCGGCAGAGGTCGAGCGTGAGCGTCACAACTAGGCGATGGAGAAGCTGTCTAAGAAGAAGTTTGAGTATAGCAAAGCCCTCGAGCATATGCGCCAGAGGGAGGCACACCGACGTCAACTCCGAGCTCAGGCCAACCAGAGCCTCAAAGAGGCAGATGAGAGTCTCGATGAGTACTACGAGGCTGTATCTGAGACAACGCTGAAGCATCGACAGGTCAGAGGGCAGCAGAGCTTATAGTGGTGGTGGCAGCTGCAGCGGTGATGACAGGAGTCGTGCTTTACGCACGCTCAAGCTGAATACCTGATGTGTTCGACACGCATACCTTAGCATAGCCAAAGTAAAGTACTGTCACACCTAATGAGCGAGTCCCAGATATGAGTTTTCCGATGTTGAAGCTGAGTCGGTTGCCCTGATTAGGTAGGATGTCCCTGCCCCCGAGGTGGTGATGGCACTCGAGTGCTGACTCGATGTCGTCGCTTCCGCTGGTTAGTCGCAGAAGCACATATGACTTAGTTCTCCGTCTGTAGAGTTGGCAATCAGCTAGCTCGCGTACCTCACCAAGAACATTGGTCCCAGCAACCACAAGCTTGAAGTCGTCTAGTTTATCCACCTGCTGAATGGCTCCTCCATTCTGAACCATGACCACAACAGCAACACAGTCCGATGCACCACGATGCAATGTCAGCTCTACCCGTTGGTTAGTTGTGGCTTGGACCTGCTGGTGTTCTCGCTCCACAGGCACGATCCGCTGTTTGGAACCTGTTTGCTTCAGCTCCTGGTCATTCTCGTCATGCCAGACATGAAGTCTTGGAGCATTCATCCTCGCATCTGCTCGCTGCTCAGTGTACACCCGGATGATCAGCCTATCCTGCATGGCAGCCGGATTCACGTGTGTGTTCTCGAGGAGGGTTGAGAGTGGAATTGCCACGGGCTTCTCCACACCTGCACGTAGTTCGAATTCCATGAACCCCTCATTGCACCCACAGCGTAGTACTCCTTTCCCTCTGCATAGAAGGTTGGGCCACAAGCCAGCGGGCCTAGGACTCAGTACTCATCGTTCACATAGGTGATGTCCACGGAGCTGTTGCTCTGCACGATCTCCCACTTGTTCAGACCATGCTGGAGCTCTACTGTCAGTTCTATTGTGCTCTGAAGCTTGAACTCAGGTGTCATGCTCTTGATCTCGTGGAGCTGTGCCGAGATTGCAAAGTCAATGTACTTCCCAGCAGCGGACAACGGGTTCTCATCGTGTATACTGGGTCGACTGACCATCAGGCAGTCCTTTCGTGGATCAGTGCGGTGCGATGTCGTGGGTTCAATGGCCCCATCTGGATGTTGCACATACTGCAGCATGTTTAAGGGCTGGGTATATAGAGGGGTTAAACGGCTGCCATGTTTGGTAAAGTTCTACAGCAGAGTGTCTATAGGCAGCACGACAGCCACGGCGTGCTTTAATCCCACTGTGACAGGGTCCGAGGACTGCTTCGTGACATCAACATTATCCACTAGCGAGCCAAGGTCACAACTCCATCTGATGCGGAGATATGGGCCCCCATAGGGGAAGGAGTGCCAGCTTGTAGTACAAAAGAACTCCTGACTCGGATACTCTACTGGAAGTTTGACAGCACCCAGGGCAAGACACTCGACCTACCTGTTGGGGCCCAAACCACCAGTCATGTTATTCTAGCTCTCCAAAAGGCGAGGGTCGACCCCAAAGATCTACTAACGGTCGGGAAGTGGGCTGCCGTATTTGGCCTCCATAGCCAGGAAGAGCTAGAGATGATGGATAGCCTCCAGTCTAGAGCAAATAACTACTTCAGGGAGGAGATTAGTGCCACTGTAGCGGAGAGCCAAGACAAAGATCATGCAGAAGGTACTCAGGAGGGGTTCACTGTTGGCCGCAAGGAGGCTGTTGAGCACATCTTCAACGAAGAAGGGCGCATGAGATTAGCCAGTGATATGGCAGCATTTCTGAAATTCCCAGATAACTACCATCTCCTCTTTCCACTGTATGACATCTGGCTCATCGTCGTCTGAGAAGCTACCTGGCTCATCCTCGTCTGTGAAGACATCTAGCTCATCATCGTCTGTCAAGACTCCTGCGTCCTGCTTACTCTCCTCCAGGAGGGCCTGCCAGTATCGGAAATTTTCTCTGGTCCTTCGCCTCCTTGCAAGGGTTGCGTTCTGTTGATACCAGTTCTCCCGCTGTAGTCACTCTCCTTCTTGTTGCAGTGCGAGCTTCTGTTCGTTTAAGGCCTTTATCTGTGCAGGGGTCATGAAGGGGCGAACCTCTTTCTTCATCATCTCGGCCAAGGTCAGATAATGCTGGTATGATATCATGTCAGGCTAATGAGTAATAAGAGTGTAAACTCTAAATGGGCGTCAGATGTCCCATCCGTACTGACATATATGCTAAACAGGTGATTTACAGGTGTGAACAGGCTAGGACTGATAGCATTCCATAGGTTGCTGTTGGCACCTGGGAGATACTCTATCACGTCCCGACTGACTTCTACTAGTGAGCTGCTGTGTGCACTGCCCGGAGGTTGATGTAGCACATCGGCGTGTGTGTATGTTGTTCCCCGCTGGTGCACCTCGAAAAGGACCCATTCTACACGGTACTGTACCACCCGTCTCCCCTCTAGAGAGGGTGAGATTATGTTCTCACCACCGGAGCGCAGCAGTCCGGACAATTGGCATGATTATATCTCCTGGTTAAACCCCTTCTATAGCGTGCTATGGAACCCGTATTTGCTCACTCAACTGGTCTTGCTGACCTGCCAGATGTGTACGCAGTTGATGCTGCCAAGGTAGAAGAGAGCGATGGCAAGTCATTCGCCCTACGCTACGAAGCAAGCTCAAAGGCATTCTCCCGCCACTCCATTGGTGGTGATGGGGTGGAGCTGCTCACAGACCTCAAGGATGTGACGAAGGAGCACCTGGGTCGCAACATAGATGGCCACAAGATCGTGTTTCGGTATGATTTCCCGAAGAGGAAGTACATCCTCGAGCCGTTGATTGAGTTCTCAGATACAGAGGTGTCAGACATCAACTCCCTAAATAACGACCTCTGCTTTCATTTGGTCAAACCCTATTCGAGCGGTGCCCCGCCGATGGCCCATGATGGCCTGCTATTGACCCTGGCAAAAAACCTGCAGTTCATATTTGAGAAGAATGAAGTGTGGTACCGCGCTGGACCTGGGGGTGACTGGCAAACATGGTTTCCCCTATATAGGCCTCCCGCAGTCATTCGCATAGAGGTTACTCCCCTCTCCACTGTTGTGAAAAAGGATGGGACAGTTCGAAAGCTCTACAATCGGGGATCATCCTTCCTCACCTACATAGGTGAAGGTGTCTCCCTGACGAGGGTGGGTCACCGGATCGGGGTTACAGGTGGAAAGCTCCGGCTGCGTCGTCCATTCGATGGACCAGAGGAAGCGGTTAACCTCCAAGAGGGCACCCTATGGGTAGATGGTGTGTCACATGTCTCCAAATCAAGGGTGCTGTTAAACTGCTTCAGCGAGTCGGACTCACTAGCCTACAAATGACTCGTATACTCCTAGAGCTACGTTTCTTAGCCAGCGGCAGAGTGAAGCAGCTAGCCCTTGCCCCTGAGGGGATGAAGATCACTATCGATCCGGATGGAACAGGGCTCGATCTGGCACAGATATTTCTCGAGGGGTTCACTCTGTTCAGTTTAACTCTTCATATATAGCCATGATTCTCATCATACTTATCGTGCTGGCGTCTACAGCAGTGGCACAGGGCGCTGAGACTGCCATGATATTGGATGCCAAGTGGGCCCACTTCCGGGATGACCCCCAGTACAATCCTTAGGTCGACCCTTTGCGGAGAAACATTTATGACCGCATTCACCCACGTAAAGAGATCAAGTCTGTCTGCCACTTCTTTACTTTAGCCTCCTCCCAGGTGAGCGTTGTCAAGGTAGATGGAAGCCCCTATGGGTGGTCCCATCATGCCGATGCAACTATGGCAGAGACTGCATGTTTGTCTGAGCCTATACAGAATAGAGAGAGAGAGAGAGAGAGGGGCCAGCCCTGTGGTTGATGGCGATCAGTGGTGTATATCAATGTGGAGGCTTGTCTCTAAATGGGCGTTCAGACCCTGGTAGTAGTAGTGTGATACTACCTCCCTGGCAGCCGTTCGGCGATCCGTGGTGGCCCCCGCAACCTATGCCCCAGGGATTGAGAGGGTGGTGGTATCATGAGTAGTAGTGTCGGGATTAAAATGATACAACCTCCCTCAACTGGCAGCCGTTTGGCGATCCGTGGCCCCCACCGCCCTCTCAATCCCTGGGGCCTCCATCTAGAGGCATACCAACCACCTGCCTCAACAACCCTGGGCCTCCATCTAGAGGCATACACCAACCACATGTCTCACCAACCTATGCACCAGGGATTGAGAGGGCGGTGGGGGCCACGGATCGCCGAACGGCGGCCAGTTGAGGGAGGTGGTATCATTTTGACCCAGACACTACTACTATCCCTTTATAAGGGTGTCTCATTAGAGGAGGTGATGTCTGTAGCACAATTGCATGCCGACTCGTCATTTACCGATTTCTATCTTCGCGATGCAGCAAGCAGACTTAATCCTGTTGCCGTCACAAACTTACTCAATCTAAATTATGCCACAATGAAGACCTCTGGCTTAAACATCACAAGGACTCCTAGGAGCTCTGGCCCAGGAAAATCATATGGCTGGCGTATCTGCAGCGAATGGGCAAGCTCATGGGAAGATCACAGAGAATTCCACTGGAAAAGTGGTGAGTGTTTCCAGTTTTAAGTGACCAATCCAAGTTTTTTCTCTTGCAGTCCAAATATCAGATTGTCTGATTAAAGAGTATATTATTCTCAATATCAGAATTAAGTCCCATTCCAGTTGGGAATTCATGTCAGATTCTTGATAGAGTTTTCCAAAATTTAGAAGTTGTAGTAGCTTCTGTACACTCTCCGAGACTGCTCTAGCCGAGATGTAGGGCTGACACGGGTCCGGGTGGTGTTGCCTCCCCTTGACAGCCCTCATATTTGTGCGGCCAATGAGGGGGAAAGCACGATCCAGACTATAGATGCCTTCACATTCTATAAGTCAGATGGCAGAACCCAAGCGAGCGCATGGGTTCTCAGTGTCTTCACAAACCTCTCTGGTTGGTAGATGAGAGTGGTTTGAGCCTCAGCTCTGACCACCGGAATGTCTGGCTGTCATAATCCAGAATTTATCAAAATAGTATATCTTGTAAGTATTATTCGAAGTAGAATAAAAAAAGCATCCGCTTTTGTTTCTATGAGAATTATTAATCCTTCCCAAATGTACTATGGCTCACCTCAGTCCACCCCGCTGAGGTGAGGCTGAGCTGCTTAAACTGTTTTTGTTATGCAAACACAAAATAAATCTGTCTGTACCTGGGAAGTGGCTCGGTACCTGGCGCTAATGGTAATTCCTGGACACAGGCTGAGCATAATCCTGGAGTGTTAATCCTTGTTAGTTATTTTGAGATAGACTTTCTATAATAGAGATCATAATAGTACATGTACATCTGGTAAGTATTAATAATGCTCGTAGAAATAAAAGCGGATGCTTTTTTGAAGCACCTATTGTCCAATCTGGATCAGCCTAGCAGACTAAAGATCACCTCTTTCCTCCCCACCGCTAAGAAATACCAGACCGATGGGCAGTAGGTCATTAGTACCGTTTCATCCACAATGGTAATCTATCACCTTAAACTCTCTAGTTCAGACTCTCTATTATGATGTCGCGGTAACACCAGCATTGTCACGAACCAATGACGTCATAAACATCCCCACCACTACATTCCTTATCATTCTTGAAGTCAGATAGGCCAATCACACTTGCAAGCTATTAAAATGAGTTCCCGCCCCCCAACATACAGTCACTGATACAACATCAAGTTCTACACAGGCCAGACCACCAGTATATATACCACAACAGGAGACGAAAAGCCAAATTTTCTATCCGTCTCACCAACGTCGATACATACTGTTTCCTGTGAAACTATAAACACTCTAGACTAACTCCTGGATGAATATGACACAATTAACGATTGCAGATCTACACAAGGCACAAGATCTCACCAGAACCATTAGCATAGACCACACATTCAATAGGGACTGTCTCCAGTGTTTTAGCAGTCCAGATGGAGAACAATCATGCACCAGACCCAGTCTTGGACAGTGTTCAACCATATGAAACTTCAAAATGATCACGTTAATCATCAATCAAGATGTGCTTTCTTATCACCTTCATCTCTCGTACTTTCATATACATCTCACCTACCTTATATAATACGATCTCATCCATCTGTAACATCCATTTTAGTTTAAAATACACTCAAGTCTCTCATCAGTGGCATCCATATGTCTGCCTCACTAATAGATCCCCCAAAAAATTACCAAGGCAGGACACAAAAAATCTTGCCATGTAGAAAAACTGCCTCTGATGAGTTCTACATACAGAACAAAACGCTGTAAGTCTGTAACTTTAGGTTAGTTATACACACCTGAGCACTCTCACATAGAGACACATTTCTATGTTGCACACAGGCACGTATGCACACAAACACCGGGCAGTATACCAGTTTGCACCAATGCATAAGGACAAAGTGCATCATCCACACAGCTGAAGGTTTCATCAAACGCCCACCATTGTGTACTGGTCATTGTGTACCGTCAAGCAAAAGTGCACCGGCGAAAAACCATGGCAACCAGAAAAAATGTTGGGCACACCAAAAAATGCATGCGTAGGCACACTGGCAAAAAAGATTTGGACCGCCAAAACACAGTGCATCGCCAAAATTAGCACCGCTAAAATAGCGGATACACTGCATCACCAAAGAAAAGTGATGCGCAGCCAAAAACACAATGCCCATATTTAATTATGACCCACCTCACTTCCAGTCCTCAACTGTCGGGGTATAAAAGGAGATGAAAATTGCAACTCAAACCATTCATTCAGACTTTGGTCTCACGACTGAGAACACGCGTCAGGCTTTACACTGCCCCACATATATTTAAAACTCTAGATTGCATCTTTATCAATCTTGATATTTCAGTATCTCAGTTTAATTTAATGATATCTTTGCAGGAACAGTGTTGTTTAATTTGAAACTAATTTAGCTGGGAGCTGTTGTTGTCTATAGAACCAAAGCAAGATCATGTTGATTCAATTAAAGAAAGTGCTTCCTTTCCAATTGATAGCTTAAGTTTTACCGAGCCAATCTTCACCAAGCAGCTTTCCATTTGGGGTTCAACTAATCTTATTAATTTTGGTCTAATGTAATATATGTCATGGTGATCCAGTTAAGGAAATTGTATTGTGTCTGCATGATGATACAAGTCCTATCTTAATCAAAAGGCAAGTGTTATCTTTAGCAGCTTCATGCATGGCGATATTGTGTGTTATCTCCTCTTTTAGCTGAATAGACAGAAACATGACTACTGTAGAGGTGAGTGCTCGACGAGCCCAGGTGCAACTCGCCAGATTCCAGTGGTAGAATGAAGATCAGCTCAGGCGGGCTGGCATGCCGCCAATGCAGTTCACAATGTTAAATCAGGCAACTCTTATGGCCTATGTATATATATATATATATATATATATATATATATATATATATATATATATATATATATATATATATATATATATATATATATATATATATATATATATATATATATATATATATATTATTATTATTATTATTGTTATTATTATTACTATTATTATTATTATTATTATTATTATTATTATTATTATTATTATTATTCTTTTGTTTAGACATGATTTAACTGGATAAAATACTGTTTTAGCTATTACTAGTAATAAATTTGATATATATGAATACAAGCTCCATTTAGTGATTACCCAGTTTAATGTCATAATGTGCTACCAGGTTTTATCCCTGTATAAACCTTTTTTTATTGAATCCTGGCAATGTATGTCCAGTGGCTTGCCGAAAATATAAAATATCAACCTATCACTATATAAGGTTAATTCCTAATTATCCCCTTGAAAATGAAGTTTGACGGTATATGGGAATGTTCCCGTTCATACGTAACTATATGTACGTGATTAATTGGTTTCGATGCAATAACTTGTTAGACTAATTGGATTTTCCTCCAATTTCCGGTTAACTTTTTGGCTTAGATCAACATAGCATCTTAAATCTCACCCTGGCTTCACCTTATTGGGATTAAACAAGGACACATGATTACATATACATGTATCAACCAGAGGGAGCGCACTGACATTGAGCTCTAAGATTAAGGCCACCGGGACCTTGGTATAATACTCTATTGTCTCGGGTTAGGTTTTTGGTTTTGCTCAACATATCGTTTCATATATAAGGATTGGTTCAGTCTATTGCGACTAAACTTGGACACATGGTTACATATATCAACTAGATGGAGCACACTCCTATTGAGGTCAAATGTCAGGTTTACTGTGACCATAATATAAGTCTCAGGATTGGTTCATCCTACTTGAATTTCTCTTGGTCACATGTTTACCTATATGAAGTACAATGATATTGAGGTCAAAGGAATTGTAACATATGTGTAAAATGCAGACATTAACTTTAACTTTAAGTTTGCTTCTACTTAGAGCATCTGGCCTTTATTTCAGAATTGGCCATTTCACTTCAAGCGTGGACTTAGGTCTCCTTGATACTTTTTGATATTTCTAAATACATATATCAACCTTCACTCAATAAAGTTAGTTAGGTGCCCCTACTGGGCAGGGAGTCAGTTGACAGTCTGGCGGATGCCAGCCCCAGCCTCGTGTATGCGCCGGCTGTCACTTTCTCTTTCTAGTTTATTGGCCAAACCACATGCAACTTTAGTTTATTTTGAAGCTAATCTTTGCATTTTTTGTTGCTCAATACTTGATAATTTAGTGATTGAATGATGACTGAACAAGTTAAGTCGCCAGAGGCCACGCCGGTACCAAGCCATCAGGTGCATTCGAACTATTATTTTGGCGCCTTGAATTCTAATCACATTTTGTTTTATTGTCCACAGGTTCCTGTTATGGATATGGTACACAGTTGTGATGGAATTCTCTCCACCATTGTCCCCTTACTTTGTTAGCAAAAAATCTATGGCCAGAGTGGCTTGACGCTCCGATAAGGAGTAGAGCTTACATGTGTCACTACCCCGTGGTCCCAAAAGTATTATGGTGGAGAAGCATGGTGAAATGGTGATCTACTGAAGAGCGTCTGAGATGGAGTATACCTATGCTAAAGGTTCAGGTATTCTACAGGAATGGCAATGGATTTTTTAATCTTTTACAAAATAATGTGTGCCAAAAATTTGTTCTCTTCTTTGATGGTGGTGCATAGGTAATTAATTTATTCATCACTAATGATATTATGCTCTTGAGTGTTGAATACAATTCGTCTTACACCTGGATGATGGTTAAAATACGGATTGTCTCCTTTGGATATATTGGAGATATGACATCATAATCGACCCTTTGTTTATTATTAACAATTCATTATGTCCCATCTGTTTTCTTCTAAGCAACTATCCTTATCACGGTTTAAAATTACTTGCTTCCCTGTTTATTTATTTTTTAGTTCACTAATTATTAAAAAACTCATTGTCTTTGTCTTATGGATTTTCAAATATTGTCTGCTTGTGTCTCTTGTGGAAGATTCTTCAAGCTTAAGTTTGCCCCCACCCCCTGCGCTAAATGCAGTATGTGTGGTCCCATTCTTAAATGTGATGTTTGTAAACAGTTGGAGGAGGGTGGGGGTTGAGAGGACTTATTCTCAGACTTTATTAAGTTGCTGGCTAAGGACAGGGTGAGTGAGGAGGAGAAGCGTGTCAAGAAAGAACACGAGGGTGTGTGTGGTGGAAAGAGTAAGAGGAAGGCCACCACGGACATGGAGGCCTTCCGTCTTGAGAAGATGGGGTGTATGAAGATAATTAAGGACCTGGTACCAGAGTTGCTTTGTGGCATGCTCCCTGGACCAGGTAATTTGTTGCCTTCATCTGCCCCTGGGCAGATAATCCTCACTTCTGAATCTGACTTCTATGATAGGGGTTTACCAGTTTTCACTTCAGATTCAGAGTTGGCTCCAGTTGATCACGGCTTGAGGCATGCTTCGCCAGGAGATCCAGAAGCAAGAGCGATGGCCTCCAGTTCCCACTTTACGGGTTCCATGGAGCAGCCTCCCACTTGTGGTGCCGTATCCAATTATGGTAAATTTCCTGGCCATTCTGGGTTAGCGTTCTTTGCAAACCCGGAGTCTAATCTTTCTGGCCGGGAAGATGAGGACTATCTGCTGGGGTCACCCGATGAGATCGTGCCCATGAAAATGGACGAACCTGCACCCCTTACAGGGAGCATGGGGTGACTTTTCCTTGGAATTCCCGGACCATCGTGTTGTGCAATTTACCCATGACTCCGGCTCCTGGTTTAGCTATGGCTCAAGCCATGCCAGTCCTCACGGGCCCGCACGGTTTTACCCGTTTGCCTGGGGTATCCACAGCTCCAGCCACAGCTCTGCTTGCGAGTGTTGTTGAGGACGACGAAGGCATGCGCCTAGTGTAGCGCTCACTGAGGAGGACTGGCCTGGTGCCTGCCAATGGCTGATAGGTGTTAGACTGGAACTCAACATGGAATCGGTGGCTTCCCAGTGTACCAGTATGCCTGGTTGGTGGCAGCGCTTGCGATGAGTGCCATGCCATCTCTGCCGCTAGCCGAGCATATTGTTGATTTGTTCAATAGACGTCTGGCAAAAGACCCGCACGAGGTGTCATGGTGCTGTCACATCATGGCTAGCCAGTACCAGCAGTACGGTATTGTGCCTAAACCGAGCGCAAGAAACAAGAAATGGTAATTAAACCCACGCATACATATACAATTCATGGTGGAGAAGACTCTGGCATGAGTCCTGCAAGCTAGTAGGATGGAGGTGTTGTTATAATCTGACCAGCTCTACCTAGCTTGCTTTGAAAGGAGATAATTGCCCATTCTATTACTGATAAGAATTTGAGAATTAAACCAGCTATACAAGACTCAGTCAGGAAGATTCAGTTAGAGCAGCAGTCCAGTGCTATACATTGGTTTAACCCTTTGACCCTCGAATTTGTTCAGAAAATTTCAAATTTCATTAGCAGATGTCCATTTGTAGAACAAGAGAAGGCTATTTTAGAAATTTTACCACTGGATTGACTGGCTCAGTTATCGAGCCAGGCATTCCGGTGCTAAATTTTCAAAAATAGTCTTCTCTTGGTCTGCAAATGGACATTTCTCAAGACCACTGCATAAGCTGTTTCTGGCTGATATGTGTGTTAGGTTTAAGGAATTATCATGTAACAGCAAGCAAAGGCCAGACAGGAACCAAAGCTCATTTCATTCAATATGCATTGATAATGCGGAGTACATAAAACAGAGAAAATCATGTGAATATTTTGAAAACCATTTAACTGAAATTTGTTGCTGCTTACGACCACAACACTACCTCTTTAACCCTCGAATTTGTTCAAGAAAACTTCAATCTTTATTTGCAGACCAAGAGAAGACAATTTTTGAAAATTTGCCACTGGAATGACAATTCAATCTTCTTTTGCAGACCAAGAGAAGACTATTTTTGAAGATTTACCACTAGAATGACTGGCTCGGTTATCAAGCCAGTTTTTCCAGTGGTAAATATTTCAAAAATAGTCTTCTCTTTGTCTGAAAATTGACATTTCCTCAAGACCACAGCAGAAGCTGGTTTTGGCTGATTTTGGTGTTAAAGGGCTAAGCTAAGTTATTTTCTTTAAAAACAGAAAATTGATGATGACATGTATGAAGTGTATGAAAAAGAATTTAAAAAATAATTTCAAGGCAATTTGTAACTATTTATAAAAAGATTAATTATCTCTATTCTTAATGAGATGTAGTCTTATGTTTTCATAATAAAAATATCATTATACTATTATTGGGTCGTATTTTTAACGCTGAATCCCTAGCAACTACATTTCAAACCAAACTATTTATTATTATGACCAAGATTTCACTGGAGGTTGTTGCTTCTTAAGGTAACGACTAGCCACTTAAATTAATTATGAAATATTCAGCAGATTATGTCATGCAGAGTTACAGCAGATATGAGAAATCTGTATTAAATTTTAATTTGCATTGTGCATGTACATTTGAATGTAAGAATTTATCAGAAATAGACAGAAGTATTTTGAAAAGTATTTGAAAATACTAAAATACATTAACAATATATTTAAATGCACATACTTTTGCCTTAAATACTTTTCAAATACAAATACTTTCAAATACCTGAGAAATGTATTTAAATTACTTCAAATACAAATACGTTTGTATTTGACCCCAGCCCTGGTCAGCACTACCTACTTTTGACCTACATTTCATGGTTCACTGAACATTACAGTGAACAAGCTTGCCTGGGCCATAGTTTCAAGAGTTATGTGTACGATTATGAAACTTGGTATGTTGATGCATCTTATGGAGAAGATGCGCACTGTGTAAAAAGTAGGTCAGCATAACCTACTTTTCACGGTTCATTGAATATCACCGAAAATCTTTATCCAGGCCATAGTTTTTGGTATACGGGAACTAAACTTGACATGTCGATACATCTTAGGGAGAAAAGAGAATTGTATGAAAAGTAGGTCAGAATAACCTACTTTTCATGGTTCGCTGGACATTACAGTGTACAAGCTTGTCCGGGCCATAGTTTCAAGACCTTTATATGTACAAAACCTGGTGTATGGATGTATTATATGCTAAAGGTGTGTTGCGTATAAAACGTTGTGACCTACTATGTAGTGATCATCTGGGATAGATGATCATCTCCCTGTGGGGAGCCGATTGATGTCTCAAACTCTACAGACTTCACTGACTTGACTCATACTTTCAGCTTGGTGTTCACTGAACATGCTTTTGACTTGCTTTTCATTGTTCACTGAACATTACAGATAATTTTTGTCCAGACCATAGTTTATACAGTGTCCATTGTCTGTTTAGCTCAACTTTTCTGTTTATATCTCATGCTTGGTTAATCATACTGGTCACAAACATGGACACATTCTTTCTTTTAAGGACACAGCATCGCACAATGACCTTTGGGTCAGAAGATTAGCGTCACTGTATGTAGGTATTATTACCGTCAGTACTTTGCTTTTGATCAATGGCTTGTCCTCAGCTAAAATATTTATCTTCCTCGGGTCCATTCTTGATTTGAGTTTAATGAGTATAGATTTCTTGAGGTCACCTCGTAGCACACTTAAGAGATTTATGCAATGACAGCTTCTCCTGGCTTTATTTTTGCTGGCTCCTAGTAGGTAGAATTCCAAGGCTCTGTGCAGGTGTGCCTTCACGCATCCTTAGCACATGACCAAGCATGGACTGTCTTTGCTGGGCGACTTTTACGGACAGTGGCAATGCAATACACATCCTATATAGTGTATCGTTGGAAATTATGCTGTCTGGCCATCGGTGTCCAGTTAGGATGCATAGGTGTTTACGGTGACACAGCAAATTTGTCTAGAGCTGCCTTTGGAGCTTCCCAGTTATTACAGCTATGCAGCATCAACGATACGCAGGTTGCGTTGTATAAACATAGTCATTTTGTCAAGGGCATCTTTGATCTACAAATCCATAGCTTCCAGGAGGACTGGAAAGTTATTTTCCCCATGATGCAGCATGCAACAATGTCAGCAGTAATACAAAGCAGCGAGCCCAGGGTACTATTTTTCCTCCATGGATCGCCGCCACGAAGTGGATCATCATTTTAGATTCATGCTTTGTAGATGGATAAATGTGGGTGAACTCTGCTTTGAAGTCATTCAGAGATTCTCAATTTTTAGTTTGCTTGCAGTTATTAGAAGTTCATCAAGGGGTTTCTTTTCCTCGTCTATAAAGTCCATATTTTAGACAAGACATCATTTTGCGGTGGTGACCATCTTTAATTTATACGGATTTATGTCGTTCCACACACATTTTTTCGTGGCTTCCCATCTGAAAAATTTCTATATATATATAGACGAACATATATGCCAATTTTGGCAAACTTCCAAAATAGCATAATCTTAGCATCTTAACACCCCACTACACCGCAAATACCTAAACACAATCACCGGACATGGATGGCAATACAGCATAATTTCAAACAATACACTGTACAAGATGCGTGATACATCTCCACTGCCCATAAAAGTCACCCACAGGCCATTACTAACACCAAGTAAAACAGTGGAAGATGAGAAAGTACTCAAAGTGCTGCAAAATGGATGTGCATCAGGTCCTGAGCAATGGACTATTGAAAAACGCAAATGACATTATGTCAAAACCAATCACGAACATAATCAATTCAGCTTTTATGCACGAATGGACGACGCAGCAGGAGCTTTCCACCTGTAACCCCGATCGTCAGGGAGACACCTTCACCTATGTAGGTGAGGAAGGAGGATCCCCTATTGTAGAGCCTGTTCACACCTGTAAATCACCTGTTTGACAGCCCCTCCATTAACATATATGCCAGCATGGATGGGATATCGGACGCCCATTTAGAGTTTACACTCTTATTACTCATTGACCTGACGACAACATGATATCATACTAGGAATATCTGACCTTTGCCGAGATGATGAACCCGATAGAGGGTTGGCCCTCCATGACCCCTGCACAGATAAAGGCCTTAAACGAACAGATGCTCGCACAGCAACAGATCTGTCAACAAGAAGGAGAGCGACTACAGCGGGAGAGCTGGTATCAACAGGCTGCCAGCAAGGCAAGGAGGCGAAGGAACAGTGAAGGGTCCCGATACTGGCAGGCCCTCCTGGAGGAGTGTAAGCGGGACGCAGGAGTCTTGACAGATGATGAGACAGATGTCTTCACATACGACGATGAGTCAGGTGTCTTCACAGACGATGATGAGCCAGATGTCATACAGTGGGAAGAGGAGATGGTGCAGAAGTGTAAGACCAAGAAAGCCATCCAGCGGCAGACCTACTATCTTGGTCATAAGGTGAAGTTCCAGATGTCACGTCTCCGAAAGCTACTGGCACCCAACATGGTGCTGGATGACCACTTTCTAAGAGACGTCTGTCTCGACACTAAAAAGCTGGCATGGTTCGCCAGGCTCTCCAAAATGAACCCTTCTATGACTCATGAGCAGATTCTGCAGGTGATGCAGGTTTAATCTCCAGGGATACTATGGCAAAATCAGAGTGGCCGAAGCAACCAGAACTATACCCCTCCCTGACTGCTGACGAGGGCGGTACCATCCATGGCTGGCGACTCCAGCAGATAGATGCCATCAGGCGGAATCTCGTCCACGAGGCAGAAAAGTACAGCAGAATGTGCAGGCGATATAAGACAGCCTACGGCGTCCTCGCGTGTACAACCACTACTGCGGGTGTGATTGGAGCCAGTGCTGGTGTGGCAGCTGTGACAACTCTCGCTACAGGGGTGGGTGCCATCGTCGCCATCCCACTGGGTGGCGTGACACTAGCTACCCTACCACTGTCTTGGCCACTGGCTTGGTGGTGGGGCAGCGGCAGATCACAAGGAGGCTGGAGAAGCATTCTAAGTATGTGACACTGGCAGAGAGTATGCTACGGACTATCGACGAGTCTGTCAGCAAAGCTCTCCAGGATGAGCAGGTCACCGATGAAGAGTACCACCATATATTAAAGCTCCAAGCCGTGTACCACATGGAGAAACCTAAAGAGCGACAGCAATACCTCAAACGCTCCAGTGGCACCGCTTCCCATGGCAGCTCTACGAGTGGTGTCAGGCCTAGCTATCGCGGTGCTCGGGATCAGCCTACTCCGCCGCTAGCAAATCAGCTGTAAGACTATCCTGACTCTACAGTAGCAGTGGGGACCACGGTGAGACACTGAACCAGCTTGGCATGCCCTACAGCCCCTATACACGCTGCCAACATGCACATCCAAAGGTTGGATGGTTCCGCAGCGCATCCTTTTTCCAGCTTGTAGTATCGCAGAGCCTTGTTCAGCTCTGAGTTAGGTGAGGCCATGGCGGTCTGCAACTGCTGGAACACATCTGACAGATACTCCCGATCCTTGTAGAAACCTTTAGTTCGCAGGAGCTGCTTGACGATACTCCCACCCATGATAATGTATTCGAGGAAGCCGATCTGTCCCTTACCAAATCCTAGATAGAGCTTCACAGCTGTCAGCTGCTCTGTCAGCTCAGCACCGGAGAGCTGAGTGAGCTCATCTGGTATCTTCTTCTTGTAGTCCTTTAACTCCATCCGGAAGACATCATAGTACTTCTCGCATAGCGTGAGCCCGGACATGTTTAAGATGTCTCAATAGATAGATGAATATTCCTGAGTACCAACCCGGACACTTGGCAGGTGCAGACTGGGAAGATCTTATTAGCTCTCTTGACAGGGGACGCAGATGTTTAACCACGTTGTATACTCAGTGCTTAAACAATGACGTCAATGGTACAGATCATGAAGCAACTGCCCGAGAGCCAGGCGAGTCTTCAGAAGGTGGCGCTGCGAACCAAGACACAGAAGTTACTGACCAAAGCAAAACCTCTGGCAGTCCATGTCGCCAGTAACGTGGTGGCGAATGTGGCTGTGGTGAAGATGACAGGTGGAAATGAGGTTCTTCCTGCCGCCACTGCGGCTGTCCTCGATACAGTGGTGAGTGGGGTGGCCGGGCACTGTCTCGGAATAACTCACCCCATCCCAAAGATCGCCATCAGTGGTGCCTCCTACACTGCCGCCAGCAAGATCATGGGTGAACGTGTTACACTAATGGAGGCAGCGGTTCTAGGGCTAGCAACGAGTGGAATGGCTGAGATCATCGTCGCCTACGTTTAAAACCTCTGAATAGTGAGAGATGGATCACGAGACCACTGTAGAATATGAGGCATGGCATGCCGGATTGTGGTGTGTAGCCCATAGATGAGCACACGGACTGAGTATTGCCAATGCCCGGGAATGGTGGACCGCCCACCAGGCATGCCCCTGCAGAGAGGGCCAGTACCCTAAGCACTGCTACCTATTCCCTTGGTCGACTACGTGGTCCTCCTATGCCCAACTATTTCACTGGGGTATGACTAGTAGGTTTAAGCCGTCTGTATATAGCACTATGACTCTGTCACTCACAGACCTAGAAAGCAAAGAGCTAGACGATCTAGCTCACTTGGGCGAGGCACGCCTCGGTTCAGAGGACACTGTTACCCCTATCTCCTTCCTAGACTTCGATGAGAAGGGAGACCCACGGGAGATCCAAGACTGTATACAAGAGGATGGGCATCAAGGAGCGGGCGACGATGCTCGGTATGCTCGGAGTCGATGAGGCTGGAGCCATCAACGTTATGGCTGAGTCCTTTGCACAGGACCTGGTTAAGGATCTGCTGAAATTGTGGAGCTCATTCCAACAGGATGAACAGAATCTCACGGTAGGCACCATCGGCCTGACCAATATCACTGTCGATGGCAAAAAATGTGCTACCGCCAGCCTCCAGCTACCAGAGGTGAAAAAGTCAGGGTTCTTTGGTTTGCCGTTTAAGACCACAGGATAGTCATGGCCTCCCGTGCATGCATCATACAGATACTGGATGTACTAGACACTGTGGGTGCTGACACAGGCCCTCTGCGCTATCTTCTCAGATGCTGCTGGGATTTCATGCTTGACGCCTTCATCGTATCCTTCATATCCTTCGTATCCACCGGAGGTGCAGGATTCCCTGCTCTGCAGGCGAAAGAGCTGGTGCAGGAAGTACTGCCGTTTAGTCTCCCAGATATAGACGTGGCTACTGCCAACCAAGTTCTAACCATCATCCGCACACATATCTGTACCATTCGACAGTAGGCCGGCCGATGCTGGCCAGGTGGTGCTGATCATTGCCCCGTCAGGACACAGGAAAAACATCTTGCTGCGGGCTCTCCTGGCCGAACATCTACACTCTCAATACAACCTTCTGGTGTCTGACTCCGCCGCTGAGGTGGTTGACAGTAATGATCAATGGTACAATGGCCCAATCACCAAGACGCAGAACCCACAAGCACTGATGGAGAAGCTGCTGGCAGCCCGACTGACAGAACCACTTGTTCTAGTTATCGATGACCCTGCAGTGGACCAGAAGACAGTCACCTACCCCAGCAACATCACCAGGCGCATCCAGCGCACAAAGATAACAGTCTTCATCCTCTTTCAGAAGTACACCCGTGAGATCTCACCGGACATCCGCCACAATAGCCGGTTGCTATTCTTCAGCTCCAAGTGTGGACGTCCCGTGCTCGAGACCATATGCGACAGCCTAACCCTCAAGGAGACCAACGGAGACTTTATCGCAGGTGTACAGAGGGCAGCTGATCTGTACCGCTTAATCTTCAGCAACAAGGAGACACGTGAGCTGTCACACTTCAATCCATCTCTGGAAAAGGTGCAGACCTTCACCTACAAGCTGAATTCAGCCAGGAAACTATCCTGCTCTACGTGTCATCGCTGACAGACTGTCGCAGCTGCCGCAATTTTTCTTCCATTCATCAGGAGGCTGAGGAACTTCGTCCGAGGTCTCCGCTACTTCGTCAGATGCTTGAGGACCTTCGTCAGAAGCTTGAGGAACTTCGTCAGAAGCTTGAGGAACTTCATCAGTTTCGTCAGAAGCCTGTTGCTGAAACTCTATCCACTGAGGGTCAGATTCTAGGGCTCTCTTCTTCTGGAACTTCTCATGGAAGATCCACTTTGTCCATGCACGACGAGTATCTGACTTGCGAGCGGATTTGATGAGGTAGTCCTGGTAGTTATCTGGGAATTTCCGAAATGCTGACAGATTACTGTCCAATCTCATGTGCCCTCTTTCGTTGAAGATGTGCTCAACGGCTTCCTTGCGGCCAACAGTGAGCCGCTCCTGAGTACTGTCTGCATGACCGGTGTCATGTCTCTCTGCTACAGCGGCACTCACCTCCTCCCTGAGGTAGTTATTTGCTCCAGACTGGAGGCTATCCAGCATATCTCGCTCTTTCTGGTTATGGAGGCTAAATATGGCAGGCCACTTCCCGACCGTTAGTGGATCTTTTGGTTCGACCCTCGCCCTTTGGAGAGCTAGAATAACAGGACTGTTGGTTTGGGCCACAGGTAGGTGCTGTCAAACTTCCGGTAGAGTATCCGAGTCAGGAGTTCTATTGTACTACGAGCTGGTCCTCCTTCCGCTATGGCGGCCAGTATCTCCGCATCAGACGGAGGTGTAACCTTGGCTCGCTCATGGATAATGTTGATCTCACGAAGCAGTCCTCGGACCCTGCCACAGTGGGACAGTGCACGCCATGGCCATGACCGTCGTGCCGACCGGCTGCTGTCCTGCTGCCTATGGACAATCTGCTGGAGAAGTTTACTGAACATGACAGCCGTTTAAAACCTCTATATACCCAGACCTTAAACATGCTGCAGTATGTGCAACATCCAGATGGGGCCATTGAACCTGCGACATCGCACCGCACTGATCCGCGGAAGGACCGCCTGACGGTCATTCGACCCAGTATACATGATGAGGACCCGTTGTCCGCTGCTGGGAAGTACATCGACTTTGCAATCTCGGCACAGATCCACGAGATCAAGAGCATGACACTCGAGTTCAAGCTTCAGAGCACAACAGAACGGATGGTAGAGCTCCCGCAGGTTCTGAACGGGTGGGAGACCATGCAGAGTAACAGCATCGTGGACATCACATATGTGAACGATGAGTACCGAGTCCTAGATCCGCTGGTTCGTGGACCAAGCTTCTATGTGAAGGGAAAGGGGTACTATGCTGTGGGGTGCAATGAGGGGTTCACATAATTCGAACTACAGGTAGGTGTCGAGATGCCCGTGGCAGTTCCACTCTTAACCCTCCTCGAGAACACACACGTGAATCCGGCTGCCTTGCAGGATAGGCTGTTCCTCCAGGTGTACACTGAGCAGCTCGCAGATGTGACGATGAATGCTCCAAGACTTCATGTTTGACATGACGAGAATGATGGGTTCCAAGCAGCGGATCGTGCCTGTGGAGCGAGAATACCAGCAGGTCCAAGTCACAGCTAACCAACGGATAGAGCTGACATTGCATCATGGTGTATCGGACTGTGTCGCTGTTGCAGTCCTGGTTCAGAAGGGATGAGTCATCCAACAGGTGGATAAGCTAGACGACTTCAAGCTGGTCTTTGCTGGGACCAATGTTCTTGGTGAGGTACGCGAGCTGGCCGATTGCCAACTCTACAGACATAGAACTAAGTCATATGCACTTCAGGGACTAACCAGTGGAAGCGACGACCTCGAGTCAGCACTCGAGGGCCGTCACCACCTCGGGGGCAGGGACATCCCTCCTAATCATGGCAACCAGCTCAGCTTCAACATCGGAAACCTCATAGCTAGGACTCGCTCATTAGGTGTGATGGTACTTTACTTTGGCTATGCTAAGGTATGCATGTCGAACACATCAGGTATTCAACTTGAGCGTGCATAGAGCACGACTCCCGTCGTCACAGCTGCAGCTGCCACCACTACTATAAGCTCTGCTGTCTTCTGACCTGTCGATGCTTCATAGTCGAGCGTTGGCTCAGATATTTTTACAGCCTCGTAGAACTCATCGAGACTCTCATCTGCCTCTTTGATGCTCTGGTTGGCCTGAGGTCGGAGTTGCCGTCGGCGTGCCTCCCTCTGGCGCATATGCTCAAGTGCTTTGCTGTACTCAAACATCTCCTTAGACAGCTTCTCCATCACCTGGTTATGATGCTTATGCTCGACCTCTGCCGCCTTCTTGTCGGCGAAGCTGAGTCCCCAGTTCACTAAGGCAAACACGCCCGCATTCAAGATTGCGGAAGCCATGCTATAGACTACAGTTTAAAGCTATTATATAGTTGTCCCCCAGTGACGCGATGTATGAACCAGAGGCTTATGAAGATCCAGTCGAGGATATAGATGACGAGGACTATGAGGAGGACTATGATGATGAGGATTATGATGCAGACTACGATGTCGGTGGTGAGTATGATGATGTAGATCCTGAATCCCACAAGCTAGTACACAGAGCGAAAGGAATCTATCGCACTTACGTAAAAGGTTCTATCGGTCCGCTGGCAGCAGTTGGGGCTCTGATCGCTCTGTTCACAACGAAGGCTGGCAAGACGGTCCACAAGATCACCAACAATGCTCTCCATGGTGTGGAGAAGATTTCAGAAGCCATACCAGCCATCGCCTCAGGAGTAGGTACGTTCTTCAGAGTCACAGGCTCTTGGCTACCGGACGTTGCCATAGCGCTCGCGGCCATCTGGGCTGCCGAACATTTAAGCCGTGCTATATAAGGATGGCGTCTCTGTACAACCTGGTCAAGTCCCTTAACTGGCAAGCCTTTGTCGATAAACTGCCGTTCAGTGAGGATCCAGCAGAGATTAGATGCCAGTGTATGGAGGTGTTTACGGAGGTCTTCAGTGATGGTCGAATGAATAACGGTCGTCTGTTCATCTGTTTAGAGTTCATCCAGGCCGTGCATGACAGGACGGGAATGGACATCAGTGATGAAATCCAGGAGTTTATCAACCGTCTTTCTTGAGGAACTCTACTATCAGCCTGGTGGATATTACCATGAGCCCCCTCAACTACTCGAGGCTGCACGTCGCTAGGGCCACAACTTCACATTGGAGACAGTTAGCCAGTAGCTCAGCCGCCAGGCGATGTGGCAGATATACAGACCTAGTCCACGGCACATCAGGCATTCCCATTTCGATGAAACTGTCCCGAACAGAGTTCACCAGGCAGATGTTCTATTCCTTCCACATGACTCGGTTGGTCGTAAGACCTACAAGTATTCCCTCACCATCGTCGATGTCGCCAGCAGGTACAAGGCTGCAGTACTGCTCACATACAAGCCAGATGGCCAGGTCGCCCAGGCATTCCAGGATGTCTACGAGGCTTCCGAAAATGCCCTCCGGAGGCCGGAATTGTTGCAGGTGGATGAGGGTAATGAGTTCAGAGGTGAGACTGCAGCCCTCATGCGGAAACACGGTGTCGCAGGTAGGTGAGGCGAGGTAGGGCATCACCATTCCCAGGCTATCGTTGAGCAGTGGAATCAGACCCTGGCAGAGAGACTGTTCCAACACCAATATGCCTAGCAAATGGCCGTGCCGAGTGAACGTTCTAGAGTATGGATGAGAGGGCTGCCTGCTGTGGTGGAGAGATCAAATGCCAATGTTACTATGCTAATCGGGAAGAAGCCGGTAGAGGCTATAAGACACTCTGCTGTTGCCAGTCACAGCTCTAGAGGAGCGAACAAGGGAGAGTAGTGCCTACCACCTGATGCTCTGGATCGGTACCTGTATGGGCCTGGTGATCTGGAAGGTGGTCGACGGCGTGCAAGAGATCCTAACTGGTCGATAGATGTTCACAGGCTTGACAGGTATGTGGAGGCGGAGGGGCAGCCTACACTGCACTACCTGGCACGCCAGCACAGAGTGCCTAGGCGACCATTTGTCATAGAAGCGCTTCAGCTAGTCCCTGCGGACACACAGCTACCACCACCTAGGGTACTAACAGCTCTTCGACGGTACTCGATGGGCTCGGTATGGACACCATCTGGCAGCACATGGCGCTTATCATAGTAAGCGGAGAGTCTGAGTTTTTCTTGCACATACGTCACCATACCCTGGTTGCACATGTGTATGCCTCGGTTTTTAGCTCTGTCCACCCCGCTATATAGGGCTCTGTAGAACATCTGACAAGAGACCTCATTCTGCCGCTTTGACATCCCCTTAGCCAAGCACTTACTTGCAGCTGTGCTCTCCACGTAGTAGCATTTGGAGCAGAGAGCGATGCCACGAGAGCCTTCGAACTCGAGTCCGTCTAGACCATTTGTCCCAAGCTAGCCAGCCCGCTTATGAGCCTGGTACTCTCAGGGTGAATGACATCGTCGAGGTTGGAGAACTCCAGCATTCACAGCTTCGGGAGCTCATAAACGGCTATCACCACCTAGAAAGGCCTGAGAATAGTGATTCTCAGCTTGCGACTCTGGAGCTCGTATGACTCACCGATCTCCTCGAGATCTTCGAACCATACACTATGCAGGGCCTTGTCTACCAAGCTGGTGTTGCTATGACGTTCTAGGGCCTCGATGAGCTTCCCGTAGGCACTGTTGCCGAGGAGTTTGTGGAGATCTGACAAGAGCGCTTTGCTCTTATCTACATCTCCTGAGTGGCGGGCCTCCGTAACCTTCTCCACAAACTACTCGAATGGGCGCTTGGCCTCATAGTCTATGGTGCAGTATATAGCAGTGATCTCCAGGCCATGGGCTATATACCACTTGCGTGTCGGTGCGTACAGCAGCCGCTTCTTGCCAGAGTGGGCACTGACCAGCTCCTGGGTGGTGGGACGCTTCCTCCCTGTCCGTCCTAGATATGCCAGCATCTCAGAAGAGATTGCCTGTACCGGGATCTCGTGGTTATAGAAGAGAGGAGGCATTTCCTCGAACTTTGCCCACGGAGCCTTGGGGACCTCTATATCCTCCTCAGCAAACCCAAACCAGCTGTCTGCTAGGAGAGCCTCCTTAAAGCTAGCTACACCGCTAGCACTGGACAAATGGCTCCTTACCACATGGCATCGCTTTGGCCATCGTTGACAGGTACAGAGCATTTGCGTGATAGCCGAATAGACGTTGGCAGACATGCTCACTCTGGCGGATTCGAGTCACACCGGCCTCGTGGTATCTGGTGAACACGATGCTGGGACCTCCAACAACAGCACCCTTCAGCATCTCGTAGGCTTCCTTGCCTGGGGAATAGAGGCTAACATCCGGCAAGTGCTGAGCGGTTCCACGTATGCTCATAGGAGGTACCACAGTGACACACCTGGGAGAGACACCGCGTCTTTGAGGATGTCTATTTCTCATTCTGTGTAGAACTCCCGCATCCACTCTAGGGCTTCGATGAATGGACTGACGCCCATGTTGTTGTAGTATCGCAGCCAGTCAGCGAATATCTGCATTCCATGCTCGCTGAATGTCTGGTTACACTGTTCCCACTCTGATCGCATCAAGAGGTAGCCACACTTGAGCTTAGATGTCCATGCTGAGTAGTCAGGAAGCCCTGGATAGTTGAGCTTCTCATGTGTGTCAAACCATTCATATGGGAACCAGCTCTTCTGCTGTGTACACCCGTAAGCTTTGACCCATACATCGTACGAGACTCCTGAGCTGAGGTAGTTCAGCACATCGAGAAAGCGTAGCTCGGGTGTTATGAGGGACATGCTCTGACTAGCCTTCTTGGCGACTTTCACTGTACCTGTACTGTCAGTCAGCTCATCGACAAAGTACTTCTTGATGAGGTTCAGGTCATACCGCCCAGAGTTGAACCACAGTACAGGCACTTTGTCACACCGCTCGTTGATCAGTCGGTGCTGTCGCTTTGGGAGCTTGTCCAGGTATGTACTGTGTCCTCACCCTTGTCCGGATTAGATATGCTCGCAGTTGGATCACCAGCATGACCTCTCTGATCAGTTCTTTGGGGTCAGCAATGCACAGGTGAGTGGGCTCAATCGTGGCGCCATCTAAGGAGCAGCCAAATGACACAGAGATAGGTATGTGAGTACTCTCGATCGTGAGGGTCTCCGTAGGATGATTCTTGATACCATCTAGGAGTACTTCGAAGTCGTAAACTATGAAGTGTGGGTATGGGACAGTCCGAACTCGTTTAGGGACGCTTGGACAGCGTTTTATACACCACTCCCACTGTACCACAAGCATGCATCCAGATGCTCTCAGCTTCTCCTCTCTCAGGACTGTCTTGCGGTATCGTTGTTCGGCATCCTCAACTCACTTGTGTTGTGGACACCCGTGCCAGTAACAGCCATGGAACTGGTAAACGGTGTTGGTGGTCGGATCATAACCATCTACGGGAGCACCCTCGATCCAACGCTCGCCACAGTGCCCACATCTACATGGTGTATGTGTACGCCTCTGTTTCTCGACTCATACTCGATCCAACGAGTAGCCGCTGAACTGGGTGGTTGGGGCAGATAGAAGGCTTTCTCATACGCAGATTGTGGTGCCTCAACCATGTTTGTTGTTTTGCCACCTGTACAGTGACCATCATGGCGTTGAAGATGGCATGCCTGTGTAAACCTCTGCTGTGACAGTGATTGCAGACTAGTGTATGTGCCAGCTTGGAGATGTTCTTGATGTAGAAGGCGTGGTGGTCCCACACGCCGATGGTCATGGTGTCACGGTAGTGAGTCGCTTGCCTGATCAAGTGCCAGGTGCCCTCTTCAGTTGGTTCACACACGCGAATGCCAATCTTGGCGAAGAACTCTACCTTGTCCAGCTGACCCAGCGAGGTCTTGCGGACATCAGGTACTGTGGTGCCGTAGATCAGTGTAGCAAGCTCTCATGCAGGAACTGTACTTCTATCAGCTCGCGCTCCTCGGTGGACTGATAGACATCTCCAGAGACACATGTTGTCCCTGTAGGTGTCGAGGGCAGTCACACTCTTCTTCTGTCGTAGCCAGTCTGGGAGGGGGCCTGTCCCAAGCAGAGGTTGGCGGTCGATGACAGCCCTGACCTCAACGTTGATTGATCGAACGAAAGCCCACTTGGTGTTGGATCGATCGATATTGTCTGTGTCGAGGCGGGCTTGCTCTCTTTCTGCCACAGTCTTGAGCTGCTCTTATCGTGTTCAGCCACGGGCTCCCTGGCGCATTCTTGTGGAAGAGCATCACCCTACCGTCTTCGATGTGACGGATGTGATAGGTATGGGTATAGCGGAGGTAGAAGGCCTTCTGGACCGTCTTCTGGATCTTTTGCATGATCTGGCCTGTGAGGTCTCCTTCTAGACCTCTGAAGAATGTCCAGCGTACTGACCAGTGTCCTCTATCCTCTGTTTCCCTTTCGCCAAGACGCTGGTCGAGAATGTGTTTGCCTTCTCGCCTTATGCTCCGGGCTAAGGGTTCAGACCTCGGCCCCCTCATCACTCGCTTACTGATCCTGCATAGGGGCGGTAAGCGCTCTAGTGGATGGTCCACCATCTGCCTCGCCACAGTCTTGGCTCACAAGCTAGCAGTCACCTCCTCGTCCAGCTGACGAAGCTCACGGATCCGCTGCGCTTTCTTGTGGGAATTCCAAGGATCATCTTTGGTAAGCGCTGGAAACCTTCCCCTCTTCATTGCTCGGGAGAGTCGCTTCTGCTACTCCTCGGCATGGGCCTGTCCAATCATCTGGAGCAGGTCGGCTTTCTTGTCCTTAGAGTAGCCTCTAGGGCCGAATTGCTTTGCAATGGCGCGAAGCTGTGCAACAGTAATCATGGTGTATAACACTGTGGATGCTTGTCTCTAAATGGGCGTTCAGACCCTATTATGTGTGGTTGATGACAAGGCGATCGGTACCTGTGGGTGGTCCATCATGTCGATGTGATACCGACGGAGACTATGTGTTTGTGTGAGATGCGGTCGATGTTCAGGAGAGCTGATGTGATATGTGGGAGTAGTGCGCGCATTGAGAAGTTGGTGGACGAGGGATCACTGCATTTCTTGCTCCCACTCTTGTTCCAACTCGATAGCAGCATCCACATCAAAACTGCAAACCGTTTCTAAATAATTCATACACCTAAAGAGTTTGTCCATCGCTATCACAGTCATTGGATAACGTCCGCGACATGTAAGGCATGTTAGTAGAACTGACGAGCAGAATGTTGGGATCCCTGAGTTTCTCCATTTCTCAAGATTTCGATCTGTACAGTTGCCCATATCACGCAATGGCCCAGGTACTTTTTCTCATCGCGCCGCACAGCCTACATCATGCATCCATGACCATAGCTCTTCAGGCCAGCCCATTGTGTGTAATTTTGTTTGTGGATGAGCGTTTACACGTAGTTGAGTGTTTGAGTGTTTACACGTAATGTATGGTTGTGCGTTCACACGTAATTTATGATCGCCGGTATACCATTATGGATGCTGTGTCTAATTGGGTGTTAACGCATAGCAGGTGAGCTAAATAAACTACTATTCTTGACTTTGGCCCAGTCGGGGGTCTGTGGTCTGCAATCATGGGTTTTATGTGACTGTGCGAGTTGGTCTTGACGTGATGGCATGCTTCTCGGGTAACGGGTAAAGAGTAATTGTAGACATGTTTACCATTTGCTAATAACACATAACGAGATTTGAACCTGTGATTTTAAAGTTTACCATTTGCTAATAACACATAACGAGATTTGAACCTGTGATTTTAAAAGTGTATAATACAACGCATTAACTATCTCGGCCATGTATGCATTAGCTGATAAGTTATATGTTCACACGTTGCTGTGTTGCTGTGTTGCTGCGCTATCAGGCTCGATGCACTCTAGATCTTGACGTCACTTCGAGATAATGCAGTAACAGCGATTCCACAACTCACACTCAGAGATAAAGAGTACTAAGTGTCGAGATCTTAACGGTGTCACGGTGAGTCTATCAATAGAGTTGTTGTTGAATTGCATAGTGTTCCCAGGCTGCAGAGTGGGGTTCAAATCCGCTCAAAAGATCTCGCTAGAACTTAATTGCCATTTCGAAACTAGGTAAGACACTAGGGCTGGCGTAATATGACCAGGTTAGATACAGACCCACTGCGACAGCCCCCCACCCCCCAGAGGGCGCTGGGGGCCACAGATCGCCGAACGGTGGCTACTGGAGGGAGGTGGTATCATTTTAATCACGACCCTACTACTGCAGCTATTGGGAGAAGTTCGTCAAGGGTTTTCCTCATCTATGATGCCCACATCATCAGCATATTCCATCTCTACTGGCATACCCAGTATTGACACGGGGTTGGGGGTGTTGGACTTTTTGTGGAAATCCCGGAGTTTGGACATGACTACCAACACAGGCATGCGTTCAGCCCATACAATGTCTGCACAGCTGCATTCACGCTTGAAACCACTTTCAAATGATCCAGTGAAGTCATCGATCTTGTCTCGGATGCGGCATAGAGTAACATTGGATATGATTTTCCGTATGTTGCTGAGGAGCACAATGGGCCGCAGAATGGCTGGGGGCCAGGTGGCTTCTTGGGCTTGGTTAGAGCGATAAAGGTGCCTTTGTCTACAGCGTTGATGGGAAGGTGGTGCATAAAAGCTGAATTAATTAGGCGTGTGATCGGTTTAGAGATAATGTCACCTGCATGGGTGTGAACCTTTATATTTTAGCCACCCTACCATATTAATGGGTTGTGAAAGTACATATATGTTTCGATTCCCATACTTTGGAGGAGGGACATTATTTCATGGGTGTGTTAAATTGGCGATGAAATAATGTCCTCCCAATGGAAATTATGTACCAGGAAGGTATATGTAAATTCCCAGGGCTAGCGGGTGGAAATTAGATGTGTCTGGTTGTAAAACTTTATATTTGGGGCACCCTACCATATTAATGGATTGTAAAAGTACATATATGTTTCGATTCCCATAATTTCGAGGGGGACATTATTTCACGGGCGTTAACTGGCCATGAAATAATGTCCCCACCAATGGAAGTTATGTGCTGGGAAGGTATATGTAAATACCCAGGGCTAGGGGGTGGAGATTTGATAAGCATGGGTGTGAACCTTTATATTTTGGCCACCCTACCATATTAATGGGTTGTGAGAGTACATATATGTTTCGATTCCCATACTTTGGAGGGGGTGGTGGACATTATTTCAAGAGCGTTAAATTGGCCATAAAATAATGTCACCCTAATGGAAGTTATGTACTGGGAAGGTATATGTAGATACCCAGTGCTAGAGGGTGGAGACTAGATGTGTCTGGTTGTAAAACCTTATGTTTGGTGCACCCTACCATATTAATGGGTTGTGAAAGTACATATATGTTTCGGTTCCCATACTTTGGAGGGAGGGGGGGGGACATTATTTCATGGCCGTTAAATTGGCCATGAAATAATGTCCTCCCAATGGAAATTATGTACTGGGAAGGTATATGTAAATTCCCAGATTTAGGGGGTGGAGATTAGATGTGTCCAGTTGTAAAACTTAATATTTGGGGCACCATACCATATTAATGGGTTGTGAAAGTACATATATGTTTCGATTCCCATTATTTCAAGGGGGATATTATTTCATGGGCGTTAACTGGCCATGAAATAATGTCATCCCAATGGAAATTATGCACTGGGAAGGTATATGTAAATTCCCAGGGTTAGTGGGTGGAGATTAGATGTGTCTGGTTGTAAAACTTAATATTTGGGGCACCCTACCATATTAATGGGTTGTGAAAGTACATATATGTTTCGATTCCCATACTTTGGAGGGGGGGGGGACATTATTTCATGGGCGTTAAATTTGCCATGAAATAATGTCCCCCAAATGGAAGTTATGTACCGGGAAGGTATATGTAGATACCCAGTGCTAGAGGGTGGAGATTAGATGTGTCTGGTTGTAAAACTTTATGTTTGGGGCACACTACCATGTTAATGGGTTGTGAAAGTACATATATGTTTCGATTCCCATACTTTGGAGGGGGACATTATTTCATGGCCGTTAAATTGGCCATGAAATATTGTCCATCCAATGGAAGTTATGAACTGGGATGGTATATGTTCATTCCCATGGCTAGGAGTTGGAGATTTGATAAGCATGGGTATGAACCTTTAAATTTTGGCCACCCTACCATATTAATGGGTTGTGAAAGTACATATATGTTTAAATTCCCATACTTTGGAGAGGGGACATTTTTTCATGGGCGTTAAATTTGCCATGAAATAATGTCCCCCAATGGAAGTTATGTACTGGGAAGATATATGTAAATACCCATGGCGAGGGGTTGGAGATTAGATGGGTCTGGTTGTAAAACCTTATGGTTGGTGCACCCTACCATATTAATGGGTTGTGAACGTACATATATGCTTCGATTCCCATACTTTGGAGATGGGGGGGGGGTGACATTATTTCATGGGCGTTAAATTGGCCATGAAATAATGTCCCCTCCCCCCAATGGAAGTTATGTGCTGGGAAGGTATATGTAGATACCCAGTGCTAGAGGGTGGAGATTAGTTGCGTCTGGTTGTAAAACCTTATGTTTGGAGCACCCGACCATATTTATGTGTTGTGAAAGTACATATATGTTTCGATTCCCATACTTTGGAGGGGGGGGGACATTATTTCATGGGCGTTAAATTGGCCATGAAATAATGTCCCCTCAATTTAACTTATGTACTGGGAAGGTATATGTAAATACCCAGTGCTAGAGGGTGGAAATTAGATGTGTCTGGTTGTACAACTTTATGTTTAGGGCACCCTACCATATTAATGGGTTGTGAAAGTACATGTATGTTTCGATCCCATACTTTGGAGGGGGGACATTATTTCATGGGCGTTAAATTGGCCATGAAATAATGTCCCCTCACTAGAAGTTATGTACTGGGAAGGTATATGTAAATACCCAGTGCTAGAGGGTGGAAATTAGATGTGTCTGGTTGTACAACTTTATGTTTAGGGCACCCTACCATATCAATGGGTTGTGAAAGTACATATATGTTTCGATTCCCATACTTTGGAGGGGGGGGGGGACATTATTTCATGGGCGTTAAATTGGCCATGAAATAATGTCTCCCCAATGGAGGTTATGTACTGGGAAGTTATATGTAAATACCCAGGGCTAGGTGGTGGAGATTTGATAAGCATGGATGGAAACCTTTATATGTTGGCCACCCTACCATATTAATGGGTTGTGAAAGTACATATATGTTTCGATTCCCATACTTTGGAGGGGGGACATTATTTCATGGGCGTTAAATTGGCCATGAAATAATGTCCCCCCCCCCCAATGGAAGTTATATACTGGGAAGGTATATGTAAATACCCAGTGCTAGAGGGTGGCGATTAGATGTGTCTGGTTGTACAACTTTATGTTTGGGGCACCCTACCATATTAATGGGTTGTGAAAGTACATGTAGGTTTCGATTCCCATACTTTGGAGTGGGACATTATTTCATGGCTGTTAAATTGGCCATGAAATATTGTCCATCCAATGGAAGTTATGTACTGGGATGGTATATGTTCATTCCCACGGCTAGGGGTTGGGGATTTGATAAGCATGGGTGTGAACCTTTAAATTTTGGCCAGCCTGCCATATTAATGGGTTGTGAAAGTACATATATGTTTCGATTCCCATACTTTGGAGGGGGGGGGACATTACTTCATTGGCGTTAAATTGGCCATGAAATAATGTCCCCCCCCCCAATGGAAGTTATGTACCTGGAAGGTATATGTAGATACCCAGTGCTAGAGGGTGGAGATTAGTTGCGTCTGGTTGTAAAACCTTATGTTTGGAGCACCCCACCATATTAATGGGTTGTGAAAGTACATGTATGTTTCGATCCCATACTTTGGAGGGGGGACATTATTTCATGGGCGTTAAATTGGCCATGAAATAATGTCCCCTCACTAGAAGTTATGTACTGGGAAGGGATATGTAAATACCCAGTGCTAGAGGGTGGAGATTAGATGTGTCTGGTTGTAAAACTATGTTTGGGGCACACTACCATATCAATGGGTTGTGAAAGTACATATATGTTTCGATTCCCATACTTTGGAGGGGGGGGGACATTATTTCATGGGCGTTAAATTGGCCATGAAATAATGTCTCCCCAATGGAGGTTATGTACTGGGAAGTTATATGTAAATACCCAGGGCTAGGTGGTGGAGATTTGATAAGCATGGATGTGAACCTTTATATGTTGGCCACCCTACCATATTAATGGGTTGTGAAAGTACATATATGTTTCGATTCCCATACTTTGGAGGGGGGACATTATTTCATGGGCGTTAAATTGGCCATGAAATAATGTCCCCCCCCCCCCAATGGAAGTTATGTACTGGGAAGGTATATGTAAATACCCAGTGCTAGAGGGTGGAGATTAGATGTGTCCAGTTGTAAAACTTAATATTTGGGGCACCATACCATATTAATGGGTTGTGAAAGTACATATATGTTTCGATTCCCATTATTTCAAGGGGGATATTATTTCATGGGCGTTAACTGGCCATGAAATAATGTCATCCCAATGGAAATTATGCACTGGGAAGGTATATGTAAATTCCCAGGGTTAGTGGGTGGAGATTAGATGTGTCTGGTTGTAAAACTTAATATTTGGGGCACCCTACCATATTAATGGGTTGTGAAAGTACATATATGTTTCGATTCCCATACTTTGGAGGGGGGGGGGACATTATTTCATGGGCGTTAAATTTGCCATGAAATAATGTCCCCCAAATGGAAGTTATGTACCGGGAAGGTATATGTAGATACCCAGTGCTAGAGGGTGGAGATTAGATGTGTCTGGTTGTAAAACTTTATGTTTGGGGCACACTACCATGTTAATGGGTTGTGAAAGTACATATATGTTTCGATTCCCATACTTTGGAGGGGGACATTATTTCATGGCCGTTAAATTGGCCATGAAATATTGTCCATCCAATGGAAGTTATGAACTGGGATGGTATATGTTCATTCCCATGGCTAGGAGTTGGAGATTTGATAAGCATGGGTATGAACCTTTAAATTTTGGCCAGCCTGCCATATTAATGGGTTGTGAAAGTACATATATGTTTAAATTCCCATACTTTGGAGAGGGGACATTTTTTCATGGGCGTTAAATTTGCCATGAAATAATGTCCCCCAATGGAAGTTATGTACTGGGAAGATATATGTAAATACCCATGGCGAGGGGTTGGAGATTAGATGGGTCTGGTTGTAAAACCTTATGGTTGGTGCACCCTACCATATTAATGGGTTGTGAACGTACATATATGCTTCGATTCCCATACTTTGGAGATGGGGGGGGGGGGTGACATTATTTCATGGGCGTTAAATTGGCCATGAAATAATGTCCCCTCCCCCCAATGGAAGTTATGTGCTGGGAAGGTATATGTAGATACCCAGTGCTAGAGGGTGGAGATTAGTTGCGTCTGGTTGTAAAACCTTATGTTTGGAGCACCCGACCATATTTATGTGTTGTGAAAGTACATATATGTTTCGATTCCCATACTTTGGAGGGGGGGGGGACATTATTTCATTGGCGTTAAATTGGCCATGAAATAATGTCCCCCCCCCCCCCCCAATGGAAGTTATGTACTGGGAAGGTATATGTAGATACCCAGTGCTAGAGGGTGGAGATTAGTTGCGTCTGGTTGTAAAACCTTATGTTTGGAGCACCCCACCATATTAATGGGTTGTGAAAGTACATATATGTTTCGATTCCCATACTTTGGAGGGGGGGGGGGGGGGACATTATTTCATGGCCGTTAAATTGGCCATGAAATAATGTCCCCTCAATCGAAGTTATGTACTGGGAAGATATATGTAAATACTCAGTGCTGGAGAGTGGAGATTAGATGTGTCTGGTTGTAAAACTTTATGTTTGGGACACCCTACCATATTAATGGGTTGAGAAAGTACATATATGTTTCGATTCCCATACTTTGGAGGGGGGACATTATTTCATGGGCGTTAAATTGGCCATGAAATAATGTCCCCTCAATTTAACTTATGTACTGGGAAGGTATATGTAAATACCCAGTGCTAGAGGGTGGAAATTAGATGTGTCTGGTTGTACAACTTTATGTTTAGGGCACCCTACCATATTAATGGGTTGTGAAAGTACATGTATGTTTCGATCCCATACTTTGGAGGGGGGACATTATTTCATGGGCGTTAAATTGGCCATGAAATAATGTCCCCTCACTAGAAGTTATGTACTGGGAAGGTATATGTAAATACCCAGTGCTAGAGGGTGGAAATTAGATGTGTCTGGTTGTACAACTTTATGTTTAGGGCACCCTACCATATCAATGGGTTGTGAAAGTACATATATGTTTCGATTCCCATACTTTGGAGGGGGGGGGGGACATTATTTCATGGGCGTTAAATTGGCCATGAAATAATGTCTCCCCAATGGAGGTTATGTACTGGGAAGTTATATGTAAATACCCAGGGCTAGGTGGTGGAGATTTGATAAGCATGGATGGAAACCTTTATATGTTGGCCACCCTACCATATTAATGGGTTGTGAAAGTACATATATGTTTCGATTCCCATACTTTGGAGGGGGGACATTATTTCATGGGCGTTAAATTGGCCATGAAATAATGTCCCCCCCCCCCAATGGAAGTTATATACTGGGAAGGTATATGTAAATACCCAGTGCTAGAGGGTGGCGATTAGATGTGTCTGGTTGTACAACTTTATGTTTGGGGCACCCTACCATATTAATGGGTTGTGAAAGTACATGTAGGTTTCGATTCCCATACTTTGGAGTGGGACATTATTTCATGGCTGTTAAATTGGCCATGAAATATTGTCCATCCAATGGAAGTTATGTACTGGGATGGTATATGTTCATTCCCACGGCTAGGGGTTGGGGATTTGATAAGCATGGGTGTGAACCTTTAAATTTTGGCCAGCCTGCCATATTAATGGGTTGTGAAAGTACATATATGTTTCGATTCCCATACTTTGGAGGGGGGGGACATTACTTCATTGGCGTTAAATTGGCCATGAAATAATGTCCCCCCCCCCAATGGAAGTTATGTACCTGGAAGGTATATGTAGATACCCAGTGCTAGAGGGTGGAGATTAGTTGCGTCTGGTTGTAAAACCTTATGTTTGGAGCACCCCACCATATTAATGGGTTGTGAAAGTACATGTATGTTTCGATCCCATACTTTGGAGGGGGGACATTATTTCATGGGCGTTAAATTGGCCATGAAATAATGTCCCCTCACTAGAAGTTATGTACTGGGAAGGGATATGTAAATACCCAGTGCTAGAGGGTGGAGATTAGATGTGTCTGGTTGTAAAACTATGTTTGGGGCACACTACCATATCAATGGGTTGTGAAAGTACATATATGTTTCGATTCCCATACTTTGGAGGGGGGGGGGGACATTATTTCATGGGCGTTAAATTGGCCATGAAATAATGTCTCCCCAATGGAGGTTATGTACTGGGAAGTTATATGTAAATACCCAGGGCTAGGTGGTGGAGATTTGATAAGCATGGATGTGAACCTTTATATGTTGGCCACCCTACCATATTAATGGGTTGTGAAAGTACATATATGTTTCGATTCCCATACTTTGGAGGGGGGACATTATTTCATGGGCGTTAAATTGGCCATGAAATAATGTCCCCCCCCCCAATGGAAGTTATGTACTGGGAAGGTATATGTAAATACCCAGTGCTAGAGGGTGGCGATTAGATGTGTCTGGTTGTACAACTTTATGTTTGGGGCACCCTACCATATTAATGGGTTGTGAAAGTACATGTAGGTTTCGACTCCCATACTTTGGAGTGGGACATTATTTCATGGCCGTTAAATTGGCCATGAAATATTGTCCATCCAATGGAAGTTATGTACTGGGATGGTATATGTTCATTCCCATGGCTAGGGGTTGGGGATTTGATAAGCATGGGTGTGAACCTTTAAATTTTGGCCAGCCTGCCATATTAATGGGTTGTGAAAGTACATATATGTTTCGATTCCCATACTTTGGAGGAGGGACATTATTTCATGGGCGTTAAATTGGCCATGAAATAATGTCCCCTCACCGGAAGTTATGTACTGGGAAGGGATATGTAAATACCCAGTGCTAGAGGGTGGAGATTAGATGTGTCTGGTTGTAAAACTATGTTTGGGGCACACTACCATATCAATGGGTTGTGAAAGTACATATATGTTTCGATTCCCATACTTTGGAGGGGGGACATTATTTCATGGGCGTTAAATTGGCCATGAAATAATGTCCCCCCGCCCCCAATGCAAGTTATGTACTGGGAAGGTATATGTAAATACCCAGGGCTAGGTGGTGGAGATTTGATAAGCATGGGTGTGAACCTTTACATGTTGGCCACCCTACCATATTAATGGGTTGTGAAAGTACATATATGTTTCGATTCCCATACTTTGGAGGGGGGACATTATTTCATGGGTGTTAAATTGGCCATGAAATAATGTCCCCCCCCCAATGGAAGTTATGTACTGGGAAGGTATATGTAGATACCCAGTGCTAGAGGGTGGAGATTTGATAAGCATGGGTGTGAACCTTTATATGTCGGCCACCCTACCATATTAATGGGTTGTGAAAGTACATATATGTTTCGATTCCCATACTTTGGAGGACATTATTTCATCGGCGTTAAATTGGCCATGAAATAATGTCCCCCAATGGAGGTTATATACTGGGAAGGTATATGTAGATACCCAGTGCTAGAGGGTGGAGATTAGGTGTGTTTGGTTGTAAAACTTTATGTTTGGGGCACCCTACCATATTAATGGGTTGTGAAAGTACATGTATGTTTCGATCCCCATACGTTCCAGAGGGGGACATTATTTCATGGCCGTTAAATTGGCCATGAAATAATGTCCCCCCCCCCCAATGGAAGTAATGTACTGGGAAGGTATATGTAAATAGTGCATGAAACACAGGTGTCGATTTATTAACTAGCCGCTATACTATGCATATCTTATATTGTCCTTCTCCTAGGTTTTTCACATCTTTGACACTTTTCACAGATGATGAGTCTATGATATTCCTGGAGCAAAGACTGATTAGCTCACCTGTTTCCTCGGAGAATGGATTTCCATGTTCACCAAAATGAAGCTTCCAAATTCTGGTCATGCTTTTTAAATCTTTCTTGCGTTGCAGTATTCTGCTCATGATGCTGCTTAGTAGTGTTTTTATCTTCACTTTACGACATACTCGTTTGGAAACAGTTCACCATCCTTGACAACTCTTGTCCAGCTACCATCTACCTGTGCAATGCGTGTTCATTTTCCATTAGGCCAATGGCCCCAACATCCCCTTTCACTAATTCATTATTTTGATCATGCGCCTGGTGGATGTGTACAATGGATTTCCCACTGGGTCTTCAGTCAGAATGTTTACTACCATATCCTTTTCGGTTGGGAAAACTAGGTCCACGGTATTTGTTCTATCATGCCCTTATAGTTTGTTTGGAAGGTTATCTGTTGGTACAGATATGTGTCCTGTGTTGCATCAGGAAATATACGTGCTTTGTGCGTTTCACTAGCATTGGAGTGCTTAATTGACCAATTTATTTCCAGGTTATTAAAACCACCCATTAAAATTATATGTGAATCTTTTACATTTGAGACCTCCCTAAGTAGGCTATGAAGCATTGCTCATTTAGAAAATGACTTGCTGATGCATCTAATGAACCTAAAGGCACATTCAGACCGCATGTTCGTGGCACGTGCGGCACGACAAATGCATCCAGATGCATCTGACATGACAAAATCGCATTCAGACAAAGCACGTACACGAGCCAACATATTGTAATATTGACAACATTGTCAAGGTGCAATATGTAAGGTAAAAAAGGTCACGCAGTCATTCCTGATTGGCTAGGTAGAGAGCTCTTTAGGTTTTTTTAAGAGGGTATCGAGATTTGTGTACATACATTTTGGGTTTAAAATATTCTTTATAGTCTTATTCAATATGTTTGAATGGGTGTCAGGATCTGCTTCTTAGTGGATTTTCGTTTCACCGACATATTGCTTTTGGCACTATTTGCATGCAATTAAGTAAATGACATTTTCAGAATCACAATCTAAATTTAACTGAATTTGAAATTTGCGTTTGTGTTGAAAGCTTGTGAATGTACTCTAGGAAGGAAGAAAATTATCCAATTTACACCTTTTCTTTTCGCATTTCCGTGATCCTCCTTCACCTGCAATCAGACGATTGTGACAAATTTTGGGAGGCTGAGAATTTGTGGTATTATCCGGAATGAGTTCCAAATTACGCAAAGTTTCAGACTTTATTTTACGTAGGAACCGAGAAGAGTACCTTCTCGGTTTGAGGGCTTTGAATAAGGTCGAACATGATGATTCAAAGTTTTTCCTATCACTCGAATTTCTATGAAAAGGGATTATTTGTCATTTTACAAGTCCCTTGAAAGTATGCGGTGGATGGAATGATTGCTTGTGCAGTAGTTGATAGGAGTCGGTTGGCTTAAAATAAAGTTTGTAGTCTAAGTAACCAGTTGCTTTATACCTTTGTATAAGGTTACATCCAGGAAATCTACGGACATCTCATCAATTTCAGCTTTTAGTTTGATATTCCGATCATGATTTTTCAGAATGGCTAAAAATTCGTTAAATGCTTCTTTAGTATGTTGTCAGATCATGAAAGCAATGTTGTCTGTTACTGCTGAACATGGTCATCACATGACCATCCATTCCTAACAATGGAGGTTCCAGTTTATCCATGGATCATATGACGTCATAATCAACTACGCGACCTGTAGGGTGATGTAATAATCAATGAAGTCATGAATGACACAGATAAGTTCGTCACGAATGCTTAATTGATGACGGACTATGCGTTGTTGTACCAATTGTATGGCTTTACTATTTAATAAACACATAGGCAGAAACAGCACCCAGTCAAATTAGTTTCAAAATATTCAGCAGCGTATACGGTATAGTTTTCTTGAGTTTGAGATATTCAGGGAGTGTGCAGGGAGTGTGCAGTGATCGATTGGTTCCAACACAGGCAAAGCGTGGGTGGAGCTTAGCTAGAGATGGGCGGGGAAAAGCTAAAACTGGATTTCCCCTTTACCTAGTAACGTGCATTATAGCAGATCATTGGCCGAGAGGGTGCATTTTACACTAGTACGCTATGTACGTAAATGGCTCACGTGAGATTGTTTCACCAAAATTGATTTTATGTGATTAATATCATCTTTATGCTACCAAGTAACAGAAAAAATAGGGTGTAAATTTTACTTTTCATTTTTAGCTCACCTGGCTGAGCTTGTGTAATGGCGGTTTATTTGTCACGTTTTAAACCTCAAGATAAGAGTTCATTCATGACAGCCATTGAGAAGTGTGCACATCCACCAACTGTTGAGACACTCACTGGGAAACAACAACAGGGAGTTGACCGAGAACCAACTTTACATGTGTGAAGAAGCTGAAATAATAACTGATATATATGAAGATATTAACCAGGAATCGTCATCTCACAATGCAATTGACAATGGCGCTCATACTCGAGATTCAATGCATGAGGCTGATCCCTTATTAGCCGATGACTTCCCACTACATACAGACAGCCATGTCCATTACGGAAAGGTACTCATATTTGATGGGCAAGTGGTGGTTCAGAGTATGAAGAAGACAACCAGCATGAAAACTCTTGCAGATTTTGCACTCTCCTTCCTTAACCGAATCAGCTCAATGTTTAAAGGCTATGTAGAAGGTATAGTGATTTTGATCACTATAGTCATAGATCGGCGAAGGAGAAAGCAGGAGATAAAGGGTAACGAAAGATGAAGTCAGTCAAATTCATAATCAAAGATACCACAAACATCAAGAATGTGTCAATGGAACTGCTGCTGGCTCACACTGAAACAAAAGCACATCTAATAGAGTACCGCAGATTGACACTGTTACACCATTTATCAAACAGTGATCAAACACTGATTGCTGTACGTGGTATGTACATCCGACCTTGGTGACCAGGCCTGTTTGCTTCAGCCTTCGCAAAACACGGCCATGAAGAGGCAGATACAACAATGTCTTCCTGTTGTTTACGGATCTCTTAGCTTCAGTGTGCATTCCAGGTCAGCTAATATTCAGTACTGGCAAGGGAAAATGTTCTAGCCCAATCAATGTCAACAACAGATTTACTGCTGTTGGTAAGGAGCCGTTTGGAGCCTTATTTGCCCTTCATAACTGGGGTGGAAAGCTTTATGTCATCTTAAAGAGAACATGGATTTTGTTGTTTCTGTCCCTCCAACCAACTGATGAGGCTGTAAAGACTTTTCAAAGATTTGGCACATCTGGCTTGAATATTGATGGGCCCGACTTTGATATATTGGAACAGGTTGTGTATCCTGTCTATGCCCGCAGCTCATGCACCATGGTGACACAAGATGGGAGTTGTTCCGAACTATGAATCTCGAAGGTGAGAAGCTCCCACCTACCAACGTCACACCGAAGCCTCACATACAGAGAGCGAACTTCAGCACTATGAGAAACAAATGTTGCATCACACCACATCAATCACTTGTTGATCATGGCTAGGTAGAGGTCGACGGGGTCATCATAACAACTAAATGGCTGGAGCAATAAGCCCCACAATCAGTTATAGAGTTAATAAAATGTGGATGTCATGAAAAGTGCCACGGCAAGACTAACTGCTCTTGTCCAACGAATGGACTCCCTTGCACTTTTTTTGTGTAAATGCAATGACTGTAGCAACATAGAACAATATCGAGTTGTTGATAAGGATAATGTGTGGTTGTCCTTGTATTTGTGATATATGTGGGTTATGCACTGATGTTGGGGTTTGAACTGTATGGTCGGGTGGTACTGCATAGGTCAAGTGTATTGATTACAAAAAAATATAGGTTAACCCTTTCGCCAATAAATACCTGAAAATTATTTCTTTGTGCTGTAAAAACAGATTTTGTTGACTATTTTGAAATTAATTTGACTGATAGGCGGTCAATGGCTTCCGATCAAATTAACCGTATTCAACGATTTTCCTGTATTGTTTCCTTGAAAATTAGCTATGGGGAATTTATCGTTGAAAGGGTTAATGTACAAATGGGTCCATGACATGACGATACACTTTAGATAAGTAGCGTTCATTCTTTGACAGAATTTGGATTTTGTTGCCTCCACTAGACACATGCCGATACTCTAGCTAGCAAATAGCATCAAGATTACATGGTAATCGGTCTGGTACCAATTAAAACACTCCTAACCACGAAAAAGCATTCACTTCTATTGGTCTTGCTGCATCAAATATTCATGCTAACTTTCCTTGCTCGATCAGTCTCATGTCTTCCAAATTGGGTGATGGTGGGATCGAATTCCATTGATCCATATATATTGATCGCTAACACTATTTCTATAAGAAAAATCCCACACAATTCCAAATAAATGGCCCAAGGGCCATCGTGCTCACATGGCTGACGAGGAACTGTAAACATATTTACATTAATTAGTGCATAACAAGCACCATTGTCTAATCGAACAACCGTAAATGTTGTCACAGACCAAAGGGACAATGGTCCTTATCATTATTGATCAATGGGGCAATCATCCTCGTACTAATGAGAACAACTCAAGTGTCACTGACACTTAACTGACACTTAACCAATGGGGCGAGCACCATTTATGAATGGGACACGCGTAACTGATGTCACTGGCCAACGAAACTATAGTCCTTAGCTTTATTAACCAATAAGCCAAGTATCATTGGCACAGTTTTCCAACGGGTAAGCGTAACTCATGCCACTGACCAACAAGAGCACAGGTACCTGACATTATTAATAAATGGCATTGAATGTTGCAGATATAATTGAACAATGGATCAAGCACCCTTTGTCAATGTGGGAAGCGTAACCGATGCCGTGGACAAGTGGGGCTAGGGTCATTGACATTAAACTATCCCTGACACTAATGATAAGCAAATCACGTGTCAGCAAACTATTGACCAATGGAACACGCAGAGCGTGTCATTTCGGAAAACGTAACTGATGTCAATGATCAATGGACCAAAGGTCCCTGGAAAACAAATAGCCTGGAAATATATATAGTTATGTGGGGAAAAAAGTCACCTGTATGCCTGATATTATTGATCACCAGTGAAAGCTCCATTGGCTCATGGGGCGTGCAATAACAAGTGCAATAACAAGTGCCACTTACAGATGGGGTAATGGTCACAAACGAAGACTTGGCGAAGAAATAAAGCGTACTGGCGTCCCTGACATTACTGACCAACGGAAAAAGTGTTGTTGATCAATATCAAATTGTTCAAGTGTATTATGTCATCGCATATGATGGAACATCAAATTTCTTCAGATAATGGTTAATGTTTGATTCAAACAGATTGAATATCTATTCATAAGACGCATAGGATACGGAATCTGTGATTGGTAATGAGGGGGATCCGGAACTGTCACTCAAGTATCTGACATCATAAATCAATTATGTCATTCGTTAGCTGACGTCATTGTCAAAATGGCGTAAGTTTGTCGTGAAAGTCTAAGAATTGTATGTATGTGGTAAAAGTACAATTTAATAATAATTCTGTTGAATATTTTGACACTAATTTAAATGGGAGCTGTTGCTGGCATAGCCACTGTCAGCAAGAATTAGTTAGTTTCAAAATTGTCAACACCTTACCTGTATAGTTACCTTGAAATATAGATTCTGAGAATTCAGGTATCAAAGTGTTAAAATCAATTCCAGTGTGCGTATACGATTGGGCGGAGCTTAGCTCCAGATGGGCGGAACTTAGCTAGAAATGGGCCCGTCTATTAATTGCGTCTCCTGAAGCTTCACAATATAAGGACATATCAGCAATTCATAATTATAGGCCATCGGATTATTTATAGGCCCACAGACCAGTACTCATGACATGTGACAATACATCGCTGTTTGCACAAAATACGCGATGCAGAATATCATTGAGAAGTACAGTCACGTGGTTCATATGCCTCCATGCTCTAGCATGCGAAAATACATTCAAATATCGTAAATTAGATTGAGCGGTTGGCTGATTTGTACAATGTGGCTAATGGTTGTTATTGCACACTCAGCCAGCTGGTGTTGGTGTCACCTTGGCCTTTTGATGGCCCCTCTCGCAAGAACCATCTTCTGCCACCCACACATAATATCCTTAGATACCAAGTGAAAACGTGCTAAACCACACTTACAGGATATAAATTCATGTTGGCTTGGTGGATATGTAGATGAGGAACAATAATGTCGACGATGAAACCAATCTCCAGCAGACACAGAGAATGATTCTATATTTTACAAACATTATACACTATCATCTAATGAAACCGATTCCCTCTCTGTCAACTCATTTGTTTGTATGGGTGACTTTAATATTTTTACTCTTTTACGTTGATAACATGCTGTTGTGGGATTATTGTCATTCAGAGTTTTGGCTTTGACGTGGGATTATTATCATTCAGAGTCTTGGCTTTGGTGTGGGATTCTTGTCATTCATAGCTTTGGCTTTGGTGTGGGATTATTGTCATTCCGAATTTTAGCTATGCTGTGGGATTATTGTCATTCAGAGTTTTGGCTTTGATGTGGGAGTATTGTCATTCAGAGTTTTGGCTCTGGTGTGGAATTATTGCCATTCAGAGTTCTGGCTTTGGTGTGGGATTATTGTCATTTAGAGTTTTGGGGTTTGTCCTTTTTGATTCTGTCAGAACTTTGTTGCTGATTTTGAAATACTTATGCTAATGTATTTTTATATGGAGAGAATATTAGAACTACTGCAGACTTTGCCTTTCCTGTCCTGGATGTCTGATTTTGTGGCTTTGGACAACGCAATGATTACAAATATATCTATTTGACAGTCATTGGTTTGTCTGAGGATCTATTAGTTTTGACAAAACTAGTGTCTGGAATCGCAATGTTATACCCTGCTTGGATACCCATAATCAGTTCATCAGCCCTGCTTGCTATTTGCTTGATATTGCAGATGCTTGTATAACACGACCGGTGATGATGCAATTCTAACAAGAAATAAGTCAATGTTTATGATCATGTCGATAGTCACTTACAGGACTGGCGGTATGATCAGTGAACGAAAAGAAGAAGAAGAAGTCAATGTGACTTTGAGGTTAGAATTTGATACCTACGCGTCTATCAAATTTTTTCATAGTAGGCATCTTCCCGCATTTGGGCGCATTCCCCTATCTACCCTATCAAGGAATGATTAATAAACTACTCGACACAAATTAGTAGTGATACCCGGGGCTGGACGCTAGTGTTCTAGAACAAAAGAATTCGGTCTAAACAATGGCATCCAGCACCCCAGCATCCAATAACAATGGCGTCCAGCATCCCAGCATTCGAGAACAATGACGTCCAGTCCCCCAGGATTTGGAACCATGGCATCCAGCACCCCAGGATTTGGAACAATGGCATCCAGCCGCATACACTTGATAATCTGTTTTCTGGACGTTATTGTCTGTGAGAAGAATGGCGTTCAGCCGCTTGAATAAAATTATGCAAATTTTGTTGGTGTAAAAAATGTAGTGTTATTGACGAACGGGATGTTAGTTTTTGAAAATTGTATGCCCTAAAAGTTTGGTATTTTACGTTTTAAACTAGTGCCCCCCCCCCCCCCCCGCACCTCCGTGGTTATCTACCATGGTAAAAATAATAAGAGGCGGCCTGATAACGGAGGTCGGCGGAGGAGGCTGAGGAGGAGGGATGAGGATTCCTCTTATGGCCAGCCGGCCTCTGCCTGGCACATATTTTTCTCTGCGTGTATTTAAACAGAACGCGCCTTTATTCACCTGTTAATTGTCAGTTCGCTGAAGTATAATATTTGTTCTTTTAACTTTCTTAATATTTACATTTTGCGTGTAGATTTTAAAAGAATAATTAAAAAAAATATTAAGTGTGCGTTAAAGTGTGCATTAAAGACATTACACGTTATTACCTTACAAAATGGCAGCTAATTTAAGTGACGAAGTTAACGAATGTGAAAATGTGGTTAATGCGATTTTGCAGCAGATGCATGACTCTGATGTCGCTGGATTAAATGAGGATCTACCCTTTTCAACTGATGAACATGTTGATAACCTTACATTTTTGGATACTACATTTTATCATCCCGACTATACAATTCCACAAATGTGTGCATCTGATGAACATAATGACATTGCATTACGTAATGTAAATTATAGCGATGACAACTATGTACTGGTTCCTGATTGCTGTGAAGTCATTCCTGAACTGACTATTATAAATACCGACGCATCGGTATTCAATTATCCGTATCATTTATATGATTATGACATAATCATACCTTCACAACCTGCTTCTACTGATGATCTAACCACCCATATGAGAACTGAACTATCTATTCCTGATATGAGTACTGTACCATCGTCATCCTCATGATTTTTCAATTATCCTTATAATGTTTATGATTAGGACGTAATTGAGCCTATGTATTCAGCTTCAACCAATGTACGTGATGGACACAACCTAAATTTATGTGATGTTGCACCAGTTCCTGACTGTATTGTGCCTTCTCCTAATGACCTAGCTCTGGATTTATCATGCCTTCCTAATGATTCCGCCTATCGCAGTGATGTAATTGTTCCTACTCAACAAACTCTTATTGACACACATGCAAATCATTTGGTAGATCTTCTTCTTCTTTTCGTTCGCTGATCATACCGCCAGTCCTGTAAGTGACTATCGACATGATCATATGCGCATTTGGTAGATGAATTTAGTCTCATCGCTGATGAAATCAGTCATTGTATATCAGAGAATATAGCACTTACCGAAGATCGTCTTAATCATTATTTGCAACGCGTTCACTGTGAGTACCCTCAAATCAGAGGGTCTGTATTTGATTATACTGACTATATAGCTGTGGAGACTGTACGCAAATACAGCAGTAAAAAGTATCATATCGAAGGTACTGAATATAATGTATTTTTAACAGTTATCCTATAGCTGATACATCACTTTCTCATTCTGAGTTCGTGTCTGGCATCTTTCAATCTTTGCTTGATATGTATAGCGAATATAGTAATGTGCAGCCGAATGACCACGTTAGAATCGAGTTGATTCACCCTTTTTTGAAAATGCCAATAGCAATGGATTTTAGGCTATGGAATAAAATTACGCCTGATTTAATTTTAGAATCAGTGGAAAAAGTCATTTAGTCAAACACTGATTGTAGGTTATCAGACGGTTTTGAATTTCACGTCTTTCATGGAGAGGACTACAAATCAGGTGGGCGAAATGATACTCTACTAGGTTCAACCGATTCTAGACATTTAAATTTATTAAATTTACATTCATCTGATTTAGATGTGTGCATGCATATTAAAAAATGTATTATATCTGTTTGCGCTGAATATCCATTCTGTTTCGCAGCAGAAAGTTTTTTAGGAATAAAATTTATTGAGAAAATGAACAAACTAATCTCTACAAATGAATGGCATAATTTGAGACGTAATAAAACATATTTGATGAATATGGCACGTGAGTATCATACAGCTTTCTGTATTCCTGAATGTGAAATTAATAGTACTGATTGGTATAAATTTCAGGAAGATTTTCGCAATCAATTTTCTATTCAAGTCTACTCAGAGACAACACATGAAAGCCTATTCGGTAGCCCTTCCCTGAGTTTGCCATGTATAAATCTTATGCATTCAGAACGTGATAATCATATATCCTTGATCACGTCTATCGCCACATTTTTTATGGTACGTAATTACTGTACGCGCTGTGACGCATCATATGGTCATGATCACGCATGCGCAGCATGGTGTCGTAGTTGTATGACACCTTATTCTGATAAAGGATCTTGTACTTCTACAGATGCTTCGCATAAGATAATGTGTAATGATTGTCATCATAAATTTTATAACCAACAATGTATGGTGAATCACCTCTCTAATGGGACCTGCGAAATCATGAAGGCATGTCCCCACTGTTTCATTTGCAATCAAAAAGATGAACACGTATGTGGTATGACAAAATTTCATGCATGTAAAGAAAAGTAGGTCATTACTGAAAATCATACATGTTATCATAAAGTAATTGAAGAATCTATTTTGTCATTATCCCACACACGCTCTATGCATATGGACTGTGACATTTGTAGTAAAAAAATCAATAGAAAATGTTTTCTCTGACTACTTGGTGATCACTCACAATGGTCACGCCTATGATTCTCTTTTACTCCTTCAATACATTTGCAAAACCACTAACCTACATCTTAAACCTACAAATATTATCATGCATGGTCATTCAGTTCTCTCATTTGACATAGGCACTATACGTTTTATCGGTTCCGTTAACTTTTTTCCTCTTTCATTGCTTTTAATCTTCCTGTTCGTAAGGGGACATTTCCCCATCAGCTCAACATGCCTCAATATTGGGGTATGGTAATACCCTTTCCCGAGAGGGAGATATTTTATAATATGAATAAGAATGAATTGATTGAATTTGATCACTGGTACAATGAACAGATATCTAGACAAGAGCACTCATCGAATATTGTAATGATGATGTAACCATCTTACGTTTAGCCATGTCTATATTTAAGACTTTATTTTCTGAATCGACAGATGGACAAAATCCATTTGTGACTGGGATAATGCTAGCGGGTGCATGTAATGTGGCCTATCACACTTTATGGCTTCAACCTGAGAACAACAGACTTTACCTGATTTCTCACTAAGAGCAAAATGTGCTTATAGTGTGTCGGGCGTAGAATGGATGGAATGGGACAGTCAATGCGAGGACTGCCAAATCACGAGTGTGCTAAATGGGAGTGAACAGAAAATATGCAGGCTTTATGTAGATGGAATTGATGCACCTGAAAATACTATTTTCGAGTTTTTAGGATGCAAATTTCATGGGCACGAGTCTGATTGTTGCGGTGATAAGTGTGATACAACATACACACCATATGGTGATCAGACAAATGAAGAAGCATATTCTGTGCTTCAATGCCGCATTTCTTTATTTGAATCACATGGATATACGGTGAGAATTATGTGGGAATGTGACTTAAGAAACAAGTTGCTGATTCCTCTGCGCTAAATGATTTTATTACCGAATTGGACTTAGCCCACCCAATATCCCCACGTGAAGCGCTATTCGGTTGCCATACATTAACAATTCGTTTATTTATGGAAGCGGATGAGCATACCATGCTCGAATATTTAGACTGTGTTTCCATGTATCTTTCAGCGATGAAACAATGTTGTTTTCCAGAAGGGCCATGTATGGTATTAAGAGGCGATGACTTGAGTAATAAGATGGTGCATGACTTCTTTGGTCTTATTAAATGCAAAGTCCTTCCACCTCGTGATTTATGCTTTCCTGTGCTACCTGCTAGAATAACTGCATGCCTTATGTTTCTACTATCTAGCTATATGCAACAGTTATGTCATTAAAAATGTATGAAGTATGGCATTATCATGCATCATCGCAATATGAGCAGCATGGCGACAATGGGTTATCTTTAGAATACATTAACCATTTTTTGAAAATTAAACAGGAAAGTAGCTGTTATCCTGATTGTGTCAGTAGTGAGAGTGAAAAGGAGAATTACGTGGCTAACTATTATAAACATGAAGGAATACAGCTGGACCCTGCAAAAATATCGAATAATCCGGGTTTGCGCTATGTTGCTAAATCCTGTTTGAATATTTTGTGGGCACGATTTTCTCTTCGTGATCATAAACAGAATAGCATGATATCAACATGTAACGGTCTTCTCTCCCTTCTGAATAATAAAAGTAAAGCTGTAGGTGCCATTACATTCATGAACGAGTCTTTTATTGGCCTCCTATTCAGTCAATGATGAGTACATTCCATTACCATTAAATGCCAACTGTACTCTTGCATCTTTCCTGGCAGCTTATGGGCGAGTAAAACGGTATGAAGTCTTGTCCTTACTCGGTAGCCTGTCATGATACAGATTCTGTGGTATTTAGTACCCGTGAAGGTGAGCTAACCATTCAAGAACGAGGTGGGTATCTAGGTTCTTGGATGAGTGAAATCCCCTCTGACTACGAATTAACAAGTTTTTGTGCACTCGGTCCGAACAACTATGGTTATGAAATGAAGCATCGTGATGATCCATCGATTGTTAAACAGGTATCGAAGGTTAAAGGTTTAATGCTGGGTACTGAACAATCAAAACAATTTAATTTTGATACAATGAAAAAATCCATTGAACAAATTATAAACGATGGTGAAATTATGGCTAGTAATAGCATACTACTAAGCTACCCATCTAAGATCACATGCACGGATCATTTTAGAATTCTTTCAGTCAATGAGAGTAAGATTTTCAGACCCGTTTTCAAAAAACGAATTTTGAAACTGGGTGATTTATCATCAGTACCATATGGTTACACTAGTGTAGTATAAATATAAATAGTAACATTGCACTTTATCAGTCAGTACGTAAACAATGTCAGGGTTACCCATGTACGACGAAGCCGCACTCACTGCCAACACCATGATAACGCATGTCGATAGTCTGTGTAATGCTGATAAGGATAAGATCTGCACATTGTTTATGAGGAGCATGCGGTTCGCTTAAAGAGATTCATGCGGGAAGAATTATATCCATGGCTCAAAATAGCAAGGATTGATTGACCGAATATGGGATAGACATAGTATATTGATTATGAGTATTGTTGTTGCGAAGTTACATTAATCAATGTCTTTCTCATTCATAACTTTACATATGCTTAGTTATCGCTCACATCATATTTCAGGTCTTATATTACTGCACCCACAGAAAATATTTTAACTAAGTTGATGGCAGTTTAACACATTTTTGTACATGCTAATTGTCCGCATAGTTATGTTTTGAAATCCAATGATTTTAAGCGGTGGAAATAAATCATGTGACAGAAATAAGGGTGAGTTCAGATTGGAAAGTTAGTTTCACTGACAGTGTTCATATTTGAGCTATAAAAGCGAAATCTGCGTTACTAGTAAGGCATACATCTTTTTGAATTTGCGAAGTGAAAATGGAAAAGAAATCTTTTTTATGTGATCGCTGGTGAACAATCGGCTCTATACCGATTAAGTGTGGATGTGTGGAGTGGAACAGATATAATGAAGTACCAGTTCGGCAGCCATTTAATAAGGTAATGCGCGAAATCCAGAACCACTGGAGAGAATATCTAGCAGAACCAGATGAACGTAATTACAACAAATGGCTGAATACAAAGTATTAACTTCGTTATGATTGCTGCATGTGTATGTGGTGCGTGGATGCCAGAAAATGTTGATTGCAAAAATAGAGATTAAACATCTTCCAAAAGCAAATAAAAAATAAAAAATAGGCCTCTTTTTTAAGGGGCCACCAAAAATTTAAATTATGTTTCATACATAAACAACATACGCACGCATTTATGTGGCTGCATAAAAGATGCATGCACGCATACATACACGACGTACATGCGAAGGGAACAGGGAATACATACACGGGTATACTTGGAGGAGGCAGGGTATGCGCGTGGCGCTACGCAAGCGAGGGAATGCACAGCTCGTGTGTGTTGGTGTGTGAGATGCGTGTGTGTGTGTGTGTGTGTGTGTGTGTGTGTGTGTGTGTGTGTGTGTGGGGAGGGGGGGGGTGCATACGCGATGGAATGTATGACACCCTTACGCTGTGGAAGATGGTTCAGAACCAGATTCCAATGATACAGACACGTAGTGTTCTACCACATATTCCACGGTGAGGCGATTAATGATGCGCCTTTCGTTATGGTCATGTGTGATTTTATGCCTTAATATACCAGAGCCTTTATTAGTTCTCCCACTAGCAGTCAGATCATAGGCATGGTCAAGCATCAGATCAGCTGACTTTAAAGTGTTTGAAGCGTCCATGTTTAATGTTAACATGAGCGATGTAGTGCAGGAAGGGAAATTATTTATAAATATATTAACGCATAATTCCACTCCCCTCATAAATATACAAAATCTCTAGCACGAAATCCGAAACGAGATATTCGAGTAATTGATGAGGGAACTAGTAAATATGTCCACTCGGTTAAGAACTGGGAAACTAATTGTGCACCAGTGTGAACGATAATGCGAACAAAAGGGTAAAAATTATTTAAAATGTAAAGGCATAAATTATTTATTCCATTCAAAATTGTACAAAAACAGTCCAGAGAAGCCAGCATTCGTAACTACAAAGAGAAAAACACTCCTCGCGAGTGAACTAGACGATAATTTAATAGTAATTTTGAATTTTTATTTTTTTTAAAACCATTGGAACTAGATGGGAGGTACAAATCGTTCACGTTTTTCATTATTCCTTAACAGTGCCATGTTTGTATCTCGATTAAGGACCGTTCACGGCTAATGTACCACTGATGAACGGTTAAATTAAACTTTTATGATACACAACAAATAATCTTTTTATCATACAGAGTGAAAGGACATCATATGCTTGACGACTATTAGGAGTCCTTAAACACGTGATTCATAGCCCTCAGAGACATAATGACAACAATTGGTCGTAAACGCGACAATGACATTGAGAAGACACGAAATCTAAACGACTGACGTTATTGCAAACACTATATCACAACACCTATTAAGTATTTAAAAACAATTTGCACGTAAATTGATGTCGGTTAAGCCACCAACAACATACAGTCAAATCATTCTTCAAAATATTCAACATGTACATAGTTTACTAATAAATTAACGTTTAGTGGCTTAAAAAGAGCGAGACAAAATCAATAGATTTCGCACCAGACAAAGTAATTGGATGGCGAGGTGTTACATACATTACAGTGATCTACATCATGGCTAAATATTTTGGAAATGAATTGATCGTAAGTTGTTGCTGACTATGCGTACAGACAAATCGTTTTCAAAATATTCATCCGGTACAGATTTATTATCCATAGACATTAATGTTTACTGGCACGTAGCAGGGTTAAAAAACCTAGTGGGGCAAACATAATAACCATCAACTGACGAAACGGCGCAGTCATTCAAGGGATCTATGGATACTGATAAATATTTTGAGTAACGATTTGATCGAAAGTTGATGCCGACTACCAATGCAGTCAAATTATTTTCAAAATATCCGTACAACAATATTGCGCATTGACGTAAAATGAGTACGATAGCATTCCTCATCCCTCCTCCTCCTCAGCCTCCTCCTCCTCCTCCTCCTCCTCCTCCTCATAGACCTCCGTTATCAGACCACCTCTTAAACTCCATTATTTTTACCTAACATACCACGGTAGATAACCACGGAGGGGGCCACGCGCCACTAATTTAACGTAAAATACCAAACTGTTAGGGGGTAAAATTTTCAAAAACTAACATCCCATTCGTCAATAACATTACATTTTTTACACCAACAAAATTTGCATAATTTTATTCTGAAGGCTGGACGGCATTCTTCTCGCAGGCAATAACGTCCAAAATTAGATTCTCAAAATAAGTGTGGGCGGCTGGATGCCATTGTTCCAAATCCTGGGGTGCCGGATGCCATTGTTCCAAATCCTGGGCTGCTGGATGCCATTGTTCTCGAACGCTGGGGCGCTGGACGCCATTGTTCTCGGACGCTGGGGCGCTGAACACCATTGTTTAGACCGAATTCTTTTGTTCTAGATCAATAGCATCCAGCCCCAGGTATCACTACTCAAATTAACCCAGAGCATTATATTTTATATGGATTGGCTGCGAAATTCAGCTATGGTTTTAATTATATTAGAAGCGTGATGCAGATAGTTATTAGGGTCTGGCTAAATAGAATGGATGCTCTACTAGGGGCATAAACCCTCTCTTCAAGACACAAATTCATCGTTAGCTTAGATGTATGCACTACGAGGCGCACGTACATTCGACATTTGTGCTGCACGTGTTGAAGAATTCGTGGTTGTCTTAATAAGCTGTCAAACTTACAAATTGCAATATTCTAATGTGGCATCAAAAGGGTTTTGCATAATAGTATGACTATGGTTTGGTACATACAAGAACAGGTTCATTTAATAACTGCTAATATACTATTAACATTAGACACGATTGTGCTGATATGGATATCAAATGATAGTGCATTATCTACACATATTGCCAAGTCTTTTTCCTCACTAGATTGTGACATCGCAAGCTGGCCATCGGTGTTTGATATGTAGTGTTAGATTAGGGGGTTATTGTTGCTGATTGTATCTTTTCTGGCTTGAATAGAAGTTACCATCTCTGGGAACATTCGCAAACCATATTTAAGTTGGTTTGCACATCTATAGTAAACGGGGTTTCTTGAGGTTTTAGTGTCATCTACAACTATTATGCACATGCATTTGCCTGTTTTAGGTAAGTCGCTTATATAAATTATGGATAAGATCTGTCCAGTGATGCTCTACCCCACTAGTAACATCCATGATGATCCATTTATTCTGAATTCTCTGTGTTGGCGCTACATTTCCATTTCGAAGGGAATCTTATGATTTTTTATGAAGAACAGTATTGATTTGGTCCGATCCACCGCTTTTCGATTTGCGGACTTTAATTTCTCCTTTAAGGCAATTTGTGCAATATTTAAGTTTCCTAGGTTGAATTTCATGCTGATTTTGGCGGTTTCTGGAATGTTATGTAACTTTTCTCTTAGTAAAGTCTAGCTTCATACAGGCCACGTGTTGCAATATGTGCCTCCACATCCAAGAAAAGGCCCTAAAACATGCTTCCAAAGAGACCACCTGCAGTCTGGGGATAACATGGCGATTCGTTAAGATAGGTGGTCGAAAGAAGCGCCATATTTTGTTACCAAAATGCATTACGTAAGACAGATGGTTTGCATTAACTAATGACCTCGTTAGCTACGAGTTGTTGGTGGCACTTATTGGAGGTGCTTAACCCCTCATAGCGAAGGCGGCCAAAACAGCCTCTGCAGTGGCCTTGGACTATACACTTTTTATATATCTCACAGAATTAACTGGCCCTAAATTTGGTCACACAAATCAACATAACTGCTGATTGAATGTCCATTTTCAGGCCAATAGAATACTATTATTGAATAAGTAGCACTGGAATGACTGGCTCTATTATCGAGCCAGTCATTTCAGTGAGATATATAAAAAAGTGTATTAGTGTAATAAATGCCATTAAAGATTTAAGCCATATTGAACTGTATAATATTGCAGACGTTTGTTCTGTCCTCGCATAGGCTAGTTCTTCTCTCACTAAATACAAGATACGACGGTTTCTTAATAAAATAAGAAGCATTCTAGAGATTGTTTTGAAACTAGACGAGAAAGTAACAGATCTCCTAGTCAGTTAGATTACAAATGTGTATTGGTCTATTCTATTGAGTCTGACATACACCTTTAATTGTGATGGTGTTCTATTGAGTCTGACATACACCTTTAATTGTGATGGTGTTCTATTGAGTCTGACATACACCTTTAATTGTGATGGTGTTCTATTGAGTCTGACATACACCTTTAATTGTGATGGTGTTCTATTGAGTCTGACATACACCTTTAATTGTGATGGTGTTCTATTGAGTCTGACATACACCTTTAATTGTGATGGTGTTCTATTGAGTCTGACATACACCTTTAATTGTGATGGTGTTCGACAGAGTGCTGAGCTTATAAAGCAAGTAACAGCGTCATCATTGCAAATGTAAATTTCAATTAAATAATAAGTTTGCAAAATACATAATTCCGCATGTATAAGGCTGGTATCTTACATGTTGATTACTTTCATTAACCAGTCAATGGTCTTTGCGTTAATATTTTATTGCTGGCCAGATATCCCAGAACGAATATTGCTGGACAGATATCCCAGAACGAATATTGCTGGTCAGATATCCCAGAACGGCTATTGCTGGCCAGATATCACAGAACGAATATTGCTGTCCAGATACTCCAGAACTGTTATTGCTGGCCAGATACCCCAGAACGATTATTATGGGTAGATATCCCAGAACGAATATTGCTGGCCAGATATCCCAGAAAGATTATTACTGGCCAGATATCCCAGAAAGAATATTGATTATGCTGAACAATAATGGAGGGATCCATTTCTCGCTATGCCTCGCCCAATTCTCGCCAAGCTCCTCTCACCTTTTCACGCATGTTGTAATCGATTTGAAACATTAAGACCTGATTTCTCAGAATCTAAATTGCAACGTAATTATACAGATAAGCTGTTGGATATTTTGAAACTACTTTGGCTGGTGGCTGTTTATACCAATGACATCAACAGCTCCCTGTCAAATTAATTGCAAAATATTCAACTGAATGTTTATTCAACTGTAAAATCACCAAAGGCATACAATTCGTACACTAGTGGTGGAGACTTTCCGATTTTCATTACGGAGCTATACGCCATAATGATTGTGACGTCAGCTAAAATAGCAACGTAGTGTATTATGACATCAGATAAATGAGTGACAGATCGGGTCCCTCCATGATGTACACTGTTATTTTGCTATGAGAATGACGCTAACTCTCCTTATCAGATGTACTCAGTCTCTACAGTGTGGGTAACTCACGGGTGGTTGGCATGTACTGTATGGCATAATCAATGTAGCTCAGTTGATCTGACAGTAATGACTTAGCGCTACTCAATAAAGTTATGTCACATGTTTTTATGATCACACATTCAAGCTTGGTATTGCATTTTCCACAATGACGTAAGATTTCTGAAGATATGCAGCCCATACATCATAGCCATCAGTTGTGTATCGCTGATAAAGCGTCAGTTATCGTAAGCTAAAACAGGTTCTTAACAGCGCGTTGCTTTCTTTTCATCTCTTTTCTTCTGACACGAGATTCCTCGAAATATCATTGGAAGAGCAAATAATTGGCCAATCAAATCACTACGAAGCATTTCTCAGAAAGACAACTAGAAATCGCTCATTGGAAGTCAGTAAAGAAGATTTCTGCCGGAGCTCCAAATAATCTTGGCAGATGCTTGTCTTTGTTATCAATAGCGAATAGAGATGTAGCGTTTGATAGCCGTTTATGCGTCAACGGCGTGCGAAACATTGCGTCTAAGCAGCGTGCTTATCGCGTGGTGCTGAGATTGGTCGGGTATACAGAGGTGGTGAGTGCACATATCAACATATGTTGCATTTGGTATTCATAAGCTATTGCCAATAGGGGAATCCAGTTTTAGCTATGCCCCGCCCATCTACGCTGTTCCCGTTTTGTGATCGATCGATCCCTGAACTCCCTGACTATCAATTTTCAGAAAACTATATAAGCAAGCTATAATAGCAATAACGCCCAGTCAAATTAGTTTCAAAATATTCAACAGCATGTTTATTAAATAGCAAAGACATACAGTTCGTACAATAACGCTTAGTCCATCATCAATTAAGCGTCCGTGACGAACTTATCTACACCACTTACGAAGTATTTGATTATGACGTCATCCATACGTCACATAGTTGATTATGACGTCATATGGTTGATGGATAAACTGGAAAGGTCCGTTGCCATTAGGGAATGCAGGCCATGATAGAGGAATTCAATTCTAGCTATTCCCGGCATTCACTTTTTGCCCGTGTTGGAATCCATTTGAAACTTTGAAACCTGAATTCCCAGAATCTAGGTTCCACGGTAATGACAACACGTGGCGTTTTGATTATGACGCAGATAATTGAGTGGCAGATTGGATCCCTATATGTAGCCAAAACACTCTATGACGCTAATTTGTTTTGGGCCCAAAGGATAGCGATTCATTAAGACGGTTATGTAAGTAGCTACATACACTACCGACAATTACAAGCCTACAAGTAATGGCCAGGGTTTTGCCTATGTCCAACTAAGACGGCATTCTTTAACGGTCTAAAAATTTTTCCCCTTTAAATGTATTCATTGTGGGAATCTTTCTTCTTTGAATTCCTGGGAAATGCATATCTCGTCACAATGCTATCTTTATTGATGCAGTATAGTTAGAGGTGGCAGACACCAGGAGCACGCTATTTACGCTTTCTTGTTACAACATGATACTACTTCTCATGTATTTTGTATGCGGAGATAGTTGGCTCTGACGCACGTTCGTCCTACTATGTGTTTCTGTCCCAAACTCAGACGTTTTTTACGGATGGTGATGACAATGAGATAACTATAAGCGAAGCTTCTCTGGTATGGGTAGAGAAAGCCGAGCAATTATATTATCCGCGACAACGGCTGTGGCGTAGCCAGACGGGTGAATTAGTTGGTGCAAGACCACACGTCGGGGATACAAAACAGATGTGATCTGGAAGTTGGTACATGATAGTTTCTGGGGCGGGAGTTGGTGGTGCAGGACTGAAATTTTGGAGATGGGTTTGCTACTTGACTCTCAGGCTCCGCAGCTGTGCGTCCGCTGCTCACGATGGCCCGAAAAGTCGCTAAAGCACTAAAAAGCTGTCTCAAACACGGGCACCAACAACATCAGCTACAAAGCAGCTTTATTTTTACCACTAGGATTGAGTGTAAAAAGTGATACAAATATCTGCCGTCTGATCTGATTAGTTCACATACCGATAAATAGGGGCCATGCCCGTAAGACACATCTTAATGTTATTCAACCGGAAGATGCAAGGCTCTAGACAAGTCTTGAAGGTGGGGTGGGGTGTGTGGGTGGTGGTGGTGGGGATGGGGTGGTGGGGCAGGGGTGGGGTCCTCAAGCGAAAGCCAAAAACCAAAGTGAGGCCTGGGTAGTATTAGTAAGAACGCAATAATGTTTGAGCTGATGATCACAGACTGAATTTGCAGCACTTCACAGTGGCATGGCTTGTGTCTCTGGCATTGAAGTGAGCTCACTAATGCCATCCAGGAACCAGGAACCAGGAACGATTGGCCAATGTTATCAAGAAATATTATTTGTTTGAAGCTGTTTGTAGCCGATGAAAATAGCGCGATAAATAGATAATGTAATTTGGATCATGGTATACATCATTTTCACCATTTGAGAATTGCGTATTTATTCCATCAAATATGATTCATTTTTGCACTTTTTATATTTTGGGGTAGGGGAGAGTGGAGTTCACGTAATATCCATTTTCTTGCAGATAAAGATACTATTTAACTTTATAAGCATGTTTCTAGGAGGGGAATTGAATGGAGTATTTTTAAAACCCGACAGCAGTTAAAAAATTGCAAAAAGTTTTAATATCGGAAAATGGAAATGAAGGTCATTTTAAGCCGATTTTTGCTGTAAAAATTGGCTAAAATTGCAAATTCATCAAGCACACATCTTAAATTGGATTGACCGTGTTTATACGATGAAATTGGATACTTATCATTTAAGTAAACATAGATGTGATATTGACATGACTCTTAGCAATATCCTGATATTGCCGAGTCTTTTCCTATCCGACCATGATAATGTACATTTTCTCCTGTGTTGTCAGGGTATCGCATTTTTTTAAAGCTCACTGGGCTAATTTTCAATTTTGAGGAGTGATTTAGGGATGTTTTTCATGTACACAAATAGCCTCTCGGCCAGAAGAAGATAGCATATTTTCCCACATAAATATTTTCTAGACCTTTAATATACATATATTAATATAGCTTTCTGAAATGCATTGCAAAGACCATTGCAGTTTGCGGTGGGTTAATAATTTCAGTAATGCCAGGTGACGACGATTTTCTGAAATTGGTGTAGACTAGGCACCTACTACATTTGGCTAGAAATTGGGCGAATCAGTAAATCTGTACAAGTCGGTTCTATGAATCATTTCCATTTGTGGTACGTTCTTGTTATCTAATTAAGTATGTTATTTATGATCATAGATATAGTTTACATCCTCCTCTTCCTCCTCCTCCTCCTCCTCCTTCTCCTCCTCCTCCTCCTCCCCTCCTCCTCCGGAGAACAGCTGCGTCTAATAAGCTACGTGTCGGTTGGATTGAATTGGGTGGAGTCATCCCAGTCGTTGCGGTCCGACCTGAGTGCCGATTTCACATTTGTTGGGACAGTTGCTGCAAATATTTAATGCCAATCAAAAAACGAATCCATCAGGAATGATTACAGTGGATTGCTCCACTATACTCCATATAGCAAGATGTGAGCTAAATTGAAGTATCCAAAAAGTAATGTTCACCCATTCAGAGTGATTTCTACTGAGGGAATTTGAATCAGTCCCGAAATTCTTTCAGGACTGACGTCTTTGTAAGGGGAAACCGGAGAGTTTGGGCAGCCATATATATATATATGTATATATGATATATGATGGAGGGAGGGAGAGGAGGAGGAATGGAGAGAGGGAGAGGCAGATATGGAGGGATGATGAGGGGAGGGCGAGAGAGCGTGGGAGGGAGATAAGATGGATTGAGGGAGGGAGGGAGGGAGGGTTAAAAGTTGGAAGAAGAGGGGAGGGAGAGATGGACGGAGAAGGAGGGGTTGGAGAGAGTCATATGGGGAGCGAGAGAGCGAGAGCGAGAGAGAGAGAGAGAGAGAGAGAGAGAGAGAGAGAGGGGGAGAGAGAGAGAGAAGAGAGAGCACGAGAGAGCGCGCGCGAGAGAGAGGGTGAGGCGAGGGCGACAGGGAGATAGGATGAGAAAGAGGAAGGAGGGAATGAGAGGGGGGATTTGTAGAGGGAGATAGAGAGCTGTTTCCAGAAGCCTGGAGAACCAGTATGACTACCAGAAGAAAGTAGCGCGCGGAACAGCAACCTATCGCGGCGGTGTGAGTCATGGTTCTGGGCCACGGTGTCTTGAAACCTTGAAAGGACCATTGGGATGACCCAGTCAAATCATGCGGGTTAGCCTTGAATAGTCACTTAACTACAATCACTGCTTTTGTATTGTATCCCTAATGTAATTATTTTACCCCCAGATCGCTCTACAGCGATAAATGGGGAGGTTATAGTGTTTCCACTTTTTGACAGGGTGCATACATGTTAATATTAATAGTAATAGTCAGTATACATTATCGTCGTCGTCGTTGATGATGATGTTGTTGATATTGCTACAGTACAGTTTTTGCATACCAGCTTCTACAGCACTAGTAACCTATAGTTAGACTAGTGGTGCCACTAATAGGAGATGATCGGTGTGGCCATTGTAATACCTCCACTAATGTGGTGGATGGTGTGCTGGCGGTGTGATGCGGTCTCCAGCTGAGGAAATAACATTACCGTGACAGTTAAACTCGTGAAATGTACATGGCATCTATCAACCAGCATGGGCTAGACATGCCGAAATAGGTTGGTTGTGGGATATTTTGAGTGTAGCCAGCAACATGCAATATATTATTCTGCCAAGCATGGTATTGAGCAATAACACTATATCACATTGTGGAAGGAGAATACTGCCATGTTTATTAGTAATTAATGTTGCATGTTTGCTTTATTATTCTACTTCTCGGAGTCTGTATTTCAAATCGCAACGTGTTGAGAGAGAGAGAGAGAGAGAGAGAGAGAGAGAGAGAGAGAGAGAGAGAGAGAGAGAGAGAGAGAGAGAGAGAGAGAGAGAGAGAGAGAGAGAGAGAGAGTGAGAGACAGACAGACAGACAGACAGACAGACAGACAGACAGACAGACAGAGATGGAGGGAGGGAGGGAGGGAGGGAGAGAGATAAGAGAGAGAGGGGGAGAGGGGGAGAGGGGGTAGCGATGGGGAGGAGGGGCGGGAGGGAGGGGGAGGAGGGAGGTGTGGAGGGAGGAAGGGAAGGAGGGAGGGAGGGGTGGAGGGAGGGAGAGAGGGAGAAAGAGAGGGAGAGCGAGATGGAGAAAGAGAGGGAGGGAAGGAGGGAGGGGAGAGAGTGAGGAGAGAAGGGGGAGAGCGGGGTGGGGGGGGGGGAGAGGGAAGGAGATATAGAGAGATGGGTGGGTAGGTGTGTGGGTGGGTCGGGTAAGGAGGGGAGAGGTGGAAGGTTATAGAGATATTGAGAAAGAGTAAAATTGCTGCGTGAGAGAGTACCTGAATGGTGATGGTCACGGGGCATTAGAATATATCCATATAAAGTAGTACAGTAACTACTTACTAAGTGTCTGATTAGGCGAGCGGAGCATGCATATGTAGCATGGACTGACCGGATGGGTACTTACATCCCAGCGAAGCTGGGTACGAAACGGCCACTCCGGATTCGCTCCGGGCACGCCCCCCTGGGTAGGATAGTATGCGTACATAAGCCCTATGAGAGAGTTTTTCATTAAAATCCGATAAAACGCGTGGTGCGCATGCGCGCGCCAGAACTTCCCTGACAACACGTCACGGAATTGGAAGCGAGTGTATGCCTATAGTGTACCGAGTGGGTACTCGAAAAACCTTTAATTATTCCGTTCTCGTTGTTTTGGTACAAATTAGAAGCAGAATAAAACGAGCTTTCTAGACCTGTTAACCATTTTAAAATCGGCATAGAAATGGCTGAGTTATCCGCGAAAATCCCCTTAAATTATCTTCAAAATATTGCTTTTGACATCGTAATCGCGTGTATGCATAAATAGATCTAGAATGTTCTAGAACGAGGTAAATACGTCACTGATCTAGTTGCACGCTGATTGGCTACTGCTCGGCCGCTGATTGGCTGAGGCATCTGCCTCTGACGTCACGGGTAGCATAAAAGGGGTGAAAAATCGAGAATCAGGAGCATCGCCGTTGTGGAAGCCGGCCCCCGCAGGACCTCTGGACCATCAGGAGGACGGATATAACTGCTGACCTACAAGTGATTCTCACATCTATCGGTGTCTTTTGGATCCCAGCACATCCACGGTGGTAGGACGTCCTCGGCTTCCACCAGCTTTTGGACACCCTCGGACGGACATCCTGGGGTAATAGACTAAATTTAAAGTTATACCTTCCGCATCTGGACTTTCCTAAGGGAGCCTTTCCGAGAAAGGGCTGTGCGGGCCTGGGATGTAATTCTGTGGAATGTAGAGCTTACGGTGATCCTTGGTGGATGACTCGACGGATCTGCCAACCACGCTGAAAAGTGGACTTCAATCTCCGCACTGCATGTCGTGTGTGTTTAATTAACTTTTCGACCACAGTCTGGTGGAACTTTGCTGGGTGCGCGCAAGAGCTATGCGACACATCCCGCACCGTGTGCTAAGTTCTGTAGCTGCCTAATATTATATACAGCCCTCTCTGTTAATGGGCAACCTTCAACTTCACCACTTCCGTCACCAGGCGGACAACTTCCTCACTTCCGTATAAATTGTATACTAGTTACCAAGACTATCTAATAGATATTTCTTCAATGCTTTGTCTCACTGTCCTGAGTGTGTACCGTGTCTACCCTGTCTTGAGGAGTCAGCTTGCGGAGACCAGCCTGCGGAAACCAGCTGCGGAAATCACCTGCGGAAATCTCCCCAGCTTCAGAGAACGTGTCGACTCGCGCTATGAATGTGTTAGCGCCTCAATTTCAGTAACATAGTAGCCTTTCCGTCCTGATGACTATTAGGTACTCAAGTAACTATACTATTGTACATTTAATTATTATTTCCGTATATGGTACTAATGACTAATACGTACCTCACCGGTCTTAAGCCGCAATTTATAATTTCTGTTTTACTGTGAATATTATCCTTGTTTACTGTGGGTGCTTTCAAAAAGCCGCACCGTTTAGGTTTATCAATCTGTGACATTTAACTACCTCATTTAATTATAATTTTGTTATTGCAATGGTTAGTTGTATATGGCAGTTAGCCATCCAGTTAATATGTTTTGTTTAATTGTAGAAAACATTGGACCACAGTACTCTAGGAAGATTCTATACAGCAACAGATATATCCGCATCACTTTATTCCCGCTTTCATCAATTTTACACTCTAATTGTTTGAGCATGGCATGTTACCGACTAACCTTACTATTCAGCTCGATAGGATAGGTTAAAGTGGTTGGACATAATTTCTTCGTTTAGAGACATATAGTGTATGCCTCTTTTCCGGTTGTTGCAATAATGTAGCCCCACACTCCGGCAAGGTTGTGTAAAATTGGCCAGTTACCTATAGGGCCTCACATATATTAAGTTATTGTCTCTTTCCACGATCCACTAGCCGCATGGCTTATTAATTGTTTGGAGTTTCCATCAGCATGTTGATCGGATCTGACCCTGGGAAACTATCAGAGGTTTCTTCTGAGCGGTGATGGTTAAAGTGCTGATTTACATACATCTCCCCCATATCTTCAGATACTTGTTAGCTAGATAACACTGCCAATGAAGGAAGCACTGCGAAAACATGTAGTCATAAATGTGAATTAGTTAGTTTATTTACCGGACCGCAGTGCACATTTGGGAATATTGGAACTTAATCCTAACGACAGGTCAACTGTTAGGTCCATAGCACGCGGTGACGGACGAGATATGGATGGATCTCCATCCAATTCGTTGCAGTGTCTGGATGAAGCATTGGAGCTCGTCACGCCCTCACGGGAAGGATGCTCACGATGGATATCCGTCTCTTCACCCCACCATAAAGACATGTCAGGAATCAAAACTTGCTTGTGTGAAACGTAGCCATTGCCCAGGTGATGCTTTATGTGGTTGCGGGACAAGGTAACCGGATTTTCATCGAATTCGGATGCCTTGTGTCATAACATGTACGCATGCTGTCCTTGGAGGTAGATGCTAATCCAGGCAACCTACAGGAAGCGAGGCATCTGCGCCCAATGGATATCTGTATCTAAAGTTAGGTAGGAATCCCTGCCACTTGCGGCCAAAACTAGTTTCCGTTTCTAACAACTAAATGGTAGGTTAGACGTCAGCAGAAGGCCCATATAAATAAAGCGGCATCTACCAATACAGTATCTTTGGAACTGCATAAGACGGTGACTTGGGAATTCTTCGGAAATCGTTCGTCCCGTCTGCACGTAAACCCGTATGCATCACATTCATTATGGTTTCACTAGGATCTTCACTTAAGCATTTTTCTGTTGAACAAAAGTGTGGCCCTTTTTGCCAGCTCTTTTCCTCCACTTGGGCGTTGAAGGCATTTTCCTGTGATGGAGGCCCACGCGAGGCACTTACCTCTCGCAACAACAATATTTTCTTTGTGTGTTTGTTAGGGGTATACTAGTTTATGTTAAACTACATAGTGACTTCGTTGCGGATGCTTCTCTTGCGGGGATGCCTCTGCAGATTCAAGAACCTGTGTGGTACCTCCGGCGACACCACGTGGGAAGAACACCAGATAGCTCTATGTTGTGTATTATTGTGTGCTCATTTATTGTCAAACGATTCATCTTGTTTGTATAGTATATAAAGATTTCGACTGTTTACTTATAAATTGTTCCATATCTCTAAATTAGTAGGGATAGACATACCAGTGACACTAATAGTTGGTAGCAATGGTCGCACGGCCCCACTGGAACATTAGTGTTCCACTGGCTCTAGAAGTCGGTCTTTGTATTTCTCGGAGAGACGTCATACGGGATCCACAACCCCGAGACCCGCAGCTAACCAGCCACCCCGTTCATCGTGCATTTGCGGTGCGATGGGTGGAAACGTCATAGCGGACCAGTACATACCTGAGATACACATAGCATTGCATTTAATATTCAAATATATCAAGCCAATATCAATTGAGACCGCGAGTTGGAAAGAAGCATTCTTTATTAGTGTGGTTTTGGGGGGGGATGGGGTGGGCGGGACAAGTACAATCCACGATTCACCCCACCCTCAAGACCCATCGCCGTTGTTATGTTTTTAATTATTATCTTCTAAATAAAAGAACCGGACATGTTTCCAGTAAAAAATACGCCTCGATCTTTGTTTTGTAGGTTGAAAACAAAGCCTTGCCAAGGTCGTCAAAACCCGCCGCCTTCTTAGGGAGCGAGGCAATAACTATTTGGAAAGCTATCATTTTTTCTTAATCAATGGTAATAAATGAAAACCACAGGTGCAATTATTTGACCAGAGGTCAAAAGTCACCAGTTTGGCCATTGCTTACAATCTAACAAAACACTTACAAAGACATATTTTGGTCTTAACAGCTTAGAAAGTAAATGGTAGATCAGATACCATCTGGCAAATTCAAATCGTCAACGTTCGTTAATTTCTTGGACTATTGTTACTATAATATATAGAAAGGGCTGCAAGTGGCTCTCTTTACTGGGGAATCGATTCAAAACTTATGAAACCTCATATAGGCAAAGAGGTAAGCCAAGTTTGTTCAAGACAACTTGATTGACCGAATGGGTCGACAGCCATCTTGGATGACCTAGTTTTCCCGAAAACGACTTCTCCAGAACCATTGAATGGATCAGGACAAAATTTGGGAGATATGATTAGGGACAAAGGAAGTTGCTCCGTCAAAAAACATGTCCGCCGTGGGCCAATCAAAAATGTAGCATGTTTGGCGGACATATTGGATCTATAAATGTTTTTGGGTATGCTGAGCTCAAATTCGAAACTGTCGGATAAACGGTTTGGTGGCCATCTTGCATAATTTTCTCGTCAATAGCTCCCATGCTTAAGCAATGGGAAATTTAAAATGTCTTCTCGAGAACTACAATGGCCGATTTCAATTATATTTGGCAGGAAGCAGCCTTAAGGCATAAGGATCCAATTTTGTTCAAATGAACCCGGATCAGCCAATTTGCCCAGCGACCATTTTGGATTTCGGCCAATTTCAGGAAATGTCTTTATAAATCTTCTCCGAAACCACTTGCAGAATCTTCATCTAGGCCACGAGGTATGTCAAGTATGTTCAAGAGGACTTGATTTACTAATGGTTCGACGACCATCTTGGATGACCTGGTTTTCACGAAAATGACTCCTTCAGAACCGCTGAAAGGATCACGCCAAAATTTGGGCCATTAAAATTTATGGAAGGGAAGTTGATCCATAAAAAAAAACCATGGGTGCCGTGGGCCAATCAAAATTTAGTCTCTTTGGCGCCATATTGCACTTGCAAAAATGTCCACCAACTCATTTAAAAGACTGCTAAACCACCCACCAACAATTTTGACAAAAATTCATGGTGCTTCAGGTTAGCGACACAGGCCCCTTGGGCCTCTTGTTATTAAATTTAAGAAAGCTATACTCTCTCTTTCTCTCTCTCTCTCTCTCTCTCTCTCTCTCTCTCTCTCTCTCTCTCTCTCTCTCTCTCTCTCTCTCTCACTGCACAGCGCATTGCTACCACCACAGTTCCAAGCATAAATAATCGATTATCTGACTAAATGATTGTTTTCCGGACATCATAATCGATTATTTACCTACGTAATTGTATACCAAACCCTACCGACGGTGGCCGTTTCATCATCTTTAACAATTTCTAGCCCCAGTTATCGTGACTTGTCACACTACACCAGTTTATGCTTTTGGGAATTCGGACCTATGATTTAATCGAAAACACAATTTTTTTAATACAAAATCGATCACGATGTTTCAAAGCAAAAATCGTGCAAGCCTACTTAATTGCAATTAGAAAATGCTTAAAATTGTAATACAGTTATTAGTCCCACTACCTAGTTAATTAAATTTAAGTAGAAGTTGGGAAGCCTATTTAGTGAAGCAATCATTCAATACACCATTTCATAATACATGTCCACCTATTGCGGAAATTCGCGTTTCACAACTAAAAAATAAATAAATAAATACAACAGGTCTGGTTTAAAGAAAATAAATCTGATTAAAATCAAATAAATCCGAGGCTTTAAATTTAAAAAATCGGTAACCATAGTACTTTAGCTTCTGGAAAGTTACTGGAACTGAATTATCATAAATGGCTATTCTACGTTTACAAATGTTGCTAATCCGTACAGACAATCAACTTGACAAACACAGCTTGCCTAAAACCATTCATGGTCAGGTGTTATTGTATATCAACCCAACCCAGCTCACAATTTCACAAATATACATGGAGAATAGTATAGATATAGAATCGGTTTGTTATCCTCGTTGACTAACTATAATAGAACCACACATGTTGAATAAATCACACATGTGTTTATGTTATATCGGATTTGCTTCTTAACTTATAAATAAAGTGGAACCAGGCTCTTTTCTTTGATGCATTGCATCAATATGTGTACTTGTACATTAAAGCGCTGAGCGGCCACGCAATAAGTAACAATTTACACATTAGTGGTGTGGGCTACACGGAGCCAATATGATCATATTCATAAAGAAGCCAGCACTGGTAATAAATAAATAAACAACCCAAGCGTCATAGTACTCGCATGGCTGATGATGAACTGCAAAAATGTTTAAAATAAAAATAAGTTGTAAAAACTGGCCAATAACAATGACAAATTTGTCCAATAACCGCGACATTGACATATTTTTCAAACGGGACGCCCTTTGTAACCAATATTGCTGAAAGCTGTTGCTGCTGAACTTTTGACCCAGCATACGTCCTCGGAACGCTGTTGCTGTCGCAGATTATATTTTGACCACAAAATTGTCATACGTCTTTGAGAGCCCACAAGCAAGCGTCCACCCGAACTTGGAAAACATCCCTCCAGTAGAGCCAGTGCTATTAAAAATGCCTGAAGAAGAAGAAGAAGAAGAAGAAGAAGAAGAAGAAGAAGAAGAAGAAGAAGAAGACGACACAACAACAACAACAACAACAACAACAACAACAACAACAACAACAACAACAACCGTATCATCATCATCATCATCATCATCATCATCATCATCATCATCATCATCATCATCGTCGACGACGACGACGACGACGACGACGACGACGACGACGACAACAAGCACTCCATGGTAGAGTTAACCTGGGCGTCTGAACCCTATCAGGGAAATCACTAAGCAAGCTACAAAGAGTGATTTCCGGGAAGCAGATTTTCAAAATGGCTGCCTGTGTCCATATTGGTTTTCGCATATTGACAATCATTTTGCGGTGATTGTCCACATACCAAACCCAATGGGTTTCCATAGTTAATCGGTCAAAGCCACTGAGCTATGCTACGGAAGAGTATTTTCAAGAAATCTGCGATTTAGAATGGTGGCCAAGTGTGGAAATTCCCAATCTTACAGATTTCCAATGTTTTTCTAATATCTTGAATTATTTGGCTAAATCTGTGGAGGGTTAGTGAATGAAAACTGATTTTCAAGATGGCCGGCACCGGGGGGGGGGGGGGGGGGGGGCGCTTGTTGGATTTCGCATTTGGACACATTTTAGGGATGCTACCCATAACAGATCTAATGAATTGCCAGAGTTTTGAAATACTCATTCACAACTTCAGAGGGGTATGAGCCATGCCACAGCAACTGATGCTTAAGGTCTGGTAACTGTTTTGGATTTTGAATTCAGGTCAATTGTGAAAGGGACCATTCCCGCACAACGCACAACACCTAATGAATTTTGAATGTTTTGAGTTAAACCTATGTAGCTATCCAAACTAAAACCGATTTTTGAGAGATTGAGCGAGGGAGAGAGAGAAAGAGAGATAGAGAGAGAGAGAGAGAGAGAGAGAGAGAGAGAGAGAGAGAGAGAGAGAGAGAGAGAGAGAGAGAGAGAGCGAGAGAGAGAGAGGAGGGAGGGAGAGAGAGAGAGAGGGGGAGCTGGAGAGGGAGAGGGAGAGAGAGAAAGAGAAAGAGAGAGAGAGGGGTGAGAGAGAGAGAGTGGGGTGGGAGGAAGAGAGGGAGGGAGCGAGCGAGGGATGAAGGGAGGGAGCGAGGGAGAGAGAGAGAGATAGAGAGAGAGAGAGAGAGAGAGAGAGAGGGGGGGGGAGAGAGATGGAGAGGGAGAGAGAGAGGGGTAGAGAGAGAAAGCGAGAGATAGAGAGAGAGAGAGAGAGAGAGAGAGAGAGTGAGTGAGTGAGTGAGTGAGTGAGTGAGTGAGTGAGTGAGTGAGTGAGTGAGTGAGTGAGTGAGTGAGTGAGTGAGTGAGTGAGTGAGTGAGTGAGTGAGTGAGTGAGTGAGTGAGTGAGTGAGTGAGTGAGTGAGTGAGTGAGTGAGTGAGTGAGTGAGTGAGTGAGTGAGTGAGTGAGTGAGTGAGTGAGTGAGTGAGTGAGTGAGTGAGTGAGTGAGTGAGTGAGTGAGTGAGTGAGTGAGTGAGTGAGTGAGTGAGTGAGTGAGTGAGTGAGTGAGTGAGTGAGTGAGTGAGTGAGGGGGACGGAGGAGGGAAGGAGAGAGAGAGAGAGCGAGAGGGCGGAAGGAAGGAGGGAGTGCGGAAGGGAGGGAGAGGGAGAGAGAGAGAGAGAGAGAGAGAGGGAGAGAGAGAGAGAGAGAGAGAGAGAGAGATAGAGAGAACTTGTTTCACTGTAATTCCGGGGATAATTTCCAGTCTGGATTCTACACTCTGGGAACGTGCTTCATTTGTGGGGACATTGCCGTGTCACCACAATTACATAGATCAAATGATCAAGATAAGAGTGAACTGTCCAAATATGCATTTAGATTTTTCTGTCCCCACGACTTATGTTTTTTATTTTTAATGTTTTTTCACTTCTTTCACCATTAGAATTCCCCATGAAATTATCTCTTTCATATTAAAAAAAAAAATTGCACGCTGCATGCGAACAAGATAAGGATCGGGGTTTCTTTCGACGTTAAGAAGAAATAGCTCCTTCAAGGACATGAAATAACATGCCCAATACAAACACGGCATAGTTTTTATATATGGTAGAAATGCTTAGAAAACTTTAGCATGCTTAGATCTACGAATTGTATGGTATTGTATTATTCATCCCATAGGTAATATGTTATATATTGGTGAAAACTGTATAAATAATATGCCCAAACCATGTTTAAACTGTGTAAGGTCGCCTTTACAAAAGTTATTATACTGTTGAAGGGCTTGTGAATATAACGCTAAAGAGAATTTCACTGTATTAGATATAAGATTAGGTATTTAGATAATTGTATAGCATACTAATTTAATTGTCAATATGTATAACGTATAAATGTACACTCAAGAGCCTATGGCTTATTGTGAAATAAATCAATTACTATAACTATATGATAAACACGCACGTGCACATACTAGTGGGTGGTGTACTCGCTTATCCACATATTGCTGCTACTGCATGAACTGTCAATCAGATACTATATCCCCACAGTACTTCTCACATTTGTGGTGACTCTCTCACCATGCCCCCACTCTATGTGGGAACCGGCCCACATTGTTTCTCTCACTTTCTTTAGTTAATCATAATAATCGCTATCCCTCTTAGAAGTATTTTTTGACACACGCAGAAATTCGAAATAAATAAATACAAATGTTGTTTGAGAAAGAGAGGACAAGCATCATTATCAGCGCACTGTTTTAACTGAATTGCATCTACTTTAGCAACGGTGAGAAAAACAGAATAAACATGCGATACAAACCACAGATCAGAGTGCGGCTGGGTGGCTGCCGTCTTATGCCTGTCACCCCACCTGGCAAGGCTGGGCCTGGTGTCGTCAGGAGGGACCGGGCATGCGGTCATCACGAAGGCTGTCTTCGTCCAAATAGTCCTCAAGCTCCCAGTCGGGGCGCCGATCCGGCGTATTCTGGTCGTTCTTCTGGTGATTTTCCATGCCCAGGAGTCCTTCCTGGTGGCTCTCAGTCAAATTCTTTGGGGCTTGCAGCGCCGTCCCATGGGCACTTTCACAATGCTCTCCACAAGCGTTTTCTGGCCAGAGCAGCCATCCATCTCCTTGGAGATGCGTATGTCTGGCTGAGCATTCCCGACATGACATGGTGCTTGCAGAAGACGAAGTCAGGTGGCTGTGTCGCGTAAAGGAGGGGATGTATCATTTTCTTCCTTACTGTGGTCCACACGTGGACAGTCGAAGTCAGTAGTCGCCACCTTGACTAGTGATGCTTCTTTGCTTCAGATCAGTAGTAGCGGAAACATCTATGCACGGTTTAAGTATTCTCACAGGTTGCTGAGTCCTTCTCGCAAGGATATGGTCGGGTTATCCACGGGGTACAGGAGGTGCATGCGAGTGGAGGTACGAGTGGACTAAATAGGGGGAAAAAGGCAGAAAGGGCTGCAAGTGGCTCTCTTTACTGCAGAGGGCTTTCGGTCTTTCCTACATGCATTCGAGCTACGCTATTTAGGCGATTCTATCATGGGGGCTAGTGTGATGGAGGAGGGGAGAAAGAGCGAGAGAGAAGTTGCGAGGGCAGGACTTATACTAGATCTTATTTAGTGACCCCGTCCACAGTATTTTCCGTCGGCAAAAGGTGTGCAGGCTGAGTGGCGATAGGAGCAATTCGCATCCTCGTCGTCAGACGAAACGTCATCCTAACTCTAGGTCATCACTCCAGAGGAGGGAGGTCCTGTTCAGGTGGCGACTGGCTGTCTTTTTGGAGCTAATTTGGGCCAGGCAGTGATTTGTAGGAGAGGGGAGCGACAGCGAAAATTCACCCAGTGGTCATTACGTCGCTATCGGTCACTAATTGTTCAGCCAGTCTATAAGTGCTAACTGGTCGATATAAGTCATTGTTGCTGTTTGTCTAACCTAAGTCAGCTAGGTTACGCTTAGGGAAGAAACAGGGGGCATGCTTCTTACTTTGGTGTGCTATCGAAAAGGAATCTTCGCTTAGACGATTTTACTAGTTACCACAATGTTGATCCGATGTACTTTGGAGTCGTCCTGAGGCGGTCCATCTATGTGTGCCTAATCCTAGTAATTTGAGGGGATCCTGCATGAAGTGGTAGTTTAGTGACCCTAGGTGTCTGTGGTTTAAGGCCTCTGACTGCTGCAAAAGGAATGCGTCCGTAGACAACAATCTGTCTAATGGCCACACGATTTGGACAGCTTGAGAGATAATTCCCGTGAAACAGATGTCTGTCAGGCCCAATCTCGGGGTGTGGGGTGTGGTTGTGTGGGTGGACGAGGACATGCAACACTTCTGGGGTGGCAGATATGCTCTCAGTCTCTAAGTGAACGTGTACAGGTCATGTAGCAAAAATATCTGAAGATCAGCTATCCTTATAGTGGTGGCAGAGTAGACGCAGATCTGTCGGATGAGTTCTGACAAGCTGGCATTGCCGGCTGCGGCTCCAGCAGGGCGGACATTCAAAGGCATAGAGATTCCTGGACCAGTGATAGTGGTGTTGGTGGTGAGGACTGTGTTGTTGGCGGCTGAAATGAAGCTTGTGGTGGTGGTGACAGTGGTCGTGATGGCGGTTGTTGTGGTAACAGAACTTGTGGCAGTGATGGTGGGGTCTGAGATGACGGTCGTGGTGATCGTGGTGATGGAAGTAGTGCCAGGAGATGTCGTTAGGTCCAGGACCGAAGGTGAAGAGACCGAAGATGCATCGGGAGGCGTGGCGACTACGGATGATGACTCAGGAATGGCGGAGGCAGGTCTGGGTGAAACAGATAATGATGCTATGATCGTGGATGATGAAATTTGCGTTATCAATACGGAAACACAGACATAAGGTGGTGGCATGCGGGAAATGGTGGATGCTTCTCTGGAAGATGTAGCTGAAGTGGCCAGTGAAGCGATGACCAATCATTAAGATAGATTGGGAGACGAGGTTGGCACACTGCCTCTGATTCACTGTCACTCAGAAAAAGGTGTTGTTCGAGTACGGCCTGTGAGGTTTTTGTTTGTTCCCATGAACAAAATTAGCCAGGTAGTTTTATGGATGGAAGGCCGTGACGGTGATGCAAATCGCCTGGACATCATTGCTGGAGCTGATTGGTCAGCTGGCGATGTTCGAGGCTCGATGCTGAGTTGGACTCTGTGACTGGGGGACCTTGTGTTCATGAAGAATGTGGCTGTGTCTTCTTGTTGTGTCGGTAACTTGGTGGCATGGCATCGAGCCCTCTTAGACGAAACCGGAGAGTCATCATGGGAGTGGTGGATGAAGTAGATGGTCAACTGGCATGGGTGGACCATGTCGATGGAAAGTTGTCAGTGGAAGATTATCAGCAGAAGAACCAGTGGAAAGGTCGATCAGCATAGCAGAAGGTCCGGCGGGTTCGGGATCTGTAGCGACCAACCGAGAGATGGCTCTCTGAAATGTGAGCAGTAAACCTTGCTCTCCCTCATGGAGGGTAACGATCTTCATCTCGTGCTGCAACTTCTCCGCATGGTGACGACCATGGGGATCCACATAAACACAGCGGCACAAGTCTAGCAAGCAGCCAGTAGGCCCAAATGCTCCCACTCATGACGAATGCGTAAGTCGTTTGTATGGGTAAAGACACTGGACCACGGGTGGCAGGGGTATGTTTTGTTTCCCATGGTTTTAACGATGATCTGAAGTTTTAATTGTCAGGGCAGAATCATTCCGATTGAAAGGGGATGATCTAAGTGGGACTTTTGTTTATATATCCGATTGAAAGGGGATGATCTAAGTGGGACTTTTGTTTATATACGGATATGGCGGAACAATCCTTAATTAAAATTTTGTCACAGTGTTTTTACCAAACTCTTATTTTCCTATCTTATTACTCATTAGCTTCGATGAGTGAAACTCTGTATAAATAATGAAGCGGGATCCGAGATAGAATGTTCCATGAGATGTCGAAATTGGTGCGGTCCCTTCGCTTTACTTTTTCCATGGTTCAGTTTTCTTAACTTTTCCTTCCTTTTTAGGAAGGTAGTATTTCTGTTGGCTGCGGGATTCATATTTTCCAGTGGTGGCGTGGTTCCATCAATTTCGTTGAATCCTATTTGGCGAGAAAAACAAGCCAAATTCGGGAAGAATATAGGTCAGACATCAGGGGCGCATAGCACGGATCGCATAATGCCGGGCCAGAATGGCCCGTACTGGTGCATTCCCATTCCCTTCCCTAATACTACCATTAAATTGCTAACATCCGCAATAATCTTGACAATCAAAAGCCAGTAGTTATGGATGACAATGAGGCAATTAATCAACCGCCAATACTCGAAAGCTTTGCACTAGCTACTGAGTCCGAGATCACTAATCTCATTGTGTCATCCCCAAGCAAAACGTGTTCACTAGATCCTATACCAACATCAATAGTAAAGCAACATGTGCACATTCTTACACCAATAATCACTAACATCGTGAATATGTCTTTAACAGACGGTGTTTTCCCATCTATCATGAAGAGTGCCTTAGTTACGCCATTGCTGAAAAAATCTTCACTAGACCCTGAACAATTGAACAATTACCGACCGATTTCGAATTTAACATTTCTGTCTAAGCTCGTTGAAAAGCTTGTGTCTACCAGAATAACTGTGCATATGCAACAGAATAAATTGTCCGAAAAATTCCAGTCCGCATATCGAGAGAACCACGGTACGGAAACTGCCTTGTTACGGGTCCAAAATGATATTCTGAGATCATTAGATAATCATAACGCAGTTTTTCTCGTATTATTAGATCTCTCAGCCGCGTTCGATACAATCGACCACGAGATACTATGTGAACGACTGAGGAATAACATCGGCATCAGCGGTACAGCCTTAGCCTGGATAAAATCATATCTTACGGACAGACATCAATCAGTGTGCATTGACAAATCATTAAGTTCCAGCATTCGGCTAAAGTATGGTGTCCCTCAAGGATCGGTCCTCGGTCCCAGATTCTTTACTGTTTACTCTGCTCCTATAGCAGATATAGTGCGGCGACATAACCTTCAGGTGCATATGTACGCAGATGACACGCAGCTTTATCTAACATTTAAGCCTAACATACCTTGTCAGGAAACATCAGCTCTACAACAGGTCCGAACATGCGTCGCCGATATTAGCCGGTGGATGACCAAGAACAAGCTAAAACTCAATCCAGACAAGACTGAGTTCCTTATCATAGCGACAAATCAACAACGCAGCAAAATCGGCACTACGGAAGTTCAGTTAGTTGACAGCGTGATCCCGGCAACTACATCCGCTAGGAACTTGGGCGTGTATCTAGACCAGGCTATGAATATGGATGCACATGTAAGCTCTGTGTGCAAATCTGCGACTTACCATTTGCGTAACATTAATTCCATCAGAAATGTGCTGACATATCAGACCACAGAGACACTTGTTCACGCGTTTATCACATCACGATTGGACAATGGAAACAGTCTCTTATATGGCATCACCGAAAAATCCCTTGATAAACTGCAATATGTGCAAAATGCTGCGGCTCGTCTGGTAGTCAAGGTCGAAAAGCGTCATCACATAACACCAATTTTGAAAGATCTTCATTGGCTCCCCATCCGGAAACGGATTGAGTTCAAGATTCTGCTCTTGACTTGGAAATGTCTAAACAACAACGCTCCCGACTATTTGCAGGAACTTCTCTTGACATATGATCCATGTCGCAGACTTCGTTCTGTGGATAAGCTATTGCTCCAAATTCCGCGATCGAATTTACGCTCCTGTGGGGACAGAGCCTTCAGTGTTGTGGCTCCGAGACTATGGAACCAGCTACCTGTCCACATCAAATCCATCCAATCAATTAATGATTTCAAACAAAAATTAAAAACACATCTCTTCACAAGCGCCTTTGAAAATTGACATTGACACATGGCGCTTTACAAATGCTGTATTATTATTATATTAGTATTATTATTATGGTCTATAAGCATAGCACATGAGATTCCCTACCGCACATGCACGATAATCTAGATAGGCCAGGCCCACTGTACTGTAGATATGGATCTGGCATCTTTTGTGTATATATTTCCCGTGTTCTCTAAATTGTTAATACGTCCATTTCGCTCCATCTTTGGCACAATCTTAACACAAATTCCCGCAGGAAGCCAAATCAGTCTCCCAAATTTAAATCGGATGAGACATGACAGAAATATGAATTAATGTAAAATAGGCACATGTACTACATGCCCACACTAGACCCCGTAGTACCTATGACGTCATAAATACGTGACCTCGTGGATTTGTCTGGTTGTTACACCCGCTTGTAGATTGACTGAAGGTGAGCCTTTGTGTCTATTCATTGGCCATAGAAAATTATAAAAGGACCTTTATCGGCCCAGAAACGACAATCGAGACTGAATGGTCATTCAAAACGAATGTGTCTTCTAAGCTTCATGCACTACCATGAGCATCTAACACAATCTACACCGGCGTAATTACCAGTAGCTCCCTGTGCTGATCGAACACCTCACCAGCACTGAAACAAATTTTTGCGGCTCAAACTTTGGGCTAAAAGAGCAAAGTAAAATGATCAACCTAAGCCAAAATACAGGCTAAGCCGAGAGCCATTCACCTACAAAAATACTAACTTTCTTCGGTTACTCTTACGTAAAGCAACGTCTTGCAAAGAGTCATGAGCCTTTCGATGTGTTACCATTGATATCTTGCCACTTCTTATACATACCATAACTGAAAGGTGGTCTGTTTACTCGCACCTCATTTGTGCCGAAAAAATGTCCTGACTCACTTCCGGTTAAGCCGAACTCACTGTTTCTGCTAGAACTAAGCATACTATTGAGTCGATTCTTCTCAGGTTAAACGCGTTCATACAGTTAAGACATTTTTCACTATTCAGAACATTGCATACTGTGCTGAACCTGAGCTTTCTGCACCATTCATCTTGTGTTGAACTTCAGAACTCTTCACAGAAGGCTTCAGCAATCCTTCATTCATAATAGATAACCCACCAGCTTCGCCTCCAGTAGTGAACTGACATTTCGGTTCGGTCAGTCTATAAGGTGTTAAGCGGTCGATATAAAGCCATTGGTACTGGTTCTCTAACCTAAGTCAGCTGTGGGGTGTGCTTCTTGCTTTCGCTTAGATAATGTTAGTAGTTGCCGCCAGGTTGATCCAATGTTCTCTCGAGTTGTCCTGAGGCAGTCCTTCTATGTGTTCCTAACTCTAGTAATTGGTGGGTGTCCTGCGTGAGGCAGTAGTTTAGCGATCCTAGGTGCTTGTGGTTTAAGGCCTCTGATGGCCACCAAAGAACGTGAGCAGTTAGATTATGCGAGAACCTCCACCCTCGCAAAGTCGGGTGTATCTTCAGCTCAGACACGAAGATTGGCTGGAGCAATGTCAAGAAAGTCTTGACGCGGTTCAATGGCAGTCTTTCCAAGTTTCAGATGCATGTAGCTAAAAACGAAAGCGTTTAGTGAATCTATGTCGAGAGTTCAAAGTCCAAGTGAGACGCTAAATCTGGTTTGTCACAGTTTTCTCGTGAACGCAGATCTAGGGTTTGCTACTGCAGATGCTGCTGGCTTTGACTCAGCCTTGATAGGTATGTTCCCAAGGTGCAACGCCACACGATGACTTAGTCCTCAGCGGCCTGAGATCACAATTCCATGGAGATGAAAGTGGAACTTGTTCGTGAGGTTCTTCGAGAAAGAACAGATGCGAATTGAGAACAGGTGGTGCAAGCAGTAAAAGTACAATTACGCGAGATGTTTCATCACAAAATTCTCCTTTAAGGCAGAGGCACAGAATGGTACAAGGGCGGAACTCTGCCAGAAGCAAGTACTGGATTCAGAGTTCATTCTTCTTTTGCTGGAGTGAGGTGGCAGAAACGGTGTTCACGAGCAGTCACAAGTATTCAGTGGAAGGCAGGCACACACAGATTCGTACGTGAGGATAGCACGGGTCCAGTCCTTTTACTTCTGCAGCAGGTGGAAGCCCGAAGTTTGGTGCTCAAGATGTCATAAACAGCATGGGAAGAGGCGGAAAGTCCTCAGTGAAGGCCGGATAATTTAAAATGTTAGTTTGGCGCTGGTCTGTTAGCCGCTTTTCATAAAGGAGATCGAGTGCTAGTGACTTTGTAGTTGTTGATCACTGCAAATAGTCCAAAAAGGCAGAAGTTCCGTGATAAGGTCACACTAGTGGTAACCAGTGGGGCTGGAACAGTGGCAGACCGTCGACTGGAGTTGTTGCCGAACCTTCAGAGCTAGATCTGTCTCATTCAACGCAGAATCGACTGCTTTTATACTAGTCGGCTCTGCATCTCATTATCTTTTGATGAGTGGCCAGCATCATAGAAGTGCTCTTTAGCCAATCAGAGGTCGTTGGCTTGTGTATGCGAGTTATAACATCTCCATCGCAATAGAGTCAGCCGGTTAATGGCGTGGTCAAGTTGTGTGTTTCTTAGATTGCTGCTCTTAATATATTCTTACAAATGTTATCCTCAGAAAGCGAACATGCAGGGCTTTCCAACGCTACCGAACATTCCTTGCGACATTGTGATAATAGGCCATAATTCGAGAAAGAGGTCGTGCAAAAATAGTATATACATCCTAAAAGGTACGTGGCCATGTCCTGTCCTGTGAGAAAACCTGCTTATTACGGGGGTACTCCCAGTGGCCCGGCGCATGCGCATGGGAAGCAAATAGTGTCTTAGACGTTTTCCTTCGCCTATGCGTTCATACTGCCATCCGTCGGGGTAGCCGTTGCATGGCCCGAGAGGCGGCATTTAATGGTCTCGGGTTGGGTAGTCCTTCCCGACACCCGACCACAAGCAATTGCAAACCTCGCCCTCCTGTTTTTACCAGCGTCGCTAAACGCAAGGGTATAAGCGAGCATGGAGTGCGTGTTGTTGTTGTTGTTGTCGTCGTCGTCGTCGTCGTCGTCGTCGTTGTTCTTAAGACATGCCGATTATTTTGTCTAAAACGCAACAGCAACATCTTTTAGCAATAGTTTTCAAAATAGCCAATTTACACATTCTACATCCACACGGATGGACAGAACTCTGGTTCTACGGGTGCAATCTTCTCCAAACTTGGGTGGAATCTGGACCATGTGGTCCCGAACACGTATGCCAATTTTGTGGCCAAAGGCTTATACGCAACAGCAACAGCTTTCAGCAAAATTGTTTTCAAAACATACATTTTGAAGCACCTTTCAATAACTCTAATGGAGTGATCTTTTCCGAACTTTGGCTGATGTGTGTCTGCGGAGTCCCGAAGACGTATTCCAATTTTACGGTCAAAAAGTAAAATGCAACAGCAACTGCTTTCAGCAACATTGTTTGCAAATAGACACTTTTGACCATGCGCTGGCCCGACTGAAACATATATCAACGAGGCGGGTAATGGAGAAATTTGTCCTTGTTAAGTAAAGATTATTCGAATTTTTCTGATTTCCGAAATCTTTCGGATTTTTCGGATGTTTTCGGATGATACCCAAAATTGTGAAATCCCAGTGTATACTTACACCCTATTTTGTGTTAAAATTTTGGCCAGGTTGGACCAGCAGTTTTCGACATATCCATAGGTCCTGGATTTGATCCAATAAGAATCCGGATCCGCCTTATTTTATCCGAATCAGGGCCAAAGTCGGGAAATCCTCTTACACCGTTGTACGTATGTTTCTTTGTTGTGTTAAATTTTGAGCACACACAGACTCATGCAGGCACATACGGACGGATGGACGGACGACGGGCGGACGCGCGTACAGACAGACACGAATGCAATACCTTCTTCCTCTTACAGGCCGAGGGTAATTAGCAATATTTTAAAATAATTGCGCTGTTGCTGTTGGCAAAAAAAACCATATGAACTTTTACTTTTTTAGTATGCGTGTGCGTGTGCTCTATCCGCTACTTTAGTTACTTGATGTTTTACTGATTACTCAAATGTTTTGACTACAGGCCTTTCGACCTCTGCAAAAATAAATTTTACGAAGATAGTTCATTCTTGTATCATGCAACGCTAGGAATGTCTGGATTTTCATCTTGGCATTTTCTCAATGCTGCTGTTTGATGGTATTTGGATGGGTGGGTGGGTGCGTGATATGTGTGCGGTGGATGTTGCGGAGGTGAGGGATGGGGTAAGCAGGGGGGGGGGGGCGTGGTTGTGGTAGCGGCGTCACGTACTGCTCAAGCTCTAAACGTCTTGAATGGCTTCAAACCATTTCTTCTGAACGCCATTTATGAGACAGCAGTGACGTTCAGCCGAAGCGTTTTCGCATTATTTATCATAATTGTACAACCTATGCGGCTTAGTAAATATTATCCGTACAGAATGTTAGTACACGAGGCGATGCCAACCAGAATCCGCGCCTTCTCTTATTGGTCTGCGTATACACCAATATCTGATGCCGGCTCTTCCGTTAGGTAAATTCTCAGCATCTTTGTGGTACACTTGTGAAAACACAACAGTCGCAGTTTGACGAGCAAAATTAGTGAAGCTTAGTAAAAGACACCCAGTGACGAGAGAATTGCCGATAGACCGAAGCTTAATTGCCTCAGGTAAGTTCTATGTTAGTAACTCTAGTGCAGAAAGTGTTGTATCTGCGCTGTCTGCTTCTCTATCTATTTATTTGTTTTTTGTCTGTCCGTCCGTCCGTCCGTCCGCCCGCCCGTCCGCCCGTCCGTCCGTCCGCCCGTCCGCCCGTCCGCCCGTCCGCCCGCCCGTCTGTTAGTCTGTTACCGAAAATATCCGTATAAAAGGAAAAGAAAGTTTCTTATAAGACTGCCTTCCCCTTCGGGCGCCTATTTTTTCGAGGTATTTCTGACTTTTTGAAATGAAGATTAAATATCAATGGGAAATCTTAGTTTACGAGACATCTCTTCCTTATTTGAGCGCACATAAACACATGTAGGCACAGACGGACGGATGGATGGACGAACGGAGGGACGGACGGGCGGGCGGGCGGGCGGGCGGGCGGGCGGGCGGACGGACTGATGGATGGACGGCTAGAGGGATGGATGGACGGACGCCTAGACAGACATATGTATGGACGGACGGATGCCTAGACAGACAGATGGCGGTCGGATAGATGTATGGATGGACGGATGGACGCCTAGACAGACAGAAGGATGGACTGACGGACGGACGGACAGACGGATGGACAGATGGACAGACAGACGGGTGGATGGACGATATGAGTCTGTGTGTCTTACAAAACAAACTTGAATCAGTAGTTTCCAAGAAGCAGTCGCGAGCGGACAGACAGGTAAACACACCCAACAATAACTCTCGGTCACAGAAACACCTTCTTTTCGTACCGAATGGAAGTAATACGTTAGAAATAATGACAAACGACCCATAGCAATCACAGAAATATATTAGCGGATACTTTTCGTGTATTCTTTGAAGAAAATGTACTATTTGTCAAGTTGTTTGTCAAAAACTACATCATTCTCTTGAATACTGACAGTATCTTTTGTATTCTCGCTTATGACCATGGGAATCTTAAAAAGAGTAACTGTAATTAGAATTGTTAATATAATTTATTAGAATAACTGTGTATGGTAATTGATTACCTACAATTGCTACGAGATTGGACGGACTGTCTTTTTGCAGTAATCAAACCGGCCGTATAATATCGGCAGCGAATGCATCGTACAAAAAATGACGTGGGCTAAACAATGTATACCGGGAGCGTTGTGCTATAATAATAATAATAATAATAATAATAATAATAATAATAATAATAATAATAATAATAATAATAATAATAATAATAATAATAATAATAATAATAATAATAATAATATTCCCCCAAACCCCTTCACGAAACGCCCCCTTCAGAAGCCACCGTACGTCTCTGATAATAATAATAATAATAATAATAATAATAATAATAATAATAATAATAATAATAATAATAATAATAACTAGATTGATTGGTCGATGACGCGTCATCGCAAACCCCCACGTTCACCGCTTTGAACTTTTGACACACCCCACAACCTACCCCAGGGGGGGGGGGGGGGCGGAGCCAAATGTAAATGCCCTTTTGTACTCCGCAAACATATGGGCAACTCACATACCAAATTCAGTTGAATTTTGTGCAACAGTGTCGGAGGAGTTGTATTGCAATCAATTTCATGACCCTTTGACCACATCCCCTACACCTGGGGGAGGGGCCAAATGTAAATGTGCTCATCCACTCCACATTGATATGGGTAACTCACATACCACATTTGGTTGTATTTCGTCCAATGGTTCCGGAGGAGATGTATTAAGTCAATACGGGCGGGGCCAAATGTAAATGTGCTCATCCACTCTACATTGATATGGGCAACTGACACACTAAATTTGGTTGAATTCCGTCCAATAGTGTCATAGCAGTTGTATTGTAATAAATTTTCTTTACATTTTGATCCCCACCCCCACCCACCCCTGGGGCAGGGCCAAATGTAAATGTGCTCATGTACTCCACATTGATATGGGTAACCCACAGACCAAATTTGGTTGAATTCTGTCCAACGGTTTCGAAGCAAATGCATTACAATCAATTTCCGCAGGTTAAAATTTGACCTTTTGACGCCTTGCCCACCCCCTGGGAACGGAGCCAAATCTAAATGGCCTTTTGCACTCCGCAATCATGTGGGTAACACAGATATCAAATTTGGTTCAGTTTGGTCTAACGATTTCAGCTTCCCAGCCGCCCCCCCCCCCTACCCACATCCCTCGATATACAAATCAGAGTGGGTGCTGTTGAACTTGGTGGTGATGGCGGTGGCGTTGGCGGTTGGTGGAAATAGGTGTTGTGGTGGATGATGATGGTGAGGTTAGTACTTGGTGTTGTGGTTGTCGTACTTAGTGGGTAGTGGTGCTGGTGGTTATAGAGGGATAGTGATGGTGGTGATGGTGTTGGTGTTAGTGGTGGTGATGGTGGTGGTGATGGTCGGTATTGGTAGTAGGTGGTTGCAGCCACAATGTCTAGACAATGGTTAGCCAACTATATTATTTGTGTTGTCTGGGTCTCATTGACTAGGGACGCATAATGCATTCATACTGTGTGTACCTGGACATGGTAATTGTTCCTAGTTTTATTACCTTTAGCTGGCTGACTGGCGAGGTGTTACAGACATTCCAGGGATCTACATCCTATCTAAATATTTTGGAAACGATTTGAGCAAAAGTTGTTGCTAACACCACGGTCAAATTATTTTCAAAATATTCATACAACAATAGCGTGCATTGCCGGCTGATGCCTTGTAAACAAGTATACTAGTATACCTCATCCCTCATGCCAGGCAGAGTTTGGCCGTGCTAGCATACCTCATCCCTCCTCCTCCTCCTCCTCACTTGTCCGACCTCAATTATGCGACCACCTCTACAGTCATTCCAGGAATCTACGGATCCTACTAAATATTTTCGAAATGATTTGAGCAAAAGTTGATGCTAACACCGCAGTCAAATTATTTTCAAAATATTCACTAAATATTTTGGAAACGATTTGATCGAAAGTTGTTGCTAACACCACAGTCAAATTATTTTCAAAATATTCGTACTTCAATAACACGCATTGACGACTTGTAAACAAGTACGCTAGTATACTCATCCCTCCTCTTCCTCCTCCTCCTCTTCCGCCTCCTCCTCCTCCTCCTCCTCCTCCTACTCCTCCTCCTCCTCCTCCTCCTCCTCCTCCTCCTCCTCCTCCTACGATCTCCGTTATCAGACCACCTCTTTTAGTATTTGTACCTTACATACCACACTACCACGGAGGGGCGATGGAGGGGGATACTAATTTGACATAGGAAGCTACAATTTGTGCTAGTTTAAAAATATTCTGTTATTTTCTGATTTTTCAAACCTAAATCGTGGCGCATTGGTGGTTTAAGTGAATAGTTTTGATACTAATTTGACATAGGAATTCGCACTAGTGCCTTAATGCACACAAACTCTTTAAAAAGTGCTGTTCAATGCGACAATTTGACATAGGAAGCCACAATTCCGCTTGGTTTCAAAATAGTTTTTACTACAACCATGAGGGAGCGCATCGCCCACCTAATTAATACGTTAAACAATACAAGGGTGCTCGTCATTATTCGTCAACGATGATGATGGTGGACATTGTTCGCCACCATTTTTATAACAATTTTTAACATTTAATAATTAAATGACTGTCGCTTTAAAGACCACTCCTTAAATACGATAGATGCATGATTATTATCTATATAATATTATACATACAATATCGCTTGGTTTACCTATATGGTACCCACATAGCGATGTACTTTGCTCTGTTTTTCTTAAAAATTAAATGACCGGTAGGAAGCCACTTAGTTTCTTGTTTAATGGGTTTAGATGAAGGTTAACGCATTTGCATACAAATTGAAGGATTAAAAGTGAATCATAGATGCATTATGCACAATAACGAGGTGGTCAGAGAAAACATATTTCCCTGGATACTTTTTTAACCCTCACAGATTTTATGCGCATTAACCATTTAACAAACTGATCCATCGTGTCTAGCTCATGAACGTATCCAATATTTTCGCCTGCATGTATGTGTCATTATATGGAGGCCAGTACGCGACAGTTTTTGATAGGTCGATAGTCATCTCATGTGATATTCCTTATGTTTCTTGTAGTAGAGTGATGTAGTATAAATGTAAATGTTAATGTACATTCGGCTAAAATGGCCAGCAGTACAAACTTTGATGGATCAGACACTGGGTATGTGCGATGTCGTTGGTGTTCCATCGACATCCGCGACACCATATGCAGACGGTCGAAACACGAGAGGGTCTGTAGGCGTATGATCAAGAAAGCAGAACCTAAAGAGATAGTGTACACCTGCAAGGAGTGCTATTGTCTATTACCAATCAAACAGTATCCTCATGGATGTCCTGTAATCGGTGATATTCGGACTGATATTAAAAAAGCAAACATGGCGCAGTTTGTTACCAAACTGACAACCACGCCTGTGCGGATCTGCGAAGACTGAGACCTATCTCAAAACACAGCCCTTTTCAGGGACCACAAATCATTCGAAAGAGAACTTTTATCTGTTAAAAAAATAAAATAATGTAATGAAGTTTTTGCACACAACAACCCTCTCCACACATGCATACACAAGCACACATTCTGATCTGTCAAAAGTGGTCGATGGATGCTACTGTTCTAAATGGCCATCTGTACGCTATTGTTCATGGTCGATTAATGCATTGACGTTGACTGGGAATGCATTTTGTTCATATTTTTGAAAATTTAATAATTAAATGACTGCCACTTTAAAGACATAAATACGATAGATAAAACTATCTATATAATAGTATTAAACATCTAAAACTAGAGAAAATTACTGTGTACGTGTCTGATTTTTGAAAATTAAATGACTGTGAACGCATTTTGTTCATATTTGTATGATTCTTTTGAAAATTAAATGACTGGGGAACATATTTTGTTCATATTTTCGAAAATTTAATAATTACCGGTAAATGACTTCCACTTTAAAGTATCACCTTAAATACGTAAGATAAAATTATATATTATATATATATATATATATATATATATATATATATATATATATATATATATATATATATATATATATAATATTATACTACAACATAGATCACTATTTCCCATGTAACGCAGCGCTTTGATTGTTTTTTTGAAAATTAAATGACTGAGAGTTTGTTCAAAATGTTTACAAATTTAATAATTCAATGCCTGACGTTTTAAAGACATAAATACGGTAGATAAAACTATCTATATAATATTATACAACATCGATCGTCAATGATGACCACTTCCATAACAATTTTGAAAATTTAATAATTAAAAGACTGCCATTTTTTTAATGGCTTGAACCACGGAGTGGGTTGATGGTGACTAAACCAACAGCGGCTCACAATCAATTATTTTCAAAATATTCATACAGAGATATTGCGCAAGATGATGCCTCGGCGAATACGCTAGCATACGTCAGCCATCCTCCTCATCCCTCGCGACACCTCTACGAGCGACCACCTTTATGCATTTTCTTAAAGGACCGCCAGGCGAATAAATGTGCGCTCATGCGTAGAGAACGGTGTCAGGCAGAGGGCAGCCGAGACAGCATTCCTCATCCCTCCTACTCCGCCTCCTTCGACCTCCATTATCAGACCACCTCTCTAACATACCATCGATTATTAAGTATTTAAAAACAAATTCAGTCAAATCGTTTTCAAAATATTCAGCAACCACTCAAATTATCAAAATATTCAGCAACAATTTATCAAAATATACAGCAGCCAATTATCAACAAAATATTCAGCAACCACTCAAATTATCAAAATATTTAGCTACCATTCAAATTATCAAAATATTCAGCCACCACTCAAATTATCAAAATATTCATCAACATTCAAATGACCAAATATTCAGCAACACTCAAAATTATTTTCAAAATTTCATTCGCATCTGCCTCCTATTATCAGACGACCTCTTAAACTCTATTATTTTTACCTTACATACCACAGTACCACTAAGTTAAAATGTAAAATACCCAACTTTTAGGGGTTAAAATTTTCAACAAGAAATTGGACATCCAACGAGGTTTTACCATGAGTCACATATACTAAATATAGATTCTCAAGTGTGCGAATATAGACGTCATTGTTCTCAAATCTCTAAATCGTGTGCGGCTGAGCACCATTGTTCTCACATACCAGTGCGTACAGACGCCATTGTTCTTCCTTTGTGTGCCTACGGACGCCATTGTTGTGCATACGGACGCCATTGTTCTCCAAGACCTCCTGCTGAGAAGAACAATAACGTCTGTTCCCCCCCCCCCCATCACTACTCACACACACACACACACACACACACACACACACACACACACACACACACACCCAGCCACCCAGCCACCCACCCACCCACCCACACACACACACACACACACACACACACACACACACACACACACACACACACACACACACACACAAACACACAAACACACACACACACACACACACACACACACACACACACACACACACACACACACACACACACACACACACACACACACACACACACACACACACACACACACACACACACACAAACACACACACACACACACGCGCGTGTGCGCACGCATGCACGCACTCATTCGCGCACCCACGCAAACACCCACGCACACACGCACGTGCGTGCACACAGTAAAGCACAATAGCATAAGCTTGAGCCGATTTCGACACACAATCGTAGCGATCGTGGTAGACTCATGCCGTCTGAGCATAATGTCTTTGAATTTTCGTGGACTTCAGCATACGAACATGTACTCCAGCAAGGGCTGGATCCTAAGCCACACCAATTCCTTAGAGATATTATCACTATGAATTTACACATTTATATATTGAGTCAATATTTATCAATTGATCAGGGTAATTTTAATGGCCTGATACCGTTTCAGCACCCTTAATTAGTCAAGACTTGGCTAACAATTACAGCATAGTGTGTATATTGAGCACATTGTAGATGTTTGTTACATATAGCATTGTATAATAAACGCTATTGGGCGTAGACAGATGCCGTTTCAGCACACTGTCCTTAGACAATGTTAGATTTATGCAGATTTCTACATGTCATACAGCCTGGTATCTTGATAGCCTGATGCCATTGTAGCACCCTGGCCTATTAAAGGCTATGCATCGTTCATAATAACACTGTCCAAACCGCTTTCGTTAATTCCCGCAGTCTCCGCTTCGGCAAGTACTCTAACCATTGCTTGTCAATAGCAGCCGTAAGGCTATTGTGTGCAAAGGGTGTTAGCACGTGCATGGGCAGAGAATTCCAGGAATCCACTGCCCAGAGAGTGAAATAGTTGTGCCGCAGTGTCTTATTGCAGTTTTTCGTTTATAAGCATATTCACGGGTTAGCGTGTCTCGTTCTATCTCTAGAATGCCATTCTCCCCCCTCCCCCACCCCCTCCATAGATTCTGTGTTTGTACTTGAATACCTGTATTATATCAGCCCTATAGCTTTACGATATTTTCAGCTGGGGAGATTGGGAGTTTATGGTCTATCTTCATACTCCATGTGGCTAGGTCTGGGATAAGTTTTGTCGCTCTCCCGAGACCTATGTATTGTAATGCATATTTAGACAATAACCCAAACACCCATTCGAGAAGCATTGTATCCTTCATAGGTTTCGGCGACCACACTGTATTACAATATTCAATGCCTTCTGATGAGATCCAATATCCCATTTTCTTTGTTTACCGTATGTGCAGAGAACTTGAGCTGTGCCTCTTTGCTGCTCATACTGTATTCGTATCCAGGGTAACTTCTGCCAATATGCATGACTTTGCATTTACATTCATTGAGCACTAATTGTCAGGCCTTTTGACCATTCTGTAAGATTACCAACGTCAGACTGAAGTTTAGGACGATGACACAAATGAAAAGATAGAGATCAGATCAGCGCACGATAGTGGCTGTCATCTGCAACCATTTAGCATGTAGTGAGAATGCTGGCTGGTGACTCGGTTATGGAACAAACAAATATGGTTAGAGCGACAGATACCATCAATAGCATTCACAGGTCCTCGTTGTTGCCTGTTATTGAGGAAGCTTCTTATCCACTTGTTTGTTTTACCAGTTATACCGCAGCGGGGGATCTACAAGGGTATACTGATCTCGTGAGCTAAATCAAAGAGAATACGAGGGTCGATTCCTGATTGAATTGAGCCATTTCTAGGTATTGCTTGGGTATAGCTTTTGTTAGTAGTGCTTCGGACAAGGACCACGTTAAGTAGTTTCGTATCTTCTACCCAATAATAATTACGTAATAGGTACACATTTGACCATAATCTCCCTTATATATTTGAAACCTGTTTCTTGTTTCTCGCTGTGGTCTGTATAGGAATGGAGCTTAAATGACAACAATGCATTGGGCCGCTTTCCAATCAGGACTTGAATTATATTTGAGATCATACATTTTGCATTTGCTAGGCTTAAATCCATGATGTTCGGATGCGGGTTTCCTCTAAAATGTGTCGGCAAGGAAACGTAATGATGGAGGTATATATCCTGTAATGTCTCCATAAACGTAGCAGCTTTATGGGTCATTTCAGATGGTGACATTCCCATTTAACCTGTCAAGCTCATGGTAGTTGAAATTACATGTAATAACTATGTGAGTGTATATGTTTATGGATGCTACCCGTGATAGATGTGATCTGTAAATGCTATACCAATCAACAGACAATCATTATTTTTCAACTTCACCTCACACCACGAACTTTCGTTAAACAGATAAATCTCGGCTACATTGCTCGAGACTGCCTACAGTTTTTTGTATTAATTGCACGAACGCACACACGACCGCACGCATGCACACCTTGCGTGATGAACTTATATTGTCAAAGGAATCGTAGCTCCGTCTATTTGGATTTCTGATGACCGAATCTTAAGTCTGGGTTTTTTCGGTAGAATCTCTCTAATAATTGGTCAACATTTGAGTATATATAAGGCAACATATTGACATACCTATCTGTTGATTACTATTTCCCCTTTCCCGTTGGTTGGGACACATGCCCTAATGCAACAGATTCATCACGTGGTCTACCTCCCACCACGTTGATCGCTCTGCCCCCTGCTATTTTCCAGTCCAATAATTCACCTCTCTCAGCTTCCTCGATTATGCACCTATTTCTAATTCTCAATAGTTGCCCCGTCTCCTGCCTTTCCATCATTGGCATGCACCTTTTGATCCGCACTTTCTTAAATATGGAGTCTTCACAATCACCTAGCTTCTTGGCCATACTTACGACTTTTGTGTGGTGCAGAGGATGTAAGGTCTCGCCTTTCTGATCCAAACGACCGAGCTTCTTAAAACTAGCACTTGCTTCAAGGATATCTTCGCACATCTTTATTACCAGATTTCCATCGTGTTCGATTATTGCATTTGTATTTTCATTATAGTTCGCTGGTAGGTTGAATATAACAAGTTTGTGCTTCCTGACACCCATCTTACTGATTTCCCTAGTACTCTGCTGCGTTATCGCTTCTGCTATGTTCAAATTAGCAACTGCCTTGAGCTTTGCATTACCTTTCGTCGGTTCTGACTTAAAGGTGTTTACATCTGACTTGACTACTTGGACATCAGTCTCTATAGAATCGAATCTTTCTTCAATTCCAGTCTGCAACGCTTCCATGTACACCTTGTATCTTTATTTAATCACGGGTCTGTTTAACAGCATGTGCTGCATCATCATTACTTGTGACACAATATCAATGTATAGCCACAGCATCAGACAATACATCATATTCCCGGTCTGAACAGTCCAAGCAGAACCACCTGCAACACCTCTCACATTCGCTAAGTTTATCTCTATGGGAGTGAATAGATTACAGCATTTTACGCATTTTGCGTCCTCATCATTGTTCTTACTCTGTGCACTAGGTGTGTTGCTAGATTTTGTGCTGTCTTGTTTGCGTGGGTGGCTGGCCACTGCTCTTCCCTGGATGGGTGGGTGTTGGGTGGGGTGGGGTCTTGGGATGTATCTTGCAGAAGTCCGTGCTTAATTCGCCATGTTACTCTTCTACCAAACCAAGAAACTTTTCAAAACGCTTTATAATCTGGTGATGATTTTAAACGTTCTGCCAGATGCACACTGAATTTCGCACATGTCGGATATGAGATGATCGGCGTAAACAAAATGATGATTGAAAGAGAATCTATTAGCGTAAATGAGTTCCAAAATATATTTTGAACATCGGCAAAACAATTATCTAATGGCAGCGGCGAAACGCTGCATTAAAGGTACTGTGTCCCAATAAATTGACCGAGACCTATGTATTGTGATGCATATTTAGACAATAACCCAGATACCCTTTGATCATAAAATCCATGGATGCAGTCGTCTCTAATTGACTGTGGGCATTATTTGACCAATATGCTCATTGAAACACTTGCACTAAAAGACTACCATGCGGTGGATATTAATATAATAGTTTAATGTTAAGCATGTATCTTACATCTTCTCTTGCCGCCTCGTCCACCATTCAATCTGACATTTTAGTAGGACTCATATCCATCACGGGGGCCCGAACAGAAAGATGATGATGATGATGATGATGATGATGATGATGATGATGATGATGATGATGATGATGATGATGGTCGACTTTTGAAGTTACTTGGTGTTTTGAGATAGTAATAGTAGAAAAATGCGAAATTTCCTCTTAAAGTAATCTCAGTTTACCGGAGGTTTTCACATCAACCTCAAACCACGTTATTCTACAGTTGATTATCAGTATGTCTGGTATGAGTCATTATTCTAAGCGTCGATACCGCGAGACAGCTTGCATGCGTACTAAAGCATAAACATGTTTGCTTTCCAAGTAATTGTCCACGCGGCCTAAAAGAAATAATAAATGCAGCAAAGTCAGTATTACTAGAGCGCTTGTAAGAGCTGTTATTCACGTATTATGCAAGAATGTCTTTAACTATTGCGAGAATAGTCGTTTACCGGGAATAAATAACATTTAGCACATTTCAGCAAAACTCACCTCATAACGCAGGCTACTATGCCGGTACTGGGCCAATACAGGGCGGCTCTTGGTCCAATACCAGCCCAGTAACATGTGTTCTTAGGACTTGTTAAGCAAGATGTGCCACGGCATACGGTCCTAATTAGTATAAGTGGCACGTGGTAAGAGCTAATATCCGCGTAGATCTTGTACAGGCACGTGTAGTGCAGAGGTGAAATAAGAATGCAGGTGAGGTCACTGATGTGGACAGCAACGCTCACACGCGGCATATGCCGTTCCTATATCTACTTATATATGCCATATTGGAAGTATTACGGTGTTGATAAAAGCCTCACATGCACGCCTGCAAAGTGATAAATGGCATTCCTCATATTTATTCTGACGTTGGCGATGTTCTCCTTACACCATAGTTAGCAATATCTCAGCAAATAATCAATACAGAATCACACGGATTATTGCCAAAAAAAAGAAACCTTTCATACCAGAAACGATACATTCTTTACGATGTAAAGAATAATGTTTGCATAATGTCAAATTGATTTGACTGTGAGTTGTGGCTGTCTATGTCGGCAGCAGATTACAGGCGAATGGACCTCGTGGACGTCATAATCAACTACGCGACATGTAGGATGACGCCATAAGCAATGAAGTCATGAATGACGTAAATAAGTTCGTTACGAACGCTTAATTGATGACGGACTAAGCCGTGTTGTACGAATTGTATGTCTACTATCTAATGAACGTGCTGGTGAATATTTTGAAACTAGTTTAACTTGGCGCTGTTGCATAGGCATAATCAAAATATTCAACAGCTTACATGTACAAATAGTGTTCTGGAAATAGATTGTCATGGCGTTCAGGGATTGATCGATGCCATTATGGACGAAGTGTGGATGGGGCTTAGCTAGAGATGGGCGGGACTTGGTTAAAACTGGATTCCTTCATTAGTTTCCAAATATTCAACGGTTTTTTTGTATAGTTATGTTAAGATACACAGAGATCCCAAAAATTAAGACACAAACATTTTGTGCACTTCGGGTGGTTTTGGGGAGGGGCTGAAAATGTGGGGCCCTGTGCAAATGCACTTATTGCATATCCTTGGGTTCGGCCCTGATTGCCGCAAATGGCTGACAGTTTCGGTCTTATACTTCGAACATATGCAAACTAATGCGTTGTTTTTATTTTCATTTGTTTTCAATATTTGATGGGTAGTTATGTGTCAATTAATTTTCATCTTTCTCATGCTTCTCTCACTTATTCTTCTCTCACTTATTATTCTTAACAAACATGATGTAACGTGTTGTATCGGTGTCGACGTTTGCAGTTGAAAAGATAAAGTGGAGAGAGATTGGAAAAAGTACATTCTATAGCAAGGCGATGGTGTATCCACCCAGTGGCGCTGGAATGAAATTTTTTGTTTGGTGGGTTGTGGGAGGGGGCACATTGGTGGTGGGCCCGGTAGTGGGTGCTCCCACGAATGTAAGGGATCCGGAGGTTCTCCCCCAGAAAACTCTGAAATCTGGATGTTTTCAGAAGATTTCTCTTGCATTTCTGGAGGTGAATATGAACTAAATCATATGTAGAGGTCATTTTGTAGACCAAGAGAAGACTATTTTTTTTAGGATTTACAACTGGAATGACTGGCGCTGTTATGAAGGAAGACTAAATATGGGTGTGGGGTGTGTGTGCGTGCGTGCGTGCGTGCGTGCGTGCGTGCGTGCGTGCGTGCGTACGTACGTGCGTGCGTGCGTCCATGCGTGCATGCGTGCGTGCGTGTGGAAGGGGAATATGAGTATAGGTATCCCCTCATGGTCATAATTTGATGGGTGGGGGCGTATCCCCTTTTCCTCACCCCTCTTACGGCACCTATGTATCGAACAAGGGTTATTGACCAGATGCTACAATAGAGGAAATCCTCTATGGTATTGACAGTGCTCGTGAAAAATAAGCATGTAATGAGGATATGTGTATAGATGTTATACACTGCTTAAACACACTAACACCCGCGAAGAGGCATGCCATTTATGCACTTGGCAAAATGTTTTAAGCCTACAATACCTTTACTACTGAAAAAGAGTGCTTACATGCCCTTAACCTTTTGAACCCTAAATTACACAATAGCTAGCAACAGCTTCCAGTCAGATTAGTTTTCAAAAATATTCAACGGGATAGTTCTGGCATTGTAGATGATTTTTCATATTGTGCCATATTAAGGTGTTAATGCGCATTCCTCCAAAACGAGTTACAAGCCACAGCCCAGAGACTAAGCTAACACCAGTGCCAATAAAGCGGTTTATATCGTTCTAATAGATGAGAGTAAATTATTGTTAAACCACACACTTTTTTATTGTACACGCACCCAAATGCACACAGATTCATGTAGGTATGCACGGGTTATATGCGCGGATGGTACGCGTGCATACACGCACGTCCATCCTCCCGCAATCATACACACCGCATTATGCATACGCGTGCACGTGCACATTTTTATTGCTTAGGGCAGTGTGTTGTTTCTTATGCGTCCACTCTCCAGAAGTATAAAATCCAACACGTTGTATTTCAACAACGATTATTCTCAATGTACATGATCACCACATGGACCACCATACCCACCACCTTCACATACATCCAACTTCACCAACACCCCACCTCACTATCACCCTCACCTCACTGCCTTTCTCACACCACCCTCACCTCACGACCAGCCTCACTCCACTCTCACATCACCCTCACCTCACCACCGCCCGTATCTCACTGTCACTCGCATACCACCCTCAACTCACCACCGCCCTCATCTCACTGTCACTCGCATACCACCATCACCTCATCACCAGCCTCACCCCACTCTCAGACCACCCTCACCTCACCATCGCCCTCATATCACTGTCACTCGTATAGCACCCTCACCTCACCACCAGCCCCACACCAATCTCACACTACCCTCACCTCACCACCACCGACCCACCTATGGCTCTCACTGCTATCACTGTTATCGCCAAAACAGTCGCCATAATCCGCTCAGGTCACCACCAACCTCCCATCACAATCACATCATCACTACTCTCTTAACAATATCGCATCACCAGCATGCGCCTACGACATCCATTGTAACCACCACTCTCCTATCACACTCGCCATCGTCAGCCTCTCACGTCACTAGCAACCTTCCATCAACGCCACGTCACCACCACCCTCTCACCGCCATCACATAATGACCACCATCCAGCCACCATCCAACCACCCCACGTCTGCCCAAACACCACCTTCATCAACACAAGTATCCGAGCATTCGCAGCCACAGGATGGATCATATGCGTGGCAAAATCATAAATGAGCTGATTGTACGTAGTGAATTCAGGCTTTATTATAAAAAGTTGTGAAGCGCGATGATGAGTTACAAACTCATATATTAGACACTGGGCCCATGTGCGTAAAGGACGTGTAATCTTACACTAGTTTAAGCTAAACTTAGTTTAACAAAACCACAGTTTGTGGTTTAACGAAATCGGTATGTTTGAAAGGTAGTTTATTTAAGCCTGTGTTAGCTAAAATGAGGTTAAACCTAACCATAGTTTACCATTAAATCATTGTTCAGTGTCATATTCGGTGATTAAAACCCATTGACGTTTGGCAATTGGTTAATGGAATTTCAAAATATTCAGAATCACCATGTATTTGTGTTATTTCGCAGCAATATTGTACCATGCACTACTTTTGATATCAAATTTATTTTAGCCCAACATCTAATAAAGTGGCTACACCCAACACGGGGACAGTTCACAGGCATTATTTACTTACATTTATGTTCATTGTTTTCAATAAAGCCTTCATCAATATACTGTTCGACACTTTCTGTGATGGTTTATGGAAGTTAAATACTGTGCGTGCGTGCGTGCGTGTGTGCGTACGCGCATGTGTGTCACCAAATCTCAATCTGTGCTATCAAGCAAGTATGCCTGTTCTCTGGATGGCACTTTTCCAGATACATTGTGCGAGTTATTGTCAAGCGTGTTAAACACCCTTAAAACATCATGTCCACAATGGCCACAGAATTGACCTGTGGCATATCTGTACGTAGTGGCGAACCATCGCCTTCCCAATAGAGGAAACCATGTCTAGCTATGCCAGCCCATTTCTAACTATGCCAGTCCATTTCTAGCTATGCCAGCCCATCTCTAGCTATGTCAGCCTATTTCTAGCAATGACAGCCCTTTTCTAGATATGCCAACCCATTTCTAGCTATACCTGCCCATTTCTAGCTATTTCTGTCCATTTCTAGCTATGTCAGCTCATTTCTAGCTATGCCTTCCCATTTCTAGCTATGCCTCCCCATTTCTAGCTATGCCTGCCTATTTCTAGCTATATCAGTCCATTTCTAGCTATGCCAGCCCGTTTCTAGCTATGCCTGCCCATTTCTAATCATGCCAGCCCACGTCTAGCTGTGCATACCCATTTCTAGATATGCCAGTCCATTTCTAGCTATATCAGCCAATTTCTAGCTATGCTTTCCCATTTCTAGCTATGCCAGTCCATTTCTAGCTATGTCAGCCAATTTCTAGCTATGCTTTCCTATTTCTAGCTATGCCAGTCCATTTCTAGCTATGTCAGCTAATTTCTATCTATGCCTGCCCATTTCTTAGCTATGCCTCCCCATTTCTAGCTATGCCTGCCTATTTCTAGCCATATCAGTCCATTTCTAGCTATGCCAGCCCATTTCTAGCTATGCCTGCCCATTTCTAGTTATGCCAGCCCATTTCTAGCTATGCATACCCATTTTTAGATATGCCAGTCCATTTCTAGCTATGTCAGCCAATTTCTAGCTATGCTTTCCCATTTCTAGCTATGCCTGCCCATTTCTAGCCATTCCTGCCAATTTCTAGCTATGTCAGTCCATTTCTAGCTATGCCTGCCCATTTCTAGCTATGCCTGCCCATTTCTAGCTATGTCAGTCCATTTCTAGCTATGCCTGCCCATTTCTAGTCATGCCAGCCCATTTCTAGCTAAGCTCGATTCTTCCACTTTTTACGCGTGTTGGAATCTATTTAAAACTTTGAAACTTAAGTTCTCAGAATTTAAATTCCGAGCTAAGGTGTTTAATATTCTGAAACTAATTTGAATGGGGGATTTTGTTGCCTATGACAACAACAGCTCCTAGTCAAATTAGTTTCAAAATATTCAACAGAATGTTTACCAAAATATAAATTCATCAAAGGCATTCGTACACTTGGTGACTGACTTTTCGATTTTCGTGAGGGAGCTATATGCCACTTTGATTGTGACGTCTAACATGTGGAGTGTGTGATTATGACGTCATGATGTTATGAGTAACATGAATTTCATTAAGCATAGGACTGGAGTGAACACACATTGTTGTAGTTAATGCTAAAGGGGGTGGCAATATTTGCAGCAGTTTAGCAGTATGCCTCCATTCAGTGGTTCTTAATGTCCCTGCTTTCATGAAACATTTCACAAATTTTGATGATAATTTTCCAAACACTGTGTTGTTTTGATTTGTTTAAGGCGTTTTTTATTCAACTAGAATAAATCTTCAAGTGATACATTATTCACAATGTTCCTTGCATGTAATGGCGGGGTTGTGAACACGATACACCTGTACAGGGGCCAAGTTAATGTCGAAGCAAAGGTTCGACCTTTGCCAACAATGTTGGCTGTTCATTAGGCTCCATAAATCTAGCATGGAATGCACTATGAATAGAATGCCAGCTTTGCCGACATTCTGCTCGTAATTGTTTAACCTGTTAACACGCACAGACCAGAAACAACACATCCTTTCTGATGTAAGGAACATTATGTTGAAACTGTTTTGAAACTAGTTTGACTAGAGGTTAATGGCAACAACAGGTTCCAGTCAAAATAGTTTCAAAATATTCAACATCTGTCCTTAGGTGTCTTGAAATTGAGCCACATGAATTCATTGGTTAAATGTTCCACTGATAGCCGTGCACATGTAAAGTATCACCATCGAACGGCGGAATCCAGTTTTAGCTATGCCCCACCCGTCTCTAGCTAAGCTCCATTCATATTTTGCCCGTATTCGAATTGATCGATCCCTACACTCTCTGAATCTTATACAGGTAAGATGTGCGAATATTTTCAGTTCGCCGAACATTTTGTTCGGTTACGTGGTAGGTTCGCGCATAGATATCTGAAAATATTTGCGCTCCTGAACGCAACCCAGTTTATTGACCAATCATATGACGTCTTAATCAATTACATCATATCGTAGACTGACGTTATAACTCGTAGGGTTAACACCAAACCATTATTGCAAATTATTTGATAAATTTGTAGCACCAATGCTGGCCTATCGTAGTGAGGTATGGGTTTTCCACACACGTTATGACGTTTAGAAATGTCATCTACGATTTTGCAAACAACAATTAAAAATTAAACAATGCACACCAAATTCTATGATTTATGGAGAGTTGGGGAAGAGTACCCCTTAGTTTTATGAGGGAAATAAGAATTATAAAAGATTGGTTTAAGATCCTAGATTTTAATAATAACAGAATAGCAAAATGTGTTCACAATGCACTACGCAATGACTGTGTAACGGATAATAATTGTAATAATTGGGTTAGTAGGATTAGAGATTTACTTGGTCGAAGGGGATTTAATTATGTATAGCAATCACAATGTGAGAATGTTGATAGAGTCGCCATTCTTTTCTTATACAAGCAAAGGTCACTGGACATTTTTCCTCAGGAGTGGAGGGGTCATTTAGAAAATAGTACCAAACGTCGTCTATGCAAATATATTTCTATTGATCTAGAATGCAAATGCTATATAGACAAAGTCAAGATTTTCAAACATTATGCCAAATACGTACTGGATCACATAGCTTACATATAGAAACGAGTAGATGACATACACAAAAAACGTTGCCTTTAGAAGAGAAAATGGTTTTTTCTGCGATGATGTCGAGGACGAGTATCACTTTATTATTTTGTGTCCTGTATACTCAGATCTCCGAAAAAAATATATTAGAAACTATTACTAGAAACATCCGAGCGTAGAAAAATTTACAGAATTGTTGAATTCAACAAATGGGCCACTAAAACCTGGCCAGTTTTATTTACAACGCACTCCAGAAGCGTAAACATGTTATAGAATGAGCATTTCCTCCACAAAATAAATTAGTAATCGGTGGGGATTGATTAATGATGATAATGATGATAATAATGATAGAATGACGATGGCGACGACGCCGACAACGACGACGACGACGACGACGACGACGACGACGACGACAATGTGGTCAAGATATGGGAGGGGTTGACATAGACGCAATAAAGGCTCACTAAACAGGTAATCTCTTCAAACCTTTCGTTACAAGTTATGAGGAGGTTAACGGTTCAGATTTATCTAAATCACTGTAATGGAGCCACACTGAATGTGCGGGGTGGGCGGAGTCGGAGGAGGCTGGGTCTCGCTTCTCGTTTCTTTTTCGCTTCTGTTTCGTGCAAAAAAACCGAGAAGAGAAGACTTAGTGGAAACATCATTGTGCTGCGTGAAATGTTTTGGCGTGGGGTGGGGTGGGGTGGGGTGGGGTGGGGTGGGGTGGGGTGGGGTGGGGTGGGGTAAATGATGACGATACTAATGAAATTGATGATGATAATAACAATGATGACAATGTGAAGATACTCTTATCGATGGAAATGATGATTTCATAATCTGACAACAATTGAAAATGATAACAACTACGACACTGCAATTTTATGTGTATTAGTATTGATTTATATTAGCATGTTAATGTTAAACAGTTACGATGATGATGTAATGGAGGGAATCGTTCTGTCACTAAAGTTTATGACGCCAATTAGGCTGACGTCACAATACATAGTGGATTACCTAGCTCCGTCATAATTTACAATTTTAATAAACTTCTGTGTATTTTGAGGCTTGTTTGACCGACGGATGTTGCTGCCATGGGCAGCAACATCCGTCGGTCAAATTGGTTGCAAAGTATTCAACGGCGTTCCGTATAGTTACCTTGAAATTATGGCTCTGGGAATCCAGGGTTCGAAGAATATAAATATATTTCAACAGAGCTGGGCTAGAGATGGGTGTGGTATAGATTGAAATGGATCCATCAATTTATGAAAATAATGATAATGTCTATGGAAATGATGGAAACTAGAAAATGACGATAATTGATGATGATGATGATGAAGATGATGATGATGATGATGATGATGATGATGATGATGATGATGATGAAGATGATGATGATGATGATGATGATGATGATGACCATGAATATAATTTATTTATTAATGTTGTTAATATATTATATTAATGGTAAACTAGTATCCGCCATACCACTGACTGTAACGCTGCAAGGGCAAGTAGCCGAAAGTGGAATAAAAAATTCAAATTCAAATTATAATCAATTACGACATGAATGACGCCATTTAGTAGCAGTGTCGAGTATTAATACCTTTTCACACTAGCGCGGTTACGAGTGCGAGAGCGAGAGCGAGAGCAAGAGCGATGGGTAGTGTATGGTGGACCAGACAGAAAATATGCATCTGTTTGGAATTTATTTAATTTCGCCACATATTTGATATCATTTTTTTCATTTTTTATTAAATTGATTCAATCTTTTAGCAATTTTTATTTTAATGTATATATATAGATGCATATTTCCTGCATGGTAGCGCTGGACCATCATACACTAGCTATCGCTCTTGCTCTCATACTCGCAACCCCGTTATGGCTCCGGTATAGTTGATGGTTGCGTATGCGATGCTACGTTGGCGTTTGCATTGCGAAACATTCATGAAACGCGCCGCAAAAACCGCACTCCCAGGCTACTATAGTTCAGAGTTATAAATCCTGAAAATCGTGCCAAACCGCGTGCTTGAACTCGATATGACAGAATGGCACCAACTGAGAGAAATATGAGTGTTGCAAATGCCCTGCTGTTGCATAACTTGATTCTTTTATAAGCTCTAGTTTTTATCCGTAATAATAATCTAAGATGAAGGTCTAAGATAAAATGTATGTACGCAGTATTCTCCAGAAACGTGTACAACAGGGTGAATAAAGACACTTAATTTGGGAAATACAACTTGCAGATCCAGAATACCATTGGCAATACTTTCGTATGTCAGCATCTAATATGAAGTACTTACTGCGTCGAGTAATCCTGAAACACAATTTCAAGCCATAAAGGTAAGCTATTTTGAAAGTAATTTGAAAGTAGTTTGCCTGGAACCGGTTGCGGCCAGAGGAAGCAACAACTTACAGCCAATGTAACTTGAAAACTAGAATGCGCAGTGGATGGCACACCATCGCAAATTCCCCCACGTTCACCGCCTTGACATTTTGACCCACCAACCCCTGGGGGCCAAGCCCAATTTAAATGTCGTATTGCAGACAGCAATCATATTGATAACTCACATACTAAATTTGGTTGAATTCCATCCAACTGTTTTGCAGGCGTTGCCTGAGTTGCCTGATGGCGGAGCGAAATGTAAATGTCGTCTCGCAGACCGCACTCATAGGGTCAATTCGCATACCAAATTTGGTTGAATTTCGTCCAACAGTTTCGGAGGTGCTAGCGTGACGGACGAATGGACAGGTCTCTTTTTCTTTGGGATATAGAGTTGCCAGAAAATCTAATCAATTTATATGTTCCCCATTTGCAATATGCCTTCAAGGTTTCACTTACTTATGTCAGTAAATCCTGCATATATCCGGTTAACAATTGACCTTTCAAGTTTAGCTATGCCCCGCCCTTCTCTATCTAATCTCCAGAAAACTATACAGATAAGCTGTTAAACATTTTGAAACTAATTAAACTGAGCGCTGTGGCTGCCTTGGCAGCAACAGCGCCCAGTCAAATTAGTCTCAAAATATTCAACAGAATGTTTATGCAATGGTAAAGACATACAATTCGTACAGCGTGTCGGACTATTAAGCGTTAAAGACGGACTATATCGAGTCATTTATTACGTCATGATTACAACTTTATCGTATACGCCACGTAGTTGATTATGACGTCTAGGCCCAGTTTATAAGTCGAACTTTCTGTTGCGCTGCGCTAATGATGAGTGGCTTGACCGTAGCGATGCGTTGGCACGGCAGTTGAGATTACTAAGAATGCGGCTATATTGGAAAAGGAGTAGATATAAACGAATCTACCTACAGTTCAGTTACCACGTGGATATGGTGGAGTAGCCATACTTTGGAGTCTTGAGCTGGATAATCAGATAACACCGCTTGATGAAGGGAATGAGAGAATTCAATGTATTGAATTAATGGATGGCAATAAAAGCAAATATCTCTCAGTCTCTATTTATCTTCCAACAAATTGTGGTCGTAAAGAGAAATTCTGTGAAACTATTGATCAACTGTTCGAAATCTACCAAAAATATGGGCAGACACATTATGTAATTATTGGACGTGATTTAAATGAAGATTTAAATAAGTGACAATTCTATGCGTAGGCGCTACCTAGTGAATTTCATCAAAGAATGCCACTTAGAGTATACTAATGCTGGAAAGACCTTCTTGAACCAAAAGGGGGAGGAATATTCAGAAATAGATCGACGACGATCGGGTGGCGGACGAGCAATCGGTGGAAACATAGGCGATCTCCTTCACTCCTCGTTGGCGCTTTCCACCCAGGAGTATAAATGGATACCAGTGGATAAATTGGGGAAGTTGCTAATAATAGACTGAAATAAAACTAGCCTAGATATGGCTTGAATGGAACTTGGAATCCGGGACTTGATAGACGCAAATCAAACCAATAACTTCTTTCATTTTGGTATTTTTGTTAAAATTCTGTCCCGGAAACTAGATTTGTTTTACGAAAATTAAGTTTTTCAGTGAAGCCACTGTAACTACTGATGACAATGGACAGATTCTATCATAATGCAATTACAACCGAAATCTTGCCCCGAATTGTCCACTTAACAAATTTGAAGCGAATCCATTCGCTTTTTAAGATTATGCTCCTTAATCCAAATTTTTGACAAACTTTCTATTTTTCAGGGTATCTATTACTGTAATATGTCAACTGAGAAAGGAATTTCAAATGTAGGTTCAAAACTCTTTGAGATCTGGCCTGGACAAGCACTTTCTATGATTTTCAAGGGAGGGGCATAACTCTATCAGACAAAATCTAAATATGATGGATGGACGGACAGTTTCATGGACTGACGCATGTAGGGACACGGTGATTACTATATACTTATAACTCTGCCTTTCCGGTGTTTAAATTATGTTATACATAGAACTTAAAAATCGAGGAACCATAAACTGATATGAAGCTTCATATACTATGATTAGTGACAGGCTTTATCTAACTCGTCCATAGCCAAAATAAGTGTAATTTTGTCTTAACACCCCATTGTCACCAGTGGCACTGGGGCCTGAAATGTCGACAATCGTAATTGTCGCCATCGCCACTCATGACAGAGAATCAAGAAAGGACAACAATTGCTATTTTTGCACTTGACCCTGTGTCAGGAAAAAGGTAGAAGTAAAAACATGTTTTTGTCACTATAGTCGCCATTGCCACTACTGAGGCATGAAATGACGACAATCCCAATTGTATCCATCGTCACTAGCGACATTGAATCGAGAAAAGGTGATAATCGCTATCGCCGCCATTGTCCCCCAGTCATAGATAATATGGGGTGGGGGTGGGGGTGGGGAGAAGTTGAATATAAAAACCTCATTTGGCGTTATCGTCACCATTGTCACCATTGACCGTGAATCGAGAACAGACGACAATGGACCTTTTCAGTTTTAGCTATGCCCCGCCCATCTCTAGCTAAGATCTACCCACACCTCGCTCGTGTTGGGATCGATCGATCCCTGAACTCCCTGACTATCAATTTCCAAAAAACTATATAGGTAAGTTGTTAATTATTTTGAAACTAATTTTGCTGGGTGCTGTTGCTGCCTATGCAGCAACAGCACCCAGTCAAATTAGTTTCAAAATATTCAACAGAATGTGTATTAAATGGTAAAGACATACAATTCGTACAACGTGTCGAACTATTAAGGGTTAAAGACGGACTATATCGAGTCATTCATGCCATAATTAATTATGACGCCATCATCCACGTCACTTAGTTGATTATTACATCATATGACGTCAGATGATGGATGGATAAATTGGAAAACTCAATTGCTCAAGTCATTGTATCTAGTGAGAGTGAGGGGGAGAAAGGGTGACAATTGCTATTGTCACCATTTTTCCCAATGATTTATTGCTATTTAGACATGTATATCACCCACCCACTTGTATTAACAGGGGTCCGTTCACGAGAGCGAATATGTTCCGTTCGCCGAACAATTGTTAGGTCACATGGTACGTTCGCCCTCCTGAACGGGCTGTTCGCCGAAAGTTCGCGGCGAACGTTTTGTGGCTAGGCGAACAACTCTATAGGTGACTCTCCATGATTTGTCGTGAAAACAAAGATGGCGGCAAAATATACAGCATCGTCAATTCATAGAATCGCGATGACGTCATCACAATCAAATTTCCCATAATACTCTGGGAGTGACGCCATTTATGGAGGGGCTAATTTAACATTACGAGCAATGGGCCGTAAAACCTTAATTACATTTTCTTTACTATCTTGCAAAATTCACTCATGATTTGATGTTTTCTGATAATGGGCGGGTTTATTACAGATACTCAGATACAGGATTTAATGGGTTGAGCTTCATGGAAAATGTAAACAATGCGTTGTTTTGGGCAGTCCTCTTTAGGATGTAGTAAGTTTGCCCCAACTTTAATGGCGGCCGATCTCAAGATGCCCGGATGTGCGAAACTATGAATTGAGATACATTGAATGTCTATGTAGCCATAAATAACGCATACCAATGCGTTCTTAGCGATCGTAGTGTTATGTTAGTCTTCAACAAATATGTGTATGCTTGTAGATTGTTTCCGAGACCCTAATATTCATTATGACGTAATAAATATGACATCATAATGCTTCGGATCTGACAAAAAGTTAACCCTCATAGCTATCACGTGACGTCGTAAAGTATGCTCCTCGAAGTTACGCTTGACAATTCGTTCAGGAAGGAACAGCGAACATAAATAGGCGAACGTTCGCCGAACATTTTCCTTCCTGAACTCACTCCAGTATGGCACATGAAAAGTACGTCAGATAAACGACAGCCGCGCTTCAGTCGAGTTGCGCCGTTAGCTCGACCTGAAAGATTAAAAACGCGACTGTTAGTTGTGCTGCTCCGGAAAAGTTGATTTGTATGTCGAACGTTTGCCGTGCTAGATAGGACTTAGTCATTTTCATCTAAATTTAGTTAGCGCAGCACATGAAAAGTTCGACTAATAAACTGGGCCTTAATTGAACTACATACAGACTATTGGCATAACTGTAGCGCTGAGAAACTAAGCACATGAGTAGCTGGCATTTGTATCACCATCCTTAACTCAACTTACCACCCTCGGCCAGAATTACTCTCACCCCAGGCACCACCCTCACGTCACCACCCTGGTCTGACCAGTAACATCACATCACCATCCTCAACTTAACTCACCATTCTCATCCAGCACAACGCTTACCCCCAGCATCGCCCCACCTCTCCACCCTCATCACCATCCTAACCAGTCAACATCACCCTAACGTAGCCACTACCATTGCATCACCACCCTTAACCCAACTCAGCACCCTCACCCAACTCGCCACCCTCGGTACCAATCTCATCTTTGCAACACCCTCACCTCGCCAGCCCACTCCGGTGAAACAATTTTATTCAAGATTCTTGCGTTAGGTTGCGCTATATTTGTTTTCAAAGTATACAGTTGGGATCTCATTCTAACCGATTGTCAGCATAATCCAACACACGTGAAACGGTATGTAGCTAATGCTATTCGTTTCTCAAAGAAAGTGGAAACCTTGAACTATTTTCGCATAAGCATCTGTTTATTATCAATATTACTATGGCACGCTAAGAACGCGTAGACTTTGAAAACAATTATTCATGGTATTGCTATGAGGCGAGCGGGATGCTGGTAGATGCCAGATGCGCTAGATGAAACTGGTTACAATGCGATAGACATTCAATCCACATGGTAAACACATCACGACAAAGCGTACATGATGCACAAACGTTAGCAATAGTAGAACACATATGCGCTAGCTTGTACAATTCAGCGCAAAATAACTTAGTGTTTCCAAAACAAAATAAAACGTGCAACGGCTTCCAATCAAATTACGTCCACAATATTCAACATAACATTTATTAAGTAACACCGTGTTCAAAATTGTACTAATTAACATGTTTCTTGGGTGGGGTGGGGTTATTGTTTTGGACACATGTTAAAGTATTTCGGAGCAAGTACACATGTACATTAGATCTTTCGATATAGTTTTCTGTCTAAGAATCAGTTGAATATGCATTACATCCCTTGTTTTGGCAAGGCGTGGAATGGCACCATCAATCTCTATAATATGAATACAAGAAACATTATCTTTGATGTCTGCAAGGGATAAGATTTGCCAAATAAACACACATCAACCGTCCAGTTAAACTCTACACGGTGCATTACTTCTGAATGTATTGAATATATTCGCTTTCCATTTTAATCTCACTACAGATATGTCTAACTTAGTCGTTATTTAGATTCATAAGTTTATATCCACATTTTGACACGCACATATGCACGCACGAGCGCGCGCACGCACACACTCAGGATCAAGCACCGTTGTCCAGTCAATATACTGATAGTCCCACCACAAACTGCAATAGAATTTGTTTTCTTCACTATGCGTTTCAGAAAAGTTCCTAGATTAAAATATTAAAAGTGTAGAAAAATTTAGTCATTTGCATATATTTAAAATGGCCGCCAAAATACTGGTATTTGATCATATAACCACAAGTAGGCCACGTTTTCTTTTGTTTAGCATGCTAAACACTAGTTTTAAAGCACAATTAACCTATTTATAGACATCATGAATAACTGCTCCCTTGAGAAAAATCCAATATGGCAGCGGCAATTGGCTTTATATGGGTATTTCTGTTGTTTCACGTGACATATCTGACTGATTAACAAAGAAAATTTATGAATTCTTGTCTCAAGAAAAATTATCTTAACTAGATTTTATCCAACTGAAAATCTGTCTACATAGGGACTATATCTCAAAATAGTATACTAAAGAAAATGACGGAACAGAGGAATAATTCAGAAGGTCACAATGGCGCACGTTATACTACTGTAATGCAAAGACGAAAGTGGGGGTGGGGGTGGAGGTGGGCCTCCACAGCAGCATTAACAGCATTAATAGACTTTTAATCATATTATTATTATTATTATTATTATTATTATTATTATTATTATTATTATTATTATTATTATTATTATTATTCGTATATCGAGTCCCTGATTCCAGTTCCCACTCACACCATATCTAGGCTGGTTTTATTTCAGTCTATTATTGGTAACTTCCCTAGTTTTTACATTGGTACCCATTTAGATGACGGGGAAGGGGGGTGGGGGATAAAGATGACGCCTCCACGCCGGTCTCCTCCGTAAGTACCAACTTTGTTGGGAAACTAAGTCATCAAGGATTGCAGGCTGACATCCGCATACAGAGGCAACTCTGACTCTGTCTAACATTCTTTTAACAAGAAACTGTGCTCGACATCCTCGGACGGCGCAATCTACCCAGGAGCTTACCATAGCTACGTGGAATGTACGTGGTCTGACTGCAACATCAAAGAGGCAAACCTCAGACAGGCCATAAGCTAGTACACATGGAGCAAAAACAGGACATTTACCGGGGAGTAAGTTTCGTAATCGGAGCAAGGGTATTGGACCATGTCATTAGTTTTGGATACGTCAGTATTGGATTTGGATATTTGGATACGTACGTTCTAAAAACAACGGAACTAGGTATACTGACTATCCTCTCGTAGTAAAGCTGTCAGAAGAACAAAAAGCGTTACAACTGCGCATCTATCAAAGTGGCCAAAGTGAAGATCGCACCAAATTACGCCAGGAACGCAATAATATTCTGCGCCACATTAGCGAATGCTTAAAAGATCTTGTTATCCAACAAGTAGACTCCCTAGCAGATAAAATCACTGTCACTGATGACTGCCACAAAATGTTTCGGGCAGCCCGAGCCCAGAGAGCTACTGGCTACACACCACTACTCACTGTACACAACTCTGAAGGACACTTTAGCGGGACTGGCCATGGCAAAGCCGAGGCAATTCGAGAATGGTTCAAGGAACAGTTCACTGACCACGATAATGAGCCCTTGCACCCATTCTCAGGAGACCCCAGACCATTACTAAAACCAATTAATACAGCAGAAGTTGAGAAGGCGCTTAAAGCCATGAAAAATGGACGTGCATCTGGACCTGATGGCATGAGCAATGAACTATTCAAATATGCAAGTGACATTACCTCAAAACCGATCACGCACCTAATCAATTCAGCTTTTATGCACCACCTTCCCATCGACGCCCCCCCCCCCTGCCCCCCACCGCCCTCTCCCCACCCCAGCCAATCTGCGGCCCATTGTGCTCTTTAACAGCATACGGAGACTCCTATCCAGTGTTACTCTATGCCGCATCTGAGACAAGATTTATGACTTCACCGGATCATGTCAATGTGGCTTCAAATGTGGACGCAGCTGCGCAGACTTTGTATGGGCTCAACGCATGCTTGTGATGCTAGTCATGCCCAAACACTGGGATTTCCACAAAATGGGAAATGACGAGCCTTCGACACAATTAAGCACTCACAGATTCTAGATGTACTGTGCCAGGCCAGTTGCAATGAAGATGAGCTACGACTTGTGAGACTACTGCTTGCAGACACCAAACTGAGAGTACGAGTCAGGTCAGTGAAGTCTGTAGAGTTTGAGACCTCAATCGGATCCCCACAGGAAGATGGTATATACCCTGTGCTTTTCACATGTTACCTGGCTGCTGCATTGAAATCCCCGCCGCCCGCCCCCCCCCCCGTCCGCCCCCGCAGTCACAATACTGGGCATGCCGCTAGAGATGGAAAATGCCGACGATGTGGACTTTATAGACGAGGAAAAGAAACCCCTTGGCAAACCTCTGCTAATAGCTGCAAGCAGACTAAAAATTGAGACTCTATTTATGAATGAATCCAAAACAGAGTTCACCCACATATACCGATCTACAAAGCATGAAACTAAAGAAAATGATGATCCACTTGATAGTCGGTATACTCAAGGACCTGAGGAAGCTAAGGATTTCGGCTGATAACAAGATACAGTGGGCAAAGGCGAAGAATGACTGATTGCAGCTGCAGGATGTTTTTACTAATACAGCTACAGTATACAGTAATATATACATACATACATGTATGCTTACGGTATTCTGCAGTTGTAGTTGTAGAAACATCATACAGCCGCAAGCAGTCCTCTTTTGACCACTCTGCCTTGTCCTCAGACAAAATCTTTAGCTTTCTCAGGGTCATTCTTGATCGAAGTGTACTGAGCCCTGTTTTCTTGAGTCACCTAACAGCACACTTAACATATTTATGCAATGACGTCCCGTCCTAGCTTTATATTTGCTGGCTCCATGTACGGGTGCTGAGTGTTCTGGCATCCTTAGCACATGGGCAAACATAGACCGTCTTTGCTGGGAGAGTTTTACAGACAGTGGTGATGTATTGCACATCATGTCAGGGTCCAAGCTACCCATTAGTCATTTGGCCAAAACTATATTTTTTTTAATTGGTTAATAGAAATGTTATTTGACTAAATTAGTGGCTAAAACAAAATTGTCATCATCCTTAAAATAGTAGTGATGTTATGGTAATGGATAAATTAATATAAAATTGGCTAAAAGATACTTCATTTTGGATAGCAGATTAGTTAAAGAAAACATTTTGCTAGTTTGGGACCTGCTTGTATAATGCATGTTTGGAAATAATGCTGTCTGGCCATCGGTTGCAGTAGCAGGCATCAAGTTTGTCTAGAGTTGCCTTTGATGCTGCCCAGCTGTTACAGTTATACATCATGGAGGATATGCAGGTTGTGTTGTACAAATCCAGTTTTTTGTCAAGGGCATCTTCTAAGTGGATCATCATTTTCTTTAGTTTAATGGTTTGTCGATAGATATAAGTGGGTGAACTTTGTTTCAAATTCATTCATAAAAGGATTCTCAATTCTTAGTTTGCTTGCAGCTATTAATAGTAGTACGACAAGTGGTTCCTTTTCGTCGTCTTGGAAGTCCACATCGTCGCTATATTCCATCTCTAGCGGCAACCACCTATAGGCCGCCTTATCACTTATAGCACACACTTCAGCCACCGGCCACCCACCCCCCCCCCATGCACCCAGTACATTTAACTCGCTTAAAACTTTAACTCTTGACATTCCAGTATCTCAAAATCAAAACTTCTACACAGCTTTAGACAGAAATATCTCCTAATCAAATTAGTTTCAAGATATTCAACAAAGAATTCTTTGCATCACAAAGAGTTTGTTATTCGAGTCTGTAAGAGTTGGATGGTTAATAAAGTCTGTCAACGCCACACTTTCTATTGTCTCTGACTAACTCCAATCCCCATCGCGCCCACACCGTTGATCCCTAATATTTTCAATATCAAGGTCTCATAGTCTATTCTTATGGGTGAAGACATGTTCATGTATTGCCAACCTGCTGTTGCATAACCATGGCACCGATCGCTACTTTGATTCTTGACCCCCAGCTTTCGCCATTACTAGAGTAGTACCATGTGTCGACACAAGGACATGCCCGTTAATTCTCATAAACTTTCTACCAAACATTTCGGCCCTCCCTTACCCATCCTGTTCCAATGCCTCCAAGGTATCCCTGCTCAACCTGTATAAAGCATATTAAACGCAACCAACATGCTGTGTTGTGTGATTACTGCGTTAAGTTGATACATGTAACATGTTCTGGACTTACTAGAAATCATTACTTAAAGTTACAGAATAATGATGACCCATGGTGCTGCATTAACTTTAATACAGATCTATTCCTGCTTAACCATAGAGATGAAGAGTTTATGCTGTCCATCTTATGCATGAAATCGAACTATGATTTTACAAACTGTACCATTAAACCACCAAACTTATCTTTAAATCCATTCGATCTAAACAACTGCAAACAAATGATAAATGATGACATGGAAAATTGAGACAGGGAAAAGATAAATCCAACGAATACAGTAGAAATAGATGCTTACAAATATACCCTATAAACGGACTTTAATGATAATCTCTCAAGCAATAAGGAACCAATTAATTTATCCTTAATGCACATAAATGTACGTTCTATCTTGAGGAACATCGATAAACTAAACATGGTTTTGTGTACTAGCAATCATGAACTTGAACCTATTGGGATTACGGAGCCATGACTAAACACAAATTCACCAACTAACCTTGTTAATATGCACAATTATAACTTCGTCGAAAATTCCAGGATGACGTAGAAAGGAGGGGCTCTAGGCATCTACATTAAAGATACAATTCGGTATATCCAAAGAGAAGATCTGTCAATTATGGGAAAACTACATTGAATGTCTGTTTCTTGAAATCCAATCAATCAAAGGCAAAAATAAAATTGTAGGGGTTATATACAGACCACCAAAAGGAAAGATTGACAGCTTTGTAGAACATACTTGAAAACATACCAAAGGAACATAAGACAAAATTGTTCCTATACACACAACCTTATGAACCTAAAGAAAGCATACTATTTCTACCCTATGATAACCAAACCCACCAGAATAACAGACCTCACAGCTACCATCATTGACAATATCTTTACAAACACTACAAATCGTGCTAATAGAGAAGCCGAAATTTTTGTAACAGACATCTCGGACCATTTAACTATATTCAAGCATGAAAAACTTTCTACAGCTTTTGATAAGGCGTTTTCCAAAGATAAAAATTCACATGTAGAGACCTCACTCACCAAAATATAGACAGATTCAAGCCCAGAATGTCAGAAGTGAATTGGGAAGATGTAACCAACGTACAGCTATGTGAAGATGCCTACAACAAATTCCATTGCATATGCACAGACATATTTGAAGACACATTTACCCTGAAAGAAGTTAAGAGACTTAAGCACAAGCCTACTAAGCCTTGGTTAACAACATGATTTATAGCTGCCGGTCACAAAAAAGGCTTATATTTGAAATTCATCAAGACCCCTAGCAAATATAATGAAGAACAATTCAAGAAACATAGAAATAAATTCAACCAGATAATAAGAATAGCCAAATAAAATTACTAGCACCAGAAATTTAAGGAAAAGGAAAACAACATTACCGAAATGTGGAAAATTATCAAATCACTGCTAAATAAGCAAGGAACTAGGGATCAGACAACACAATTCATTCATGAAAATAAAATTATCACGGACAGCTGTGACATAGCAAACAAATTTAATGAATATTTTGTAAACATTGGAACTGAACTAGCTGATAAAATACAGACAAATCCTGACAGCTGTTATACAGACTATTTGACTGGCGACTATCAATCTTCCATAACTAATAAAGATGAAATCTTAAAAGTTCTATCTGATCTGAACACAGCAAAATCAGCTGGAATTGATAATTTCAAATGGAGCCTATTCAATCACTGCAAAAAGCACATACTAACCGCACTAATTCATATCTGCAACATATCCCTTTCACAAGGCACTTCCCCGTCAAAGCTAAAAATTGCACGGGTCACGCCAATCTAGAAAGTAAAGTATGCATCAAGTTTAACAAACTATAGACCTGTCTCGATACTCCCTTTATTCTCCAAATTGTTAGAAAGGCTTATGTACCGCAGCATAACAAGGTATCACAAATTAATTCTCTACCAGTCACAATATGGGTTTAGGAAAAAATACTCAACTATGCTTGCCATAACCGACATCATGGAAAAAATTCTTGAATCACTGGAATAGAAAGAGCACGTAATAGGTATTTTTCTAGATTTGTCAAAAGCCTTCAGCACAATTGATCACAGAATACTATTTGACAAACTTGCTTATTATGGAATTAGGACAAACTTGCTTATTATGGAATTAGGGGATCAGCACTTCAATGGTTTAATAGCCATCTATTCGAAAGGAAATAATGTGTACAATATAATGATAAAAGCTCCCAAATACTGAACTTAGTATGCGGTGTTCCTCAACGATCCATCCTAGGTCCACTCTTATTCTTATTATATGTGAATGACCTACTGAATGTCTGTGAACACATGCCACTCATCTTATTTGCAGATGACACCAATGCTTTTTGCTCCAACAAGGATATAGAAACATTGTATAGAAATGTCAATGGAGAAATGAAAAAAACTATGCATTGGTTCAACCTAACCAAATTGGCTATGAATGCTGGAAAAAACAAACTACATACTATTCACCAATTACGCTAAGATAACAAATACGAATTCACAAAAAATCATTATAGAAAATCAAGAAATAAAGCAAACCGAGTCTGGCAAATTTCTAGGAGTTTATGTAGATAAGAATCTGACATGGGAAAACATATTAACATAGTAACATCCAAAGTAGCAAAAGAGCATGGGGATCATACGTAGATTAAAATACCATTTACCGCAGCATATAGTAAAAACACTTTACTCTACATTAATTCTGCCTCATTTAACTTATTGTAACTGGTTCAACACTACTGTCTACTTTTAGATGTACGGTTCCTTCAAACATTCCAAATTCGGCGTTAAATATATCCGAGCATTTATCAAGAACATCAGGATAATTCAATTTTTCAACAGAATGTACCCATTTGAAATTATCTTCATTCATCGCAATTATTTGCAATCCAGTTGACAGTCCAAGTAGTGGTGTTCTATTTAGTCTTAGAATTAGCTACAACAAGACCACAAATTCCAATGAGCTTGACTTCCGTTTCGTTCCACATACGCAACATTTTGTTCGTAGGAGTGATATAACTAAGTGGCAAGATATTTACTGATGAACCTGTATCAACCTGAAATTTTACTTTCTGTTTGTCAATGCAAAGTCCTACAAATAACGATTTGTCAGAGTTCGAATCTGGAATCGTATCAACATTGTTCACAATTTCAATAGTGTGAATCATTTCTACTTCATCGTCCGAATCCGATATTTCAACACTATTTACTTTATGACGCAAATGACAAGTTTTCTTGAAATGATTACGACCTTTGCACAGATTACATTTTTAACTCCAAGCTTGGAACTGACGTTTTTCAAATACATGGTTTTTACCGCAAAATTTATATGTCTGTTTCACTCATTCAGAGCTACGACTACGAGCATTTCAACTAGTTTCAGCATATGGACAGTCTATCGCATATTCTAGTCGTGCATTAACACCAACAGAAACGAGATACACACAAATCGAGAAAGAAATGCTAAGTGTCATCGTTGTGCTTGAGAAATTTCACCAGTACACATTTGGTCGTCATGTAACGATATATTCAGACCATAGGCCGCTGGAAGCAATTGCGGTTAAACCAATGAACTGTGCAAGGTGAAGAGGTTGCAAGGTATGTTTCTTAAGTTTTGTAAATACGATGTGACTATCGTCTACAAACCGGAAAAAGAACTTACTATTGCGGACATGTTGTCTCGCGCATACTTACCTCTAAGCAAGGGCACTCCGTATGCGGACTTTGAGCATGTCAATATGGTCAGATTCTTATCGGTTACTGAGCAGCGATTAGAGCGGATACTTAAAGAGACTCAGAAAGATAATGATTCTACTGGGTTGGCCTAGCGATAAAGAAGGACTGCAAGCTCAAGCGATTCCATATCATAGCTATAGAGATGAATTCAGTTGACAAAACGGTTTATTATTTAAAGGTGAGCGTGTGATCATACTACATAATTTATGAACTGAGATGAAACACAGAGTTCATACACCACATATCTGTGCAGAAGGATGTCTACGCTGAGCGCGTGAATCATTATTTTCGCCAGGTATGTGAAGTGAGATTAAGGAATACATCTCGACATGTGAAACGTGCAGAAAGCTTAACATAAATCAGGCGAATAAGACTTTAATTCCCCATAATTTGCCAGACCGTCCATGACAGAAAATTGGCATAGATTTGTTCACATTGGACAATCGAGACTACTTAATCACTGTTGAGTATCATAGTAACTTTTGGGAAGCCGATTGTATTCTGGACACTAAAACGTCTACCGTAGTTACAAAGCTTAAAGTACATTTTGCACGATATGGTTTTCCTAATACGTTAATTAGCGATAATGGACCACAATTTATTGCAGATCAATTCAAAACATGAGCGATCAAATGAGACCTTGGACATTTAACATCTAGTCCGTATAACGCTAGTATATGGCACTGTTAGATTATAGAAACACTTCCACTCAAGGGGAGGGGCAGAGTCCTGTACAAAACCTAATGAGTAGGCGTACAACAACATTATTACCCACCTCAAACGTGTTGCTTAAACCTAAATTTGCGAGCAATCATTGGTGTAAGTTGCACAAAATGCGCAGACAGGAACATTATTACAATCGATCCACTAAAGAACTTAAACCGCTAGATGAAGGTGACGTTGTTCACATAAAACCGCCTAACAATCAGAAAACATGGGATAAGGATTTGTAACCAGACGATTAGACCAACGTTCGTATGAAGTATGTACAGCACATGGGACTTACAGGCGGAATCGGTTCCATTTATGGAAACGTAATGAACAGTTTCCTGAACCATTGTTGCGACCATCGATGCCAGATATTCCATTACAGACTGTTCTCTGTGACAATTCAGCACTTATAATCGAGAATGAACTCTCCCATTGTGACCAACGAGGTAGTGAACATCAAGGGACTACAAATCCAGTCCGTGACCCATTTAAGAATCAGATGATGTTGAGAAGTGGCCGTGCCATTAACACACCCGCTAAGTACAGCTTTTATCATTTTGGACATATTATTGACATTAGAAATTAATTGATTGATTGACATTGAACTTTAAATTTAAAGGTTTTTCTAAAGTAATCTATGCTAATTATACGCTTTTCGTTTTCAGGTTTCTAATGACATTTAATCTTAAAAGGGGAAGGATGTTACAATATTATAAAGTGTAGATTCAGCTTTAAGTCGAATTATAGTTAAAAGTTTATTTACGTCTGTGTGAGTTATGTATCATTTATATCTTAACCGGCATGTGGAAATAACAGGCAGGCAGGACGGCGGGCAGGCAGCGGACGGGCGGGCGGGCTGGCGGGCGGGCGGGCGGACGGGCGGACGGACGGACGGATGGACGGACGGACGGACAGACAGACAGTGGTGAGGAAGCGCAATAGTAAATATCAGTGAAACTGGGTTAGAGACAGAGTATGGGGAACGATGTGCTGCGTGCGTGCGTGCGTTCGTCCACGGGTCTTCCTGTTCGTTTTAAGACAGACATACCATCAAACGCCATATGCACAGCATAGCCTATATAACCTCTTGCCTATCAATCAGCCAGAGTCACGTTTGTTGCATACCTCAGACGTTGATAGAATTGTTCCGCAGCTTTCTGGGAAAATGATTCAAAGCGATTAGCCTGATAACTGATGACGTCTCACCATATTAGTTTGCCAATTCTATAGTAACACGTGGTACTATGTTAGCGAGCATTTCGCGTACCCTCGTCCCTAGATGTTGCTGGTTATAACGTGAGCATTCATGGCGCAGAAGAAACATGGCGAAGATGTGTACGAGCTGATGTAAATTCTATATACTACAATCAATAATGTATATAAATACCGTCTTTGATGACAAAAAATGTTTTAAGGAATTAATGTTTTAAAGAATCGTGCATTACGTACCTTGGTGCGCGCACGCATCCACACGCACGTGCACGCACGCGTGCACGATATTTTATGGCGGCAGAGGTGCATTGTGCGGCCACATGTGTGATTCGTTCTTTAAAACTGATTCGACCGCTTTTAAAAGAGCTACCAGCTATCACAGATGATACAAACCATGTTGCTCATTCTTTATAGATATATTTCTAGGGGCGTATATCCTGTAAGTCCATATATAATTCGCAAGGCGTCTTTTTGGACCATATTTTCTGACTCTTGTGTTACGCATCCATTACATACTTCAGATCCATATTCCAATACAGGACAGAGATAACTACGGTTCATTTTAATATTAATTGCTTGATACGCTACGTTTTATTTTCCTGATTCAACCTAAAATTGATTTCTTTCTTTATCATGTCATGAAATAGTGAACCACCTCTGCGATACAAGATGTGCAATACAGCGCCGCTGTCCGTATAAAGTCGACCAGCAAAGATGGTCCCTGTTTGGCCATGTGCTAGGGATGCCAGAGGACACACCAGCAGAGATCCTTGGAATTTGCCCTAATGGGAGCCACCAAATATAAAGCCAGGAGAGGACGTTATTGCATAAATACGTTAAGCGTGCTGCGAGGTGACCTCAGGAAAACATGACTCAGCACACTCAGATCAAGAATGGACCTGAGGAAGTCAAAGATTGTGGCTGAGGACAAGACACAGACGTCAAAAGCGAAGATGGGCCGATTGCGGCTGTATGATGTTTCTACAACTACAGCCATAGAACACAGTAATCATACATACAAATAGTAAGGTCTAAATAGATGTGAGAAGTCAGGTACTGTAGGCCCCTACTCGGCGTATTGTCTATTATATTGGCACACTCCATTCCTAGTTATACCACGACTATTTCTAGCTGTGCTACGCCCATTTCTAACTATGCAATGCCTATTTCTAGCTAAGCTATGTCCACTTTACACGTGTGTTGGAATCGATTTGTATACTTTGAACACTCAATTTCTAGAACTCAAATTTCATGGTAACTATACAGGTACGCTGCTGAATATTTTGAACCGAATTTGGCTGGGATATGTTACTGTCTATGGCAGTAACAGCTGTCAGTCAAATTAGTGTACCAAAGACATTCAATTCGTAGACTTTCGTGACGGACTCGTGATTGTGACGTCAGCTAACTTGTGAAGTAATTGATAATGACATCAGATGCGTGAGTGGCAGGACGGATGCCTTCATTTGGATATGTATCTTGCATGAATTTACTAATATATCGCCCGTTTTCTCTGATTTAAGTTAATATATTACCACAATGATAATGTCAAAATAATTTAGTCAATTTTTCATAATTACCACACCAGAAAACGGACCTTTGCAAAGAAAACATCCATCTAGTAAATACCACCAATAGATACTGGATATGATTGGTAACTGCGATCAGCGGTGAAAAAAATGTTGGCACAAATGATGGATGGATTGCTCACTCTTGTTTATGAAGTTAGGTGCATCGTCGGTATTAACGGACGAGTGTAGCATAGGTACAAATGGCATCACTCATACTGGTCATTTGAGAGCCGCGTATACTGTTTCAAAGAACCTTCAAATACACGTACAGACAAACACAGCGTGGTAGTTTGACCATTTAAACTATGGAATCCCAATTTTAAGACAGGTAAGCTATTGAATATTTTGAAATTAATTTGACTGGATGGCGTTGTTGTCAAAGACAGCACCATCTTCAAGACAATTTAGTTTCAAAATGTTCAACAGAATAATTCATTGAATTTGTAAATTTTATGAGAATTTGATACTTTTTCTTCAAATGGTAATGCGTTGTCAATTTCAATAGGTTCGCAACGGTCCAGAATGATTACTTTCATGGAAACGTTGCCTGTGATGAATCTGGTAATGTTGCAGTATCCCACCAGTCAGCGTCATACACATTGGTATCCCACCAATCATCGTCATACACATTGGTATCCCACCAATCAGCGTCATACAGATTAGTATCCTACCAATCATCGTCATACACACTGGTGTCCCACCAATCACCATCATACACATTGGTATCCCGTCAATCAGCGTCACACTGGTATCCCACCAATCAGCGTCATACAGATTGATATCCAACCAATCATCGCCATACACATTGGTATACCACCAATCAGCGTCATACACATTGGTATCCCGTCAATCAGCGTCATACTGGTATCCCACCAATCAGCGTCATACAGATTGATATCCAACCAATCATCGCCATACACATTGGTATACCACCAATCAGCGTCATACAGATTAGTATCCTATCAATCATCGTCATACACATTGGTGTTCCACCAATAACCGTCATACACATTGGTATCCGGTCAATCAGCGTCACACACATTGGTATCCCACCAGTCATCGTCATATAGATTGATATCCCACCAATCAGCGTCATACACTTTGGTATCCAACCACCAATCAGCGTCATACACTTTGGTATCCCACCAATCAGCGTCACACACATTGATATCCCACCAATGAGCGTCATGCACATTGGTATCCCCCCAATCAGCGTCACACCCATTGGTGTCCCACCAATCAGCGTCATACACATTGATATCCCACCATTTAGCATCATACACATTGATATCGCAACAACCAGCGTCACACACATTGGTATCCCACCAATCAGCGACATAAACATTTGTATCCCGCCAATAAAGCATCATCCACATTGGTACCCCACCAATTAACGTCATACACATTGGTATCCCATCAATTAGCGTCATACACATTGGTATCCCACCAATTAGCGTCATACACATTGCTGATAGTGAGTCAGTGGCCTGTGCTAGTAGGCCACTTGCTTTTCGTAAATACCAAAATATTTATTATAGACTCCTTAGACAGAAATAATTGCCTTCAATCTACCACATGAAGGAAAATGTATAAAATGAACTCAGAAAGAATTTTTTACATATATTTTAGTTCAAAATCAATTCCATTGGCTATTGGTCTAATAGCAATGTTGCGCACATTGCGTGACATAATTGACACGTGCTGCCGTACTAAACATATCGTGACAAAATAAAGACACGACTTCAAAACCTTTATTCCTTGGAGGCCGGATTGAAGAGGTTTTACAACGTCAGATGTAAAATATTGTGAACATATCTTGGCGGTAACCTGATCTAGGCAGCAGACTAAAAGCAAAAGTAACTTTGACAGAATGGTGAGCAGTTTACCCGTACGTCAGTCTTGCCATTGGGTTTATTAAAATCTAAGAAGCATTGACACTGGTAACAATCCTGATAAGTTACGCAGCTTACCTCTCTGCTACAAATCTCAAGATTGTATGAAACGCAATGTAAATTTTCAAGAAGGCGGGCATCAGGTTTGAAATGAAACAACTGTTATATGTATGGTGAACTCTGATATTAATATGCTACGTGCCTGCAATAGCTAAGTCAACGAACACATTCTGCTGTCTGTTCAAGTATGTGTCGATACATTTTAATGGGCGCATCCGATATGTCACTCACGTATATGACGTTATACTCAATTACTTCATATATTGCCTGACGCCACAATAAATAGTATCGTATCTAGCTTCGTCATGAACATTGGAAAAACCGCCATGTGGAGGAATTGTATGTCTTTACTATTTAATAAACCTTCTATTGACTATTCTGAAACTAATTTGACTGGGCGTTGTAGCTGCCATAAGCTGCACCAGCACCCAGTCACTTTAGTTTCATAAGCTGCACCAGCACCCAGTCACTTTAGTTTCATAAGATTCAACAGCTTACCTGCATAGTTACCTTGAAAGTGAAATTTTTGGCATTCAGGAAAAATCGATTCCAACAAGCAGAAAATAGTGGGCGGGGCTTAGATATTAATGGATGTGGGGCCATTGCTAGAAATGGATCGCTGTATTGCTCATGACGCCAGGATTGTCACATGTATGTAGTTGACTTAAGAAATTATATGTAATGATTCGACATTTCTACTTTTTGGTACAACCTCGAGGGACTAACCCATATCCGGATCGTTTTCATACCATATGTTTGTAGATGACAGAAAAATATGATAGACAACAATAATGGTAACTAAATATTAAAAATATGATCCTTTTAGAGTGACCAAAACGTGCCACATACCAATTCGTTAATAATGACTAGACATAGTAATAAGGTTATTTTAACATATATTTGGTACATAGGCACTAACGACTGTCACTTGTTATCGACAAGTTAGCTACATATTATTGAAATTAAATACAATCACACCTGTCTTTAAAGACCGCCTGACTATAAATACCACCATGTGGAGCTGAAAAGGTGGTCTTTGTTGACAGGTGGTCTTTCTGGGGAATATCTGCAACGTATTGTTGCTTTGTTTTGGGTGTTGAACAAAGATGTCTTCATTCAGACTTTTCGGTTATATAGAGGTAGTGTTTAGAACGGATTTGACTGCATTATTAAGCTTTTGCATAAAAAGGATCACTTTAGTCAGTGACTCATAGAGATCTCTATATGTTTTCGTTGTATTGTTGTTATTCAAACAACTCCCTCCTGTAGTTCCGTTATTATAACAGTTCTAATTATACAACCTGCCGGTGCCTCATAATAAATTAAGTATTACTATCATTTCACAAGTTTTTTGACTGAAATACATTCACATCTCTTTATTGCTGACACTTCCTTTTGGCGCCAGAAAATTGTGGTTCTTCAAGCTGGTGGTTGTATTATCATTTTATATAGAACTCCCAACTTACTACCCTCATAACCCGATTGATGACAATCGACAAGCTGTTTTAGTGACCCCCTCCTTAATAGTCCAATATGTCTGGCATAGACAACATTTACTGTACAACATACATGCCTGACGAAAGTCAATGTGCATTGTATAATAAAGAACACAATATTTCATTTAATAATATGACCACAATTGAACTGTTCAATCACACTGTTACTATTCTGCTGTTGTGAACATTTGATGGTCTACAACAGATCAAACACCAAGTTGATGATAATAACTATCACCGCTGTTCTCCTCAGATGAGTCATGATCTGGTTCTACACTGTCGTCATTTTCCATATTGTCACAAGTTTGCAAGCTACAAATTGCCATGCATTTGGGTCTACTGGCCAGACACTGGAAATCTTGTCACTTGAAGATTTTCTTAAATTTACAAGACAACTCTAGAACTACATTATGGGCTGGAGATCCTGTCATCCCACAAAAGGCCATATATCGACCAGATTCACTCCACCCATGGACATCAGTACAATTTTTATTGATGGAAGTGTGATCCTGACTATGATGCTGTACTGCAGCCTGGTTAACTTTGTTATCAGAACATGCATGTATAGTCTTCTACCTCCCTCCCTCTCCCCTCTCTCTCTCTCTCTCACTCTCCCCCCCCTCCCTCCCTCCCCTCTCTCTCTCTCTCTCTCTCTCTCTCTCTCTCTCTCTTATGAAATTGCTTGTATGCAGTTTCTCAGACATACTTGACATTGAGAAAGGAACAACAAAGCGAATGAATGATGAGCAGCCCAGATATCGTAGGTGCAATTAAATGATACGACCCATTTGATATCTAAAATCTCAACAAGTTCCGGGATATCTAGCCCTAGTTACTTATGGTTTCTACGGCCATGACCACCACGGTTATCTAACAAAATTATGGTCAAATTTTGAATGGCCAATGTTTATCTTGTAAGTAAGACATTGAAATTTCAGAGGTTAAATAGGTCATCAGAAGTCACAGTTATCTGGTAGGGATACTATTGCAGATCGGGAAATGTGATCCCCCACGTTGTTTGACTACAGCATATGTGACATTAGAGTGACACTTCATTTCTTCTGGGCACAGTGGTTTTTCTTTAGGCATTTCAGCTATACACGCCTTCTACTATACCAATGCCACAGTGAGATGGTCCATCGTTTAGTGTTTCTTTAGCCAGTCAATATTGGCATACAGTAAAGTTGCAGACTGTATAATAAATAGACGTAATTTCTTTTTCATATTGTATCGTCTCCATTCTTTATATTATGACCCAAAATATTAAAAATAGTAACTACAACATTTTTAGTCAGTGTCTTTACATCCTATGTAATAAAATGTACTTGGTGTACACACAGTGACGCATACACTGACAGCATCAAGATGTTAATAATCTGATTTACGAGAGATGTGTGACCTGATAGAAGTATCATCCGAAATATTCTGAGCGATGATGGCAATGGGCTATTACCCATTTGGTTAGTTAGCATAGGAAATGCCGCACAAGGCAAAATAATTATAGTTCCTAAGACAGGTGGTTTTTTAGCTAGACGTCTTAAAAAATTCAATCTTTTGGCCCTAAATGCAACAGCTACCTGGACTAAAATTAATTATAAAAATACCATTTGAATCAGAATCAGTTATACAAATTGTCTCCACAGTATACAAATTAAAGCTTTTGTAATATTGTCAATGTGATATTTATTGTATACTCGACTCTGATCTTCCTTGTGCCATTTTACCATTTAACCATGTGGTATGCGGTTAATATCAAGTTGACAGTACATCTATCTCTAAGACAATTTAATGTCCTACTAAATTTGATACAAATCATACAATTTCTTTAACATTTTAAATTAATTTATTTGAACTCAACAGAAATAAATCTTTCCGTCATTTAACCTGATTTAACAGTGTGACAAATTTTAAATAACTCAATAAGAAAATGTAATCTCTCTGAGATCACAAGTTTTTACCCCGACATTTTCAGTTTCCAGGCAGCCATCTTGGTTTGGCCTCATTCTGCCCTTAAGCTGCCCCTTAGGGAAGTCTATCATACATCATTTGACTTTTTTTAAATATAATAAGGATTAGTCCCCCACCCCCAGCTGTTACACCCACGTTGTGTGGCTGTTGAACAAGGGAGCAACACATGGGGCATTTGTCTGTATCGCGTCGGCAATAGTTCTGACACTGTTAGTGTTACTATGCTTTTTGCGAAGACTATATCATGATACGATAACATTGGCATTTGTTTTCAATGGGAGAAACCGAATGTATTACGTATGATAAAGGATATAACACGCGACAGGACGTGGTGGAATCATTGATGCAATCATTGGTGCAATCATTGGTGCAATCCTTGGTGGAATCATTGATGCAATCATTGATACACTCATTGATGCAATTATTGGGGCAATCATTAATGCAGACATTGGTACAATCATTAGTGCAATCATTGGTGCAATCATTGCTACAATCATTGCTGCGATCTTTGGTGCAATCATTGGTGCAATCATTGGTGCAATCAATGATGCAATCATTGATGCAATCATTGGTGCAATCATTGGTGCAATCATTGGTACACTCATTGGTGCAAATCATTCGTGCAATCATTGGTGCAATCATTGAGGCAGTCAATGGTGCAATCATTGGTGCAATCATTAGTGCAATCATTGATGCAAGCATTGATGAAATCATTCATGCAGTCACTGGTGCAATCATTGATGCAATCGTTGGTGCAATCACTGGTGCAATCCTTGATGGAATCATTGATGCAATCATTGATACACCCATTGACGCAAAAATTGGGGCATTCGTTGATGCAGTCATTGGTGCAATCATTGGTACAAACATTGTTGCAATCATTGATGCAATCATCGGTGCAATCATTTGTACACTCATTGATGCAATCATTAGTGCAATCATTGGTGAAATCATTGATGCAAGCATTGATGAAATCATACATGCAGTCACTGGTGCAATCATTGTTGCAATCATTGGTATACTCATTGGTACAATCATTGGTGCAATCATTGATGCAATCATTGGTGCAATCGTTGATGAAGTCATCGGTGCAATCATTAGTGCAATCATTGGTACAATCATTGATGCAATCATTGGTGCAATCATTGGTCCGATCATTGCTGCGATCTTTGGTGCAATCATTGGTGCAATCATTCATGCAGTGACTGGGCCAATCTGGTACACTCATTGATGCAATCATTGGTGTAATCATTGATGCAATCAATGGTACAACCATTGGTGCAATGATTGGTGCAATCATTGGTGCAATCTTTGGTACAATCCTTGATGCAATCATTTATGCAATCATTGTTGTAATCATTGATGCAGTCATTGGTGCAATCATTGGTACAATCATTAGTGCAATCATTGATGCAATCATTGATGACATCATACATGCAGTCAAGGGTGCAATCATTGATGCAATTATTGGTATACTCATTGATGCAATCATTGGTGCAATCAGTGATGCAATCATTGGTACAATCATTGATGCAATCATTGGTGCAATCATTGGTCCGATCATTGGTGCAATCAGTGATGCAATCATTGGTACAATCATTGATGCAATCATTGGTGCAATCATTGGTCCGATCATTGGGGCAATCATTGGGGTAATCATTGGTATAATCATGGATGCAATCATTGATGCAACTACTGATGCAATCATTGGTACAATCATTGATGCAATCATTGGTGCAATCTTTGGTGCAATCATTGGTGCAATCATTGGTGCGATCATTGGTGCGATCATTGCTGCGATCTTTGCTGCAATCATTGCTGCAATCATTGTTGCAATCATGAATGCACTCATTAGTGCAGTCATTGGTGCAATCATTAGTGCAATCATTGATGCAAGCATTGGTGAAATCATTGGTACACTCATTGATGCAATCATTGGTGCAATCATTGATGCAATCAATCGTACAATCATTGATACAATCAGTGGTGCAATCAGTGGTGCAATGATTGGTGCAATCATTGGTGAAATCTTTGGTGCAATCATTAATGCAAGCATTGGTGAAATCATTCATGCAGTCATTGGTGCAATCATTGATGCAATCATTGTAGCAATCATTGGTGCAATCCTTGGTGCAATCATTGATGCAATCTTTGGTACACTCATTGATGCAATCATTGTAGCAATCATTGGTGCAATCCTTGGTGCAATCATTGATGCAATCTTTGGTACACTAATTGATGCAATCATTGATGCAATCATTGATGCAATCATTGGTGCAAACATTGGTGCAGTCATTGGTGCCATCATTGGTGCAATCATTAGTCCAATCATTGGTGCAAGCATTGATGATATCATTCATGCAATCACTGGTGCAATCATTGTTGCAATCATTGGTACGATCATTGCTGCGATCATTGGTGCAATTATTGGTGCACTCATTGGTGCCGTCATTGGTTCAATCATTGGTGCAATCCTTGGTGCAATCATCGATGCAATCATTGATGCAATCATTAGTACAATCATTAGTACACTCATTGATGCAATCATTGATGCAATCATTGGTACAATCATTGATGTAATCATTGGTACACTCATTGATGCAGTCATTGGTGCAATCAGTGATGCAATCATTGGTACAATCATTGATGCAATCATTGATGCAATCATTAGTACCATCATTAGTACACTCATTGATGCAATCATTGATGTAATCATTGGTACAATCATTGGTGCAATCACTGGTGCAATCATTGGTAGATACATTGGTGCAATCATTGGTACAATCATTGGTGCAATCATTGGTGCAGTCATTGGTACAATCACTGGTGCAATCAATGATGCAATCATTGGCGCAATCATTGGTGCAATCATTGATGCAATCATTAGTACAATCATTAGTACACTCATTGATGCAATCATTGATGCAATCATTGGTACAATCATTGATGTAATCATTGGTGCATTCATTGGTGCAATCATTGGTGCAATCATTAGTGTGATCATTGCTACGATCGTTGGTGCTCATTGTTGCAATCATTGATGCAATCATTGATGCAATCATTGGTGCAATCATTGGTGCAATCATTGGTACAATCATTGGTGCAATCACTGGTGCAATCATTGGTAGATAGATTGGTGCAATCATTGGTACAATCATTGGTGCAATCATTGGTGCAGTCATTGGCACAATCACTGGTGCAATCAGTGAAGCAATCATTGGTGCACGCATTGGTGCAATCAATGATGCAATCATTGGCGCAATCATTGGTGCAATCATTGATTCAATCATTAGTACAATCATTAGTACACTCATTGATGCAATCATTGATGCAATCATTGGTACAATCATTGATGTAATCATTGGTGCATTCATTGGTGCAATCATTGGTGCAATCATTGGTGTGATCATTGCTACGATCTTTGGTGCTCATTGTTGCAATCATTGATGCAATCATTGGTGCAATCATTGGTGCAATCACTGGTACAATCATTGGTGCAATCACTGGTGCAATCATTGGTAGATACATTGGTGCAATCATTGGTACAATCATTGGTGCAATCATTGGTGCAGTCATTGGTACAATCACTGGTGCAATCAGTGAAGCAATCATTGGTGCACGCATTGGTGCAATCAATGATGCAATCATTGGCGCAATCATTGGTGCAATCATTGATGCAATCATTGGTTCAATCATTGGGGCAGTCATTGATGCAATCATTGGTGAAATCATTGATGCAATCATTGGCGCAGTCATTGGTGCAATCAGCGAGGCAATCATTGGTGCAATCATTGGTGGGCTCATTGGTGCAATCATTAGTGCAATCATTGGAGCAGTCATTGGTGCCGTCATTGGTGCAGTCATTGGTGCAGTCATTGGTGCAATCATTGGTACAATGATTTGTGCAATCATTGTTGCAATCAGTGATACACTCATTGCTGCGATCATTGGTGCAATGGTTGATGCAATCATTGATGCAATCATTGGTGTAATCAGTGGTGCAATCAATGGTGCAATCATTTATGCGATCATTGCTGCTATCTCTGGTGCAATCATTGGTGCAATCATTGATTAAATCATTCATGCAATCACTGGTGCTATCATTGGTGAAACCATTGATGCAAACATTGGTCCACTCATTGGCGATCATTGGTGCAATCAGTGAGACAATCATTGGTGCAATCATTGCTGTAGTCATTGGTGCAGTCATTGGTGCAGTCATTGCTGCAGTCATTGGTGCAATCATTGGTGCAATCATTGGTACAATCATTGGTGCAATCCTTGGTGCAATCATTGATGCAATCATTGATAGAGTCATTGATGCTATCAGTGGTGCAATCATTGATGCAATTATTGGTACAATCATTGATGCAATCATTGATACAATCATTGATGCAATCGTTGGTGCAATCATTGGTGCACTCATCTGTGCAATCATTGCTGCAATCATTGGTGCAATTATTGGTACACTCATTGATGCAATCATTGATGCAATTATTGGTACCATCTTTGATGCAATCATCATGCAATCATTGCTGCAATCATTGATGCAATCATTGATGAAGTCATTGGTGAAATCATTAGTGCAATCATTGGTACAATCACTGATGCAATCAATGATGCAACCATTGGTGCAATCATTGGTCCGATCATTGCTGCGATCTTTGATGCAATTATTGGTGCAATCATTCATGCAGTCACTGGGCCAATCATTGATGCATTCATTGGTGCAATCATTGGTGCAATCATTGATGCAATCATTGATGCAATCATTGGTACACTCATTGATGCAATCATTGCTGCAATCATTGATGCAATCAATGGTACAATCATTGGTGCAATGATTGGTGCAATCATTGGTGCAATCATTGGTACAATCAGTGATGCAATCATTGATGCAATCATTGTTGCAATCATTGGTGCAATCATTAGTGAAATCATTGATGAAAGCAATGATGAAATCATGCATGCAGTCACTGGTGCAATCATTGATGCAATCATTGGAATACACATTGAGTCAATCATTGGTGCAATCATTGATGCAATCATTGGTACAATCATTGATGCAATCATTGATGAAGTCACTGTTGCAATCAGTAGTGTAATCATTGGTACAATCATTGATGCAATCATTGATGCACTCATTGGTGGAATCATTGGTCCGATCATTGATGTGATCTTTGGTGCAATCATTGCTGCAATCATTCATACAGTCACTGGGCCAAGCATTTATGCATTCATTGGTGCAATCATTGGTGCAATCCTTGATGCAATCATTGATGCAATCAGTGGTACACTCATTGATGCAATCAGTTGTGCAATCATTGATGCAATCAATGGTACAATCATTGGTGCAAACATTGGTGCAATCATTGGTATACTCATGGATGCAATCATTGATGCAATCATGTGTGAATCAGTGGTACCATCAGTGATGCAATCACTGTTGCAATCATTGATACAATCATTGTTGCAATCATTGGCGCAATCATTGGTGCAATCATTGGTGCAATCATTGGTGCGATCATTGGTGCGATCATTGCTGCGATCTTTGGTGCAATCATCGATGCAATCATTGTTGCAATCATTGATGCAATCATTGGTGCAATCATTGGTGCGATCATTGGTGCGATCATTGCTGCGATCTTTGGTGCAATCAGCGATGCAATCATTGTTGCAATCATTGGTGCAATCATTGATGCAAGCATTGATGAAATCAGTCATGCAGTCACTGGAGCAATCATTGATGCAATCATTGTAGCGATCATTGGTGCAATCCGTGGTGCAATCATTGATGCAATCATTGGTACACTCATTGATGCAATCATTGATACAGTCATTGATGCAATCATTGGTACACTCATTGATGCAATCATTGGTACAATCATCGATGTAACCATTGATGCAATCATTGGTGCAATCATTGGTGCAATCATTGGTGCGAGCATTGCTGCGACCTTTGGTGCAATCATTGGTGCAATCATTGTTGCAATCATTGGTACGATCATTCCTGCGATCATTGGTGCAATTATTGGTGCAATCATTGGTGCAATCATTGGCGCAATCATTGGTACAATCATTGATGCAATCAATGATGCAATCATTGATGCAATCATTGGTGCAATCATTGGTGCAATCATTGGTGCAGTCATTGGTGCAATCATTGGTGCAATCATTGGTGCAATCATTGGTACGATCTTTGCTGGGATCATTGGTGCAATTATTTGTGCAATCATTGGTGCACTCATTGGTACAGTCATTGGTGCAATCATTGGTGCAATCATTAGTCCAATCATTGATGCAAGCATTGATGCAAGCATTGATGATATCATTCATGCAGTGACTGGTGCAATCATTGTTGCAATCATTTGTACGATCATTGCTGCGATCATTGGTGCAATTATTGGTGCAATCATTGGTGCAATCATTGGTTCAATCATTGGTGCAATCTTTGGTACAATCCTTGATGCAATCATTTATGCAATCATTGTTGTAATCATTGATGCAGTCATTGGTGCAATCATTGGTACAATCATTAGTGCAATCATTGATGCAATCATTGATGACATCATACATGCAGTCAAGGGTGCAATCATTGATGCAATTATTGGTATACTCATTGATGCAATCATTGGTGCAATCAGTGATGCAATCATTGGTACAATCATTGATGCAATCATTGGTGCAATCATTGGTCCGATCATTGGGGCAATCATTGGGGTAATCATTGGTATAATCATGGATGCAATCATTGATGCAACTACTGATGCAATCATTGGTACAATCATTGATGCAATCATTGGTGCAATCTTTGGTGCAATCATTGGTGCAATCATTGGTGCGATCATTGGTGCGATCATTGCTGCGATCTTTGCTGCAATCATTGCTGCAATCATTGTTGCAATCATGAATGCACTCATTAGTGCAGTCATTGGTGCAATCATTAGTGCAATCATTGATGCAAGCATTGGTGAAATCATTGGTACACTCATTGATGCAATCATTGGTGCAATCATTGATGCAATCAATCGTACAATCATTGATACAATCAGTGGTGCAATCAGTGGTGCAATGATTGGTGCAATCATTGGTGAAATCTTTGGTGCAATCATTAATGCAAGCATTGGTGAAATCATTCATGCAGTCATTGGTGCAATCATTGATGCAATCATTGTAGCAATCATTGGTGCAATCCTTGGTGCAATCATTGATGCAATCTTTGGTACACTCATTGATGCAATCATTGTAGCAATCATTGGTGCAATCCTTGGTGCAATCATTGATGCAATCTTTGGTACACTAATTGATGCAATCATTGATGCAATCATTGATGCAATCATTGGTGCAAACATTGGTGCAGTCATTGGTGCCATCATTGGTGCAATCATTAGTCCAATCATTGGTGCAAGCATTGATGATATCATTCATGCAATCACTGGTGCAATCATTGTTGCAATCATTGGTGCAATTATTGGTGCACTCATTGGTGCCGTCATTGGTTCAATCATTGGTGCAATCCTTGGTGCAATCATCGATGCAATCATTGATGCAATCATTAGTACAATCATTAGTACACTCATTGATGCAATCATTGATGCAATCATTGGTACAATCATTGATGTAATCATTGGTACAATCATTGGTGCAATCACTGGTGCAATCATTGGTAGATACATTGGTGCAATCATTGGTACAATCATTGGTGCAATCATTGGTGCAGTCATTGGTACAATCACTGGTGCAATCAATGATGCAATCATTGGCGCAATCATTGGTGCAATCATTGATGCAATCATTAGTACAATCATTAGTACACTCATTGATGCAATCATTGATGCAATCATTGGTACAATCATTGATGTAATCATTGGTGCATTCATTGGTGCAATCATTGGTGCAATCATTAGTGTGATCATTGCTACGATCGTTGGTGCTCATTGTTGCAATCATTGATGCAATCATTGATGCAATCATTGGTGCAATCATTGGTGCAATCATTGGTACAATCATTGGTGCAATCACTGGTGCAATCATTGGTAGATAGATTGGTGCAATCATTGGTACAATCATTGGTGCAATCATTGGTGCAGTCATTGGTACAATCACTGGTGCAATCAGTGAAGCAATCATTGGTGCACGCATTGGTGCAATCAATGATGCAATCATTGGCGCAATCATTGGTGCAATCATTGATTCAATCATTAGTACAATCATTAGTACACTCATTGATGCAATCATTGATGCAATCATTGGTACAATCATTGATGTAATCATTGGTGCATTCATTGGTGCAATCATTGGTGCAATCATTGGTGTGATCATTGCTACGATCTTTGGTGCTCATTGTTGCAATCATTGATGCAATCATTGGTGCAATCATTGGTGCAATCGCTGGTACAATCATTGGTGCAATCACTGGTGCAATCATTGGTAGATACATAGGTGCAATCATTGGTACAATCATTGGTGCAATCATTGGTGCAGTCATTGGTACAATCACTGGTGCAATCAGTGAAGCAATCATTGGTGCACGCATTGGTGCAATCAATGATGCAATCATTGGCGCAATCATTGGTGCAATCATTGATGCAATCATTGGTTCAATCATTGGGGCAGTCATTGATGCAATCATTGGTGAAATCATTGATGCAATCATTGGCGCAGTCATTGGTGCAATCAGCGAGGCAATCATTGGTGCAATCATTGGTGGGCTCATTGGTGCAATCATTAGTGCAATCATTGGAGCAGTCATTGGTGCCGTCATTGGTGCAGTCATTGGTGCAGTCATTGGTGCAATCATTGGTACAATGATTTGTGCAATCATTGTTGCAATCAGTGATACACTCATTGCTGCGATCATTGGTGCAATGGTTGATGCAATCATTGATGCAATCATTGGTGTAATCAGTGGTGCAATCAATGGTGCAATCATTTATGCGATCATTGCTGCTATCTCTGGTGCAATCATTGGTGCAATCATTGATTAAATCATTCATGCAATCACTGGTGCTATCATTGGTGAAACCATTGATGCAAACATTGGTCCACTCATTGGCGATCATTGGTGCAATCAGTGAGACAATCATTTGTGCAATCATTGCTGTAGTCATTGGTGCAGTCATTGGTGCAGTCATTGCTGCAGTCATTGGTGCAATCATTGGTGCAATCATTGGTACAATCATTGGTGCAATCCTTGGTGCAATCATTGATGCAATCATTGATAGAGTCATTGATGCTATCAGTGGTGCAATCATTGATGCAATTATTGGTACAATCATTGATGCAATCATTGATACAATCATTGATGCAATCGTTGGTGCAATCATTGGTGCACTCATTTGTGCAATCATTGCTGCAATCATTGGTGCAATTATTGGTACACTCATTGATGCAATCATTGATGCAATTATTGGTACCATCTTTGATGCAATCATCATGCAATCATTGCTGCAATCATTGATGCAATCATTGATGAAGTCATTGGTGAAATCATTAGTGCAATCATTGGTACAATCACTGATGCAATCATTGATGCAACCATTGGTGCAATCATTGGTCCGATCATTGCTGCGATCTTTGATGCAATTATTGGTGCAATCATTCATGCAGTCACTGGGCCAATCATTGATGCATTCATTGGTGCAATCATTGGTGCAATCATTGATGCAATCATTGATGCAATCATTGGTACACTCATTGATGCAATCATTGCTGCAATCATTGATGCAATCAATGGTACAATCATTGGTGCAATGATTGGTGCAATCATTGGTGCAATCATTGGTACAATCATTGGTGCAATCATTAGTGAAATCATTGATGAAAGCAATGATGAAATCATGCATGCAGTCACTGGTGCAATCATTGATGCAATCATTGGAATACACATTGAGTCAATCATTGGTGCAATCATTGATGCAATCATTGGTACACTCATTGATGCAATCATTGATGAAGTCACTGTTGCAATCATTAGTGTAATCATTGGTACAATCATTGATGCAATCATTGATGCACTCATTGGTGGAATCATTGGTCCGATCATTGATGTGATCTTTGGTGCAATCATTGCTGCAATCATTCATACAGTCACTGGGCCAAGCATTTATGCATTCTTTGGTGCAATCATTGGTGCAATCCTTGATGAAAGCAATGATGAAATCATGCATGCAGTCACTGGTGCAATCATTGATGCAATCATTGGAATACACATTGAGTCAATCATTGGTGCAATCATTGATGCAATCATTGGTACAATCATTGATGCAATCATTGATGAAGTCACTGTTGCAATCATTAGTGTAATCATTGGTACAATCATTGATGCAATCATTGATGCACTCATTGGTGGAATCATTGGTCCGATCATTGATGTGATCTTTGGTGCAATCATTGCTGCAATCATTCATACAGTCACTGGGCCAAGCATTTATGCATTCATTGGTGCAATCATTGGTGCAATCCTTGATGCAATCATTGATGCAATCAGTGGTACACTCATTGATGCAATCATTTGTGCAATCATTGATGCAATCAATGGTACAATCATTGGTGCAAACATTGGTGCAATCATTGGTATACTCATGGATGCAATCATTGATGCAATCATGTGTGAATCAGTGGTACCATCAGTGATGCAATCACTGTTGCAATCATTGATACAATCATTGTTGCAATCATTGGCGCAATCATTGGTGCAATCATTGGTGCACTCATTGGTGCGATCATTGGTGCGATCATTGCTGCGATCTTTGGTGCAATCATCGATGCAATCATTGTTGCAATCATTGATGCAATCATTGGTGCAATCATTGGTGCGATCATTGGTGCGATCATTGCTGCGATCTTTGGTGCAATCAGCGATGCAATCATTGTTGCAATCATTGGTGCAATCATTGATGCAAGCATTGATGAAATCAGTCATGCAGTCACTGGAGCAATCATTGATGCAATCATTGTAGCGATCATTGGTGCAATCCGTGGTGCAATCATTGATGCAATCATTGGTACACTCATTGATGCAATCATTGATACAGTCATTGATGCAATCATTGGTACACTCATTGATGCAATCATTGGTACAATCATCGATGTAACCATTGATGCAATCATTGGTGCAATCATTGGTGCAATCATTGGTGCGAGCATTGCTGCGACCTTTGGTGCAATCATTGGTGCAATCATTGTTGCAATCATTGGTACGATCATTCCTGCGATCATTGGTGCAATTATTGGTGCAATCATTGGTGCAATCATTGGCGCAATCATTGGTACAATCATTGATGCAATCATTGGTGCAATCATTGGTGCAGTCATTGGTGCAATCATTGGTGCAATCATTGGTGCAATCATTGGTACGATCTTTGCTGGGATCATTGGTGCAATTATTTGTGCAATCATTGGTGCACTCATTGGTACAGTCATTGGTGCAATCATTGGTGCAATCATTAGTCCAATCATTGATGCAAGCATTGATGCAAGCATTGATGATATCATTCATGCAGTGACTGGTGCAATCATTGTTGCAATCATTTGTACGATCATTGCTGCGATCATTGGTGCAATTATTGGTGCAATCATTGGTGCAATCATTGGTTCAATCATTGGTGCAATCCATGGTGTAATCATCGATGCAATCATTGGTACACTCATTGATGCAATCATTGGTGTAATCATTGATGCAATCATTGGTACAATCATTGATGCAATCATTGATGCAATCATTAGTACAATCATTAGTACACTCATTGATGGAATCATTGTTGCAATCATTGGGACAATCATTGATGTAATCATTGGTGCATTCATTGGTGCAATCATTGCTGCAATCATTGTTGCAGTCATTGATACAATCATTTGTGCAATCTGTGGTGCAATCAATGGTACCATCATTGGTGCAATCATCGGTGCGATCATCGCTGCGATCTTTGATGCAATCATTGATGCAATCATTGGTGCAATCATTGGTGCAATCATTGGTACAATCATTGGTGCAATCATTAGTACACTCATTAGTACACTCATTGATACAATCATTGTTGCAATCCTTGGTACAATCATTGATGTAATCATTGGTGCATTCATTGGTGCAATCATTGGTGCAATCATTGTTGCAGTCATTGATGCAATCATTGCTACAATCATTGCTGCGATCGTTGGTGCAATCATTGGTGCAATCATCGGTGCGATCATCGCTGCGATCTTTGGTGGAATCATTGGTACAATCATTGATGCAATCATTGTTGCAGTCATTGATGCAATCATTGGTGCAATCTGTGGTGCAATCAATGGTACCATCATTGGTGCAATCATCGGTGCGATCATCGCTGCGATCTTTGGAGCAATCATTGGTGCAATCATTGGTGCAATCAATGATTCCAGCATTGATGCAATCATTGGTGCAATCATTGGTGCACTCATTGGTACAATCATTGGTGCAATCATTAGTACAATCATTAGTACACTCATTGATGCAATCATTGTTGCAATCATTGGTACAATCATTGATGTAATCATTGGTGCATTCATTGGTGCAATCATTGGTGCAATCATTGTTGCAGTCATTGATGCACTCATTGCTACAATCATTGCTGCGATCTTTGGTGCAATCATTGGTGCAATCATCGGCGCGATCATTGGTACAATCATTGGTGCAATCATTAGTACACTCATTAGTACACTCATTGATACAATCATTGTTGCAATCCTTGGTACAATCATTGATGTAATCATTGGTGCATTCATTGGTGCAATCATTAGTACAATCATTAGTACACTCATTGATGCAATCATTGTTGCAATCATTGGTACAATCATTGATGTAATCATTGGTGCATTCATTGGTGCAATCATTGGTGCAATCATTGTTGCAGTCATTGATGCACTCATTGCTACAATCATTGCTGCAATCATTGGTGCACTCATTGGTACAATCATTGGTGCAATCATTAGTACAATCATTAGTACACTCATTGATGCAATCATTGTTGCAATCATTGGTACAATCATTGATGTAATCATTGGTGCATGCATTGGTGCAATCATTGGTGCAATCATTGTTGCAGTCATTGATGCACTCATTGCTACAATCATTGCTGCGATCTTTGGTGCAATCATTGGTGCAATCATCGGCGCGATCATCGATGCGATCTTTGGTGCGATCATTGGTGCAATCATTGGTGCGATCAATGATGCAATCATTGATGCAATCATTGGTGCAATCATTTGTGCAATCATTGGTACAATCATTCGTGCACATCATTGATGCAATCATCGGTGCAACCATTGATGCAATTATTGGTGCAATCAGTCGTGCAATCAATGGTACAATCATTGGTGCAATCATTGGTGCAATCATTGGTGCGATCATCGGTGCGATCATCCATTACTGCGATCTTTGGTGCAATTATTGGTGCAATCATTGGTGCAATCAATGATGCAATCATTGATGCAATCATTGGTGCAATTATTGGTGCAATCACTGGTACAATCATTGGTGCAATCACTGGTGCAATCATTGGTAGATACATTGGTGCAATCATTGGTACAATCATTGGTGCAATCATTAGTGCAGTCATTGGTACAATCACTGGTGCAATCAGTGAAGCAATCATTGGTGCACGCATTGGTGCAATCAATGATGCAATCATTGGCGCAATCATTTGTGCAATCATTGATGCAATCATTGGTTCAATCATTGGGGCAGTCATTGATGCAATCATTGGTGAAATCATTGATGCAATCATTGGCGCAGTCATTGGTGCAATCAGCGAGGCAATCATTGGTGCAATCATTGGTGGGCTCATTGGTGCAATCATTAGTGCAATCATTGGAGCAGTCATTGGTGCCGTCATTGGTGCAGTCATTGGTGCAGTCATTGGTGCAATCATTGGTACAATGATTTGTGCAATCATTGTTGCAATCAGTGCTACACTCATTGCTGCGATCATTGGTGCAATGGTTGATGCAATCATTGATGCAATCATTGGTGTAATCAGTGGTGCAATCAATGGTGCAATCATTTATGCGATCATTGCTGCTATCTCTGGTGCAATCATTGGTGCAATCATTGATTAAATCATTCATGCAATCACTGGTGCTATCATTGGTGAAACCATTGATGCAAACATTGGTCCACTCATTGGCGATCATTGGTGCAATCAGTGAGACAATCATTGGTGCAATCATTGCTGGAGTCATTGGTGCAATCATTGGTGCAGTCATTGCTGCAGTCATTGGTGCAATCATTGGTGCAATCATTGGTACAATCATTGGTGCAATCCTTGGTGCAATCATTGATGCAATCATTGATAGAGTCATTGATGCTATCAGTGGTACAATCATTGATGCAATTATTGGTACAATCATTGATGCAATTATTGGTACAATCATTGATGCAATCATTGATACAATCATTGATGCAATCGTTGGTGCAATCATTGGTGCAATCATTTGTGCAATCATTGCTGCAATCATTGGTGCAATTATTGGTACACTCATTGATGCAATCATTGATGCAATTATTGGTACCATCTTTGATGCAATCATGATGCAATCATTGCTGCAATCATTGATGCAATCATTGATGAAGTCATTGGTGAAATCATTAGTGCAATCATTAGTACAATCACTGATGCAATCATTGATGCAACCATTGGTGCAATCATTGGTCCGATCATTGCTGCGATCTTTGATGCAATTATTGGTGCAATCATTCATGCAGTCACTGGGCCAATCATTGATGCATTCATTGGTGCAATCATTGGTGCAATCATTGATGCAATCATTGATGCAATCATTGGTACACTCATTGATGCAATCATTGCTGCAATCATTGATGCAATCAATGGTACAATCATTGGTGCAATGATTGGTGCAATCATTGGTGCAATCATTGGTACAATCAGTGATGCAATCATTGATGCAATCATTGTTGCAATCATTGGTGCAATCATTAGTGAAATCATTGATGAAAGCAATGATGAAATCATGCATGCAGTCACTGGTGCAATCATTGATGCAATCATTGGAATACACATTGAGTCAATCATTGGTGCAATCATTGATGCAATCATTGGTACAATCATTGATGCAATCATTGCTGCAATCATTGTTGCAATCATTGGTACGATCATTCCTGCGATCATTGGTGCAATTATTGGTGCAATCATTGGTGCAATCATTGGCGCAATCATTGGTACAATCATTGATGCAATCAGTGATGCAATCATTGATGCAATCATTGATGCAATCATTGGTGCAATCATTGGTGCAGTCATTGGTGCAATCATTGGTGCAATCATTGGTACAGTCATTGGTGCAATCATTGGTGCAATCATTAGTCCAATCATTGATGCAAGCATTGATGCAAGCATTGATGATATCATTCATGCAGTGACTGGTGCAATCATTGTTGCAATCATTTGTACGATCATTGCTGCGATCATTGGTGCAATTATTGGTGCAATCATTGGTGCAATCATTGGTTCAATCATTGGTGCAATCCATGGTGTAATCATCGATGCAATCATTGGTACACTCATTGATGCAATCATTGGTGCAATCATTGATGCAATCATTGGTACAATCATTGATGCAATCATTGATGCAATCATTAGTACAATCATTTGTACACTCATTGATGGAATCATTGTTGCAATCATTGGGACAATCATTGATGTAATCATTGGTGCATTCATTGGTGCAATCATTGCTGCAATCATTGTTGCAGTCATTGATGCAATCATTGGTGCAATCTGTGGTGCAATCAATGGTACCATCATTGGTGCAATCATCGGTGCGATCATCGCTGCGATCTTTGGTGCAATCATTGGTGCAATCATTGGTGCAATCAATGATGCAATCATTGATGCAATCAGTGGTGCAATCATTGGTGCAATCATTGGTACAATCATTGGTGCAATCATTAGTGCAATTATTGGTGCAATCACTGGTACAATCATTGGTGCAATCACTGGTGCAATCATTGGTAGATACATTGGTGCAATCATTGGTACAATCATTGGTGCAATCATTAGTGCAGTCATTGGTACAATCACTGGTGCAATCAGTGAAGCAATCATTGGTGCACGCATTGGTGCAATCAATGATGCAATCATTGGCGCAATCATTTGTGCAATCATTGATGCAATCATTGGTTCAATCTTTGGGGCAGTCATTGATGCAATCATTGGTGAAATCATTGATGCAATCATTGGCGCAGTCATTGGTGCAATCAGCGAGGCAATCATTGGTGCAATCATTGGTGGGCTAATTGGTGCAATCATTAGTGCAATCATTGGAGCAGTCATTGGTGCCGTCATTGGTGCAGTCATTGGTACAATGATTTGTGCAATCATTGTTGCAATCAGTGATACACTCATTGCTGCGATCATTGGTGCAATGGTTGATGCAATCATTGATGCAATCATTGGTGTAATCAGTGGTGCAATCAATGGTGCAATCATTTATGCGATCATTGCTGCTATCTCTGGTGCAATCATTGGTGCAATCATTGATTAAATCATTCATGCAATCACTGGTGCTATCATTGGTGAAACCATTGATGCAAACATTGGTCCACTCATTGGCGATCATTGGTGCAATCAGTGAGACAATCATTGGTGCAATCATTGCTGGAGTCATTGGTGCAATCATTGGTGCAGTCATTGCTGCAGTCATTGGTGCAATCATTGGTGCAATCATTGGTACAATCATTGGTGCAATCCTTGGTGCAATCATTGATGCAATCATTGATAGAGTCATTGATGCTATCAGTGGTGCAATCATTGATGCAATTATTGGTACAATCATTGATGCAATCATTGCTGCAATCATTGTTGCAGTCATTGATGCAAGCATTGGTACAATCATTGATGCAATCATTGATGAAGTCACTGTTGCAATCATTAGTGTAATCATTGGTACAATCATTGATGCAATCATTGATGCACTCATTGGTGGAATCATTGGTCCGATCATTGATGTGATCTTTGGTGCAATCATTGCTGCAATCATTCATACAGTCACTGGGCCAAGCATTTATGCATTCATTGGTGCAATCATTGGTGCAATCCTTGATGCAATCATTGATGCAATCAGTGGTACACTCATTGATGCAATCAGTTGTGCAATCATTGATGCAATCAATGGTACAATCATTGGTGCAAACATTGGTTCAATCATTGGTATACTCATGGATGCAATCATTGATGCAATCATGTGTGCAATCAGTGGTACCATCAGTGATGCAATCACTGTTGCAATCATTGATACAATCATTGTTGCAATCATTGGCGCAATCATTGGTGCAATCATTGGTGCAATCATTGGTGCGATCATTGGTGCGATCATTGCTGCGATCTTTGGTGCAATCATCGATGCAATCATTGTTGCAATCATTGGTGCAATCATTGGTGCAATCATTGGTGCGATCATTGGTGCGATCATTGCTGCGATCTTTGGTGCAATCATCGATGCAATCATTGTTGCAATCGTTGGTGCAATCATTCATGCAAGCATTGATGAAATCAGTCATGCAGTCACTGGAGCAATCATTGATGCAATCATTGTAGCGATCATTGGTGCAATCTGTGGTGCAATCATTGATGCAATCATTGGTACACTCATTGATGCAATCATTGATACAGTCATTGATGCAATCATTGGTACACTCATTGATGCAATCAGTGAGACAATCATTGGTGCAATCATTGCTGGAGTCATTGGTGCAATCATTGGTGCAGTCATTGCTGCAGTCATTGGTGCAATCATTGGTGCAATCATTGGTACAATCATTGGTGCAATCCTTGGTGCAATCATTGATGCAATCATTGATAGAGTCATTGATGCTATCAGTGGTGCAATCATTGATGCAATTATTGGTACAATCATTGATGCAATCATTGATACAATCATTGATGCAATCGTTGGTGCAATCATTGGTGCACTCATTTGTGCAATCATTGCTGCAATCATTGGTGCAATTATTGGTACACTCATTGATGCAATCATTGATGCAATTATTGGTACCATCTTTGATGCAATCATCATGCAATCATTGCTGCAATCATTGATGCAATCATTGATGAAGTCATTGGTGAAATCATTAGTGCAATCATTGGTACAATCACTGATGCAATCATTGATGCAACCATTGGTGCAATCATTGGTCCGATCATTGCTGCGATCTTTGATGCAATTATTGGTGCAATCATTCATGCAGTCACTGGGCCAATCATTGATGCATTCATTGGTGCAATCATTGGTGCAATCATTGATGCAATCATTGATGCAATCATTGGTACACTCATTGATGCAATCATTGCTGCAATCATTGATGCAATCAATGGTACAATCATTGGTGCAATGATTGGTGCAATCATTGGTGCAATCATTGGTACAATCAGTGATGCAATCATTGATGCAATCATTGTTGCAATCATTGGTGCAATCATTAGTGAAATCATTGATGAAAGCAATGATGAAATCATGCATGCAGTCACTGGTGCAATCATTGATGCAATCATTGGAATACACATTGAGTCAATCATTGGTGCAATCATTGATGCAATCATTGGTACAATCATTGATGCAATCATTGCTGCAATCATTGTTGCAATCATTGGTACGATCATTCCTGCGATCATTGGTGCAATTATTGGTGCAATCATTGGTGCAATCATTGGCGCAATCATTGGTACAATCATTGATGCAATCAGTGATGCAATCATTGATGCAATCATTGATGCAATCATTGGTGCAATCATTGGTGCAGTCATTGGTGCAATCATTGGTGCAATCATTGGTGCAATCATTGGTACGATCTTTGCTGGGATCATTGGTGCAATTATTTGTGCAATCATTGGTGCACTCATTGGTACAGTCATTGGTGCAATCATTGGTGCAATCATTAGTCCAATCATTGATGCAAGCATTGATGCAAGCATTGATGATATCATTCATGCAGTGACTGGTGCAATCATTGTTGCAATCATTTGTACGATCATTGCTGCGACCATTGGTGCAATTATTGGTGCAATCATTGGTGCAATCATTGGTTCAATCATTGGTGCAATCCATGGTGTAATCATCGATGCAATCATTGGTACACTCATTGATGCAATCATTGGTGCAATCATTGATGCAATCATTGGTACAATCATTGATGCTATCATTGATGCAATCATTAGTACAATCATTAGTACACTCATTGATGGAATCATTGTTGCAATCATTGGGACAATCATTGATGTAATCATTGGTGCATTCATTGGTGCAATCATTGCTGCAATCATTGTTGCAGTCATTGATGCAAGCATTGGTACAATCATTGATGCAATCATTGATGAAGTCACTGTTGCAATCATTAGTGTAATCATTGGTACAATCATTGATGCAATCATTGATGCACTCATTGGTGGAATCATTGGTCCGATCATTGATGTGATCTTTGGTGCAATCATTGCTGCAATCATTCATACAGTCACTGGGCCAAGCATTTATGCATTCATTGGTGCAATCATTGGTGCAATCCTTGATGCAATCATTGATGCAATCAGTGGTACACTCATTGATGCAATCAGTTGTGCAATCATTGATGCAATCAATGGTACAATCATTGGTGCAAACATTGGTTCAATCATTGGTATACTCATGGATGCAATCATTGATGCAATCATGTGTGCAATCAGTGGTACCATCAGTGATGCAATCACTGTTGCAATCATTGATACAATCATTGTTGCAATCATTGGCGCAATCATTGGTGCAATCATTGGTGCAATCATTGGTGCGATCATTGGTGCGATCATTGCTGCGATCTTTGGTGCAATCATCGATGCAATCATTGTTGCAATCATTGGTGCAATCATTGGTGCAATCATTGGTGCGATCATTGGTGCGATCATTGCTGCGATCTTTGGTGCAATCATCGATGCAATCATTGTTGCAATCGTTGGTGCAATCATTGATGCAAGCATTGATGAAATCAGTCATGCAGTCACTGGAGCAATCATTGATGCAATCATTGTAGCGATCATTGGTGCAATCTGTGGTGCAATCATTGATGCAATCATTGGTACACTCATTGATGCAATCATTGATACAGTCATTGATGCAATCATTGGTACACTCATTGATGCAATCATTGGTACAATCATCGATGTAACCATTGATGCAATCATTGGTGCAATCATTGGTGCAATCATTGGTGCGAGCATTGCTGCGATCTTTGGTGCAATCATTGGTGCAATCATTGTTGCAATCATTGGTACGATCATTCCTGCGATCACTGGTGCAATTATTGGTGCAACCATTGGTGCAATCATTGGCGCAATCATTGGTACAATCATTGATGCAATCAGTGATGCAATCATTGATGCAATCATTGATGCAATCATTGATGCAATCATTGGTGCAATCATTGGTGCAGTCATTGGTGCAATCATTGATGCAATCATTGGTGCAATCATTGGTGCAATCATTGGTGCGAGCATTGCTGCGATCTTTGGTGCAATCATTGGTGCAATCATTGTTGCAATCATTGGTACGATCATTCCTGCGATCATTGGTGCAATTATTGGTGCAACCATTGGTGCAATCATTGGCGCAATCATTGGTACAATCATTGATGCAATCAGTGATGCAATCATTGATGCAATCATTGATGCAATCATTGGTGCAATCATTGGTGCAGTCATTGGTGCAATCATTGGTGCAATCATTGGTGCAATCATTGGTACGATCTTTGCTGGGATCATTGGTGCAAGTATTTGTGCAATCATTGGTGCACTCATTGGTACAGTCATTGGTGCAATCATTGGTGCAATCATTAGTCCAATCATTGATGCAAGCATTGATGCAAGCATTGATGATATCATTCATGCAGTGACCGGTGCAATCATTGTTGCAATCATTTGTACGATCATTGCTGCGATCATTGGTGCAATTATTGGTGCAATCATTGGTGCAATCATTGGTTCAATCATTGGTGCAATCCATGGTGTAATCATCGATGCAATCATTGGTACACTCATTGATGCAATCATTGGTGCAATCATTGATGCAATCATTGGTACAATCATTGATGCAATCATTGATGCAATCATTAGTACAATCATTAGTACACTCATTGATGGAATCATTGTTGCAATCATTGGGACAATCATTGATGTAATCATTGGTGCATTCATTGGTGCAATCATTGCTGCAATCATTGTTGCAGTCATTGATGCAATCATTGGTGCAATCTGTGGTGCAATCAATGGTACCATCATTGGTGCAATCATCGGTGCGATCATCGCTGCGATCTTTGGTGCAATCATTGGTGCAATCATTGGTGCAATCAATGATGCAATCATTGATGCAATCATTGGTGCAATCATTGGTGCAATCATTGGTACAATCATTGGTGCAATCATTAGTACACTCATTAGTACACTCATTGATACAATCATTGTTGCAATCCTTGGTACAATCATTGATGTAATCATTGGTGCATTCATTGGTGCAATCATTGGTGCAATCATTGTTGCAGTCATTGATGCAATCATTGCTACAATCATTGCTGCGATCGTTGGTGCAATCATTGGTGCAATCATCGGTGCCATTATCGCTGCGATCTTTGGTGGAATCATTGGTACAATCATTGATGCAATCATTGGTGCAATCATTGGTGCAATCATTGCTGCAATCATTGTTGCAGTCATTGATGCAATCATTGGTGCAATCTGTGGTGCAATCAATGGTACAATCATTGGTGCAATCATCGGTGCGATCATCGCTGCGATCTTTGGTGCAATCATTGGTGCAATCATTGGTGCAATCAATGATTCCAGCATTGATGCAATCATTGGTGCAATCATTGGTGCACTCATTGGTACAATCATTGGTGCAATCATTAGTACAATCATTAGTACACTCATTGATGCAATCATTGTTGCAATCATTGGTACAATCATTGATGTACTCATTGGTGCATTCATTAGTGCAATCATTGGTGCAATCATTGTTGCAGTCATTGATGCACTCATTGCTACAATCATTGCTGCCATCTTTGGTGCAATCATTGGTGCAATCATCGGCGCGATCATCGATGCGATCTTTGGTGCGATCATTGGTGCAATCATTGGTGCAATCAATGATGCAATCATTGATGCAATCATTGGTGCAATCATTTGAGCAATCATTGGTACAATCATTCGTGCACATCATTGTTGCAATCGTTGGTGCAATCATTGATGCAAGCATTGATGAAATCAGTCATGCAGTCACTGGAGCAATCATTGATGCAATCATTGTAGCGATCATTGGTGCAATCTGTGGTGCAATCATTGATGCAATCATTGGTACACTCATTGATGCAATCATTGATACAGTCATTGATGCAATCATTGGTACACTCATTGATGCAATCATTGATGCAATCATTGGTACAATCATCGATGTAACCATTGATGCAATCATTGGTGCAATCATTGGTGCAATCATTGGTGCGAGCATTGCTGCGATCTTTGGTGCAATCATTGGTGCAATCATTGTTGCAATCATTGGTACGATCATTCCTGCGATCACTGGTGCAATTATTGGTGCAACCATTGGTGCAATCATTGGCGCAATCATTGGTACAATCATTGATGCAATCAGTGATGCAATCATTGATGCAATCATTGATGCAATCATTGATGCAATCATTGGTGCAATCATTGGTGCAGTCATTGGTGCAATCATTGATGCAATCATTGGTGCAATCATTGGTGCAATCATTGGTGCGAGCATTGCTGCGATCTTTGGTGCAATCATTGGTGCAATCATTGTTGCAATCATTGGTACGATCATTCCTGCGATCATTGGTGCAATTATTGGTGCAACCATTGGTGCAATCATTGGCGCAATCATTGGTACAATCATTGATGCAATCAGTGATGCAATCATTGATGCAATCATTGATGCAATCATTGGTGCAATCATTGGTGCAGTCATTGGTGCAATCATTGGTGCAATCATTGGTGCAATCATTGGTACGATCTTTGCTGGGATCATTGGTGCAATTATTTGTGCAATCATTGGTGCACTCATTGGTACAGTCATTGGTGCAATCATTGGTGCAATCATTAGTCCAATCATTGATGCAAGCATTGATGCAAGCATTGATGATATCATTCATGCAGTGACCGGTGCAATCATTGTTGCAATCATTTGTACGATCATTGCTGCGATCATTGGTGCAATTATTGGTGCAATCATTGGTGCAATCATTGGTTCAATCATTGGTGCAATCCATGGTGTAATCATCGATGCAATCATTGGTACACTCATTGATGCAATCATTGGTGCAATCATTGATGCAATCATTGGTACAATCATTGATGCAATCATTGATGCAATCATTAGTACAATCATTAGTACACTCATTGATGGAATCATTGTTGCAATCATTGGGACAATCATTGATGTAATCATTGGTGCATTCATTGGTGCAATCATTGCTGCAATCATTGTTGCAGTCATTGATGCAATCATTGGTGCAATCTGTGGTGCAATCAATGGTACCATCATTGGTGCAATCATCGGTGCGATCATCGCTGCGATCTTTGGTGCAATCATTGGTGCAATCATTGGTGCAATCAATGATGCAATCATTGATGCAATCATTGGTGCAATCATTGGTGCAATCATTGGTACAATCATTGGTGCAATCATTAGTACACTCATTAGTACACTCATTGATACAATCATTGTTGCAATCCTTGGTACAATCATTGATGTAATCATTGGTGCATTCATTGGTGCAATCATTGGTGCAATCATTGTTGCAGTCATTGATGCAATCATTGCTACAATCATTGCTGCGATCGTTGGTGCAATCATTGGTGCAATCATCGGTGCCATTATCGCTGCGATCTTTGGTGGAATCATTGGTACAATCATTGATGCAATCATTGGTGCAATCATTGGTGCAATCATTGCTGCAATCATTGTTGCAGTCATTGATGCAATCATTGGTGCAATCTGTGGTGCAATCAATGGTACAATCATTGGTGCAATCATCGGTGCGATCATCGCTGCGATCTTTGGTGCAATCATTGGTGCAATCATTGGTGCAATCAATGATTCCAGCATTGATGCAATCATTGGTGCAATCATTGGTGCACTCATTGGTACAATCATTGGTGCAATCATTAGTACAATCATTAGTACACTCATTGATGCAATCATTGTTGCTATCATTGGTACAATCATTGATGTACTCATTGGTGCATTCATTGGTGCAATCATTGGTGCAATCATTGTTGCAGTCATTGATGCACTCATTGCTACAATCATTGCTGCGATCTTTGGTGCAATCATTGGTGCAATCATCGGCGCGATCATCGATGCGATCTTTGGTGCGATCATTGGTGCAATCATTGGTGCAATCAATGATGCAATCATTGATGCAATCATTGGTGCAATCATTTGAGCAATCATTGGTACAATCATTCGTGCACATCATTGATGCAATCATCGGTGCAACCATTGATGCAATTATTGGTGCAATCAGTCGTGCAATCAATGGTACAATCATTGGTGCAATCATTGGTGCAATCATTGGTGCGATCATCGGTGCGATCATCCATTACTGCGATCTTTGGTGCAATTATTGGTGCAATCATTGGTGCAATCAATGATGCAATCATGGATGCAATCATTGGTGCAATTATTGGTGCAATCATTGGTACAATCATTGGTGCAATCATTAGTACACTCATTAGTACACTCATTGATGCAATCATTGTTGCAATCATTGGTACAATCATTGATGTAATCATTGGTGCATTCATTGGTGCAATCATTGGTGCAATCATTGTTGGAGTCATTGATGTAATCATTGCTACAATCATTGCTGCGATCGTTGGTGCAATCATTGGTGCAATCATCGGTGCGATCATCGCTGCGATCTTTGGTGCAATCATTGGTGCAATCATTGGTGCAATCATTGGGGCAATCATTGGTGGAATCACTGGTACAATCATTGATGCAATCATTCGTGCACTCATTGATGCAATCATTGGTGCAATCGTTGATGAAGTCATCGGTGCAATCATTAGTGCAATCATTGGTACAATCATTGTTGCAATCATTCATTCAGTCACTGGGCCAATCATTGATGCAATCATTGGTGCAATCATTGGTGCAATCCTTGATGCAATCATTGCTGCAATCATTGGTACACTCATTGATGCAATCATTGGTACAATCATTGACGCAATCATTGATGCAGTCATTGGTGCAACCATTGATGCAATCATTGGTGCAATCATTGGTGCAATCATTGGTGCAATCATTGATGCAGTCATTGGTGCAATCATTGGTGCAATCATTGGTGCAATCATTGGTGCAATCCTTGGTGGAATCATTGATGCAATCATTTATACACTCATTGATGCAATCATTGGGGCAATCATTGGTGCAATCATTGGTGGAATCATTGATGCAATCATTGATAAACTCATCGATGCAATCATTGGGGCAATCATTGATGCAGACATTGGTACATTCATTAGTGCAATCATTGGTGCAATCGTTGCTACAATCAATGCTGCGATCTTTGGTGCAATAATTGGTGCAATCATTGGTGCAATCAATGATGCAATCATTGATGCAATCATTGGTGCAATCATTTGTGCAATCATTGGTACAATCATTCGTGCACATCATTGATGCAATCATCGGTGCAACCATTGATGCAATTATTGGTGCAATCAGTCTTGCAATCAATGGTACAATCATTGGTGCAATCATTGGTGCAATCATTGGTGCAATCATTGATGCATTCCTTGGTGCAATCATTGGTGCCATCATTTGTGCAGTCATTGATGCAAGCATTGATGAAATCATTCATGCAGTCACTGGTGGAATCATGGACGCAATCATTGGTGCAATCATTGGTGCAATCCTTGGTGGAATCATTGATGCAATCATTTATACACTCATTGATGCAATCATTGGGGCAATCATTAATGCAGACATTGGTACAATCATTGGTGCAATCATTGGTGCAATCATTGGTGCAATCATTGCTACAATCATCGCTGCGATCTTTGGTGCAATCATTGGCGCAATCATTGGTGCAATCATTGATGCAATCATTGGTTCAATCATTGATGCAGTCATTGATGCAATCATTGGTGAAATCATTGATGCACTCATTGGTGCAATCATTGGTGCATGCATTGGTGCAATGATTGGTGCAGTCATTGGTGCAATCAGCGAGGCAATCATTGGTGCAATCATTTGTGCAATCATTGGTGGACTCATTGGTGCAATCATTAGTGCAATCATTGGTGCAGTCATTAGTGCCGTCATTGGTGCAGTCATTGGTGCAGTCATTGGTGCAGTCATTGGTGCAGTCATTGGTGCAATCATTGGTACAATCATTTGTGCAATCAGTGATGCGATCATTGCCTTCACGTTCTCAGTAACTTGTTTTAGTAGGGCTTTTTCATTTGGTGCTACATTTCTTCTTTTGATTTTCAAAGTAACCGTTTCCAATTTTTTAATTCAACAATTTTCTTTCTTTTCGAACGGTATTCTTTAAAAAAAATAGATGGTCCTGGAACAAAAACCTATATTTTCAACCAAAATTAATTTCATACAAATAACGGTTCAATTCCCCTCCTCGTGCATTGAGAAAAGGTACATTGAGTGACACAATTACTCAAATGTAGAGACCTACCATATGCATGAATTATGAAGAAATAGAAGAACCATATCATTGAATTTTAGTTTACGCCCTATATTTGTCAAATTAATATGAACAACTAGAATAATGTAAAAGATATAATGTAGTCATCATTTCAAACAGGTTTCCGTGTGTCATATTCAAGACCGAAGTTTTGTGAAGGTATTGAGAATTCCCTGAATTGTTATTGACTACGGATATTTGTCTTATAGATATGTCTAGTGTGCATGTTATATAACCTGTATTCGCCAAATTTGGTGATTCTTCCTTCTTGGGTTCGGGAGATATGCTGTGGACAAACAGATGAACGCAGACAGACTGCAATAGCCACAATACTCACGCTTGCCTTCTGTATATAGCCTGAGTAATAATAGACAACGATGGTGAGAGCGACGGCAATAACGATGACATACATATCACGCCACATCACGTCCCGGATATTATACTAGTGACAGAATATAAAAGTTAAAAAATCTCAGCTTACAACGACTACCATATGAGCCATTTAAAGGTATCCATTAAAGACAGGTGAACAGTTAATATAAGTAGGTTCACTAGGTTGCCATATGAAATGGCTCCTTTGAAAACGGTGGGACACGAGATGGTGGTATTCATGACTGGTGGAATGGGTGACCACCCAACATAACTATTCTTCATCTCGTGGGCCCCAAAGGTAGAAGGCCGTTATAAGCAGGATCATTATCTGTTTTAAGACATCTCACGCCCTGTATGTCAGCAGACACGATGGATTACTTAAAGCTACCTACACAATGTAGACAATGTTGTTACTAATGGCAGATTTTCCGACATTCCAACATCTGCTAGATACATATACATTCTGACAGCATCAGGCACATCGTAATTCTTGCCAACATTCACATGATAAGGGGTCATTGTAATGGTGTCACTCTGCTTAACAATGTCGATAGACTCTCGACAGCTGCTTCTGAAATGTGGAAATTAGGTCACGCAGAGGTCACACTGACCTACTTTTGTTAGCGTATACATATTATGACTACAATGCATGCACACACCGAGTTTGATTAGTGTATGCGAAAAACTCGAGAACCTACAGCCCGGAATGTGCTTTTCTGAATGACTGAACGACCGACTGACTAATCGACCGACCGACCAACCGACCAACCGACCAACCGACCAACCGACCAATGGGCATGGCCATTTATGGTTGTGCTGCTACCAAAAATTTGGCACATAATTTGTCTGGCTAGAAATACTTTGAGTTTAAGGTCAGAGTGTCACATATTTAGGTTACGGGGTAACCAAGTGCATACCGGAACACACATTTTGGTCATAACTCAGAAATGCAAACGGTAGAATGGCTAAAATTGGCACATCTATTCGAATTGTGATGTAATTTCAGTTCAAATGATTATATCTCTAAGTGATGCATCACTAAGTACATTGGCAAAATAGAGCAGAAAGGCATGAGCCAGCACCTCTTCCGCATCAGGTTTTGTTCTTACTATTTAGAAGACCTTTGAAGAAATGCATCGCTTATATATAGTTTACTTGCAACGTCTATTAAGTCCTGTATTAAATAGGCGACTTGTTTCCACTTCAACATTTTCAATAGGTTCTGACAACTTGTGCTTCGGGGTTTTTTTTAAATCCGCCATTAACATCTGCAAAAGACAAACAAACTTAACATTTTTGCTTGCAAGTGCAAACAAACTACGCCCAGTTTTCAATAAAATGTTCTGTTGTGTTCACTTTGTTGTATTTAGACTGTCGAATATTTACATGTTCAGTTTTCTTAGTGACGCTTAGAACGAAAGTTCATTCATAAAACTATTAATTTTATAAACAATGGATTTGTAGTTCCCTCCCGCCCACCCACCCCACCCCTAACCCCCCCCCCATCCCCACCACCACCCCACACCCACCCTTTTTTCCTTGTGGATAGGGAGGCGGTGGACTTAATGGGGCCATAATCTCCGGTGTCGATGGTATGGCACATGAGGTGGATTTCTCCCAAGTCTAAATCACCACTAGAAACAATGGTGGCACGTTCGATCAACATTGCATAGATCTGGTGGCGTTGTTCTTGATTTAATGCTGCCAGTGCTCCGGCATACAGATCCTGCAAATGGGGTGGCAGAGAAGGGCAAGCGGCAGCATCCTTCGGGTGTCAGAATTCTTTGGGTGATTGATAATCATCATAGACGGCATTGGTTTCGAAAATACAGCGGCAAATTTGCCCAGCTTCCAAGGTGATGGCATGGGCGGTTGTATTAAGGTGCAGTAAGGCATCGTTTTCGATGTTGGCTATGATGATCTGCTGGATGAATCAGAGATCATCGATTTGAATCATGACGTTGGTGGATCCTGCAACTTTCATGGGGTTTCCGGCAGCGAGGGCTGATACGGTAGCTCTAGTATCGACAGTGGCGAGGGCCTGACTACATTGGATAGTACAATGGCATCTAAGAGAGCTAGAATACGGAAAGTGGAAAGTCTCCAGGATGAGCGGGCCTCAGACAATGTGGTTTGAGCTTCTAAGATATATTTGCCTCGGGTGGAAAGTCGGCAGCGCAAGCATGGTCGAAATAGGCGTGCCTAGTCAGCTTCTGCCGAGGTGCAGAATCGCAACTAATGGGAGAAACTTTCATTACAGGTACCAATTCTGTTTGCGGGATTTCGGAAACCTTATCTGGGGTGGGGAGCCGTTGGTGGCCATATGCCAGGCTTGGATGTACAGTTTCAATGTTCCTGTCCTGTCTGGTGACAACTTGAACAGGAGATCACTGTACTAGTAATCTGATGCTGTACTTTTTGGGAGGGCGGGGTCGCTAGGAAGATCTGGGCTAGAGACCCGAATGTGTTCAAATCATCCAGTGGGTATTCAGGGGTAGGGTCAGTGCTTGCATACTCGGTAGATTCAGTACCATCTACTGCTCGGGCGTCTTGGGTGGGGGTGGTTTCTTGTTTCGGGCAATTCTGAGCCCAATATCTGGGTTATCCACAGCAGCAACATGCATCTGATCATGCTTGGGTGGTGCGGATCCGGTAGGTGGGCGAAAGGGTATGTGGGAATAAGGCTGTAGTAGTCAGGTAGCCGGGTGTGGTCAGTTACCTTCAGGGGATTGGCTAATTCTCTGTGTCCAGGTGGCAAAGTGAACATAGTATTTTGGATAGAGCTAACTCTGGAGTTTAAGTAGATGATTTGGTAATTACTTGTCGAATGCTCTCTTCCAATGGTAGTCGGCCATGCTTGATGGTCGGAGGGGGCTGAAGAAATGTTCTGTACTGCTTTTAGGATGGTTTCCATCTGGGCGGGAGTGGAGTCATTAGCAATGGCAGTAGTTAAACAGTTGCAGGGGCAGTGGAATCAATGGAGTAGCAGATTGTTCTTTTTCTTACCAGTTTCCCGTGGTCCACTGGTCTTATTTACTACTGCGGTGGTCTCTTGCCTTTCTTCTACATTCTCTACTGAACAGAGTATTCTGCGCTGGGCAGTTTCCCGATTCAGGAAGTTGTTGATCCCTAAGGCGGTATTAGTTAACTCAGTGATATCTCTTAGCTTGTCCTGATACAGGCGGTCTTTTAAGTCAGGGTGCCTGCTTAGGGCCTCTATAAAACTATTGATGAGAATCTAATTCTGGGCGTCCCCGTGGAGAGGACCATAGGCCTGCATCACTAGTCGACAGAGGCAGTCGGCGAGTTCAGGAAGAGTTTCTTTGACTTCGCATCGAATCGTTCATAGAAGTATGCGGCTTGTTTCGGCCATGGCACCATTGTCAAAGCATTCCTGTAGGGCAGTACTAGGTTGAACAAAAGATGATTCGTTTTCAGATACGTTAGCACCTGAAGGGCATTTCCCTTCATGCGGGTGGTCTGGTACAGGTCATGTCAGTCTCGTTCCATCTGCTTAATCCTGCACCTGTTCCCCTTGGCTGCTGAGAACAGGTCTGGTGCCGTGGGGGATGGACCAGGTAACCAGTCATTACAGAAGCTGTCCTCGTCTTCATTTCCTTCAGTCACTGGGTTGGAGCGCCGTTCCGACGTGGTCAGATCGCCGAGGTGAATGCTGTCCGCGTCCAGCGGTCCTCCCAGGTGGCTCTCAGTGGCTTGTCTCAGGGCTTGTGATGCCGTCCCTTGGAGGCTTTCTCGAGCCTCTCCCACAATTGTTTGCCGACTAGAGTGGACAGCTATCTCCTTGGAGACATGCGGTTCTGGTCAGGCAATCCCAACATGGCGTAGTGCCTGTACCTGACCTGTCCGGCTGGTTGGACGTGGCTCAACGAGATGGATGCGTCGCCTCCTTCCTCACTACTGTGATCGGGAGGCAGAAGTTCGACATTAAAGGTAGCCATCTCGATGGGCGGTACTCATTTCCAGGTTGGAGGTGCGCAGACGAGCGCTGATGTATACATTCATAGTGGCAGCAGTAGTCTGTTCGGTGGTGGTGAGTTTTTAGGCGGCGGCAGTGGCCATGGTTGTAGAGGCGGTGGTACTAGAGGCGGCGGAGGTGGTGGTGGTGGTGGCGGTTTCTGAGGCAGTGATAGTGGTGTTGGTCGTTGTTGAGGCAGCGGTGGTTTCCTCCATGGTAGCAGTGATAGTTTTTGGTGCATACATTCCTGAGGAAGGCTCCCACGCCAACGGGCTTTTTGCTTTAAGGAGGGTGAAGGCTGGCCAGGTTATCCACAGTGTGAGGGAGGTGTGGGTGGGTGGAGTGAATGCGAAGCGGGAGGAGAAAGGGACCACAGATTGTTCTCGGTATTTCCTTCCCATATGCGACCTAAACGCTTATTAGGGTGGTTCTCTCTCGGGTGCTAGTGTGATTGGAACGGGTGTGGGAGCAAGGGAGGAATCGTGAGGGTGAGGGCAGTCTTACTCTAGGCTTAATTCCAGAGCTCCATGCATGGTATTTTCCATTGGCCGAGAAGGTGCGCTGCAGGGTGGCGAGAGAATCAATTTGGGCCCTCGTCGTCTTACTAAATGTCACCCTAACACTAAGGTGTTGTCACTTAAAAGGTGGGAGGATCTTCTCTCGGGTGCCGGGTTTTTCGGAGGAGCAGGTCCTTTTAGGGACTTGAGGACAGCGGAGGTTATTCCTAGCAGTCGTTACGTTGCTATTGGTCACTATTCATCCCATTAGTCTATAAGGTGTTAGTCGGTCATGTAAATCGCTTGGTACTAGAAGTAACTTTTAAACTTTCCACTTAAGGCAGGATGAGATGTACTTATCTACTTTAATGAGGGGGCCGGGGGGGGGGGGAGAGAAAATCTTCACTGCAAGCTTTTGGTAGATGCCACCTGGTTTATCCGATGTTCTCATGAGTGCGTGCTTAAATGCAGTAGTTTTTTAGGGGATCCCATGCGAGGCAGTAGTTTAGCGAACTTAAGTAATTTGCGGTTTAAGGCCTCAGGCAGCCACAGGAAGTGATCAGTTAGGTTAAGCGAGAACCTCTACCCAGAGTCGGCCAAATTGTTTGCTAGGAGACGAAGGCTGGATTGAGTGACGTCTAAAAGGTTTTGACATGGTGCAATGAACGGGTTTTCTGAGTTGCAGATGCGCAAACAAGCGCATGTAATTAGTTTAAGGATGAAAGAGTTTATGGAACCGCTATCTAGTCATGGTGTCGCTGAGGTCTAATGCGACATCAGGCACAAAGTAACATGGCAGACTGAAAAGATATTCTAGGTGATAGAGGTTATCCGGTTCGGCTGCCTTGAAGGATGATAACCGCTGGATCGCTTAGCTTAAAAGGTTTTATCCAGACCATGGACCAAGCAGTTCAAAAAGAAATAGGAGTCTCTAGTCGACTGAGATCAAGACACGGTGGGGTTTTTCCTTCAAGTGTGCGCTTAAGGCATACTAGTGATGTAGTATGGTATTTTAGGTAGCAAGGTCTTCCCTAAGAAAAGAAAATCGGTACAAGGGTCGTCAGACCTGAAGGAACATGTCGAAAGAATGGCAGGGGTATTCGAAGCCTTTGAGAAGAATGTGTCCATAGTGTGCAGTCTTATGTAACATGGCATTATGATCGTTCGCAATGGCGCGGGGAGTCAGCAATCTTATTTCAAGGGTAAGAAGGTGAGCTGAGAAAACGCGGTGAACCAGGAAACTCAGCTTTCATTATCCTAAGAAAATTCGCTACTCTAATAGGTGTGTAAGCCAGCCGACCCAGTGAGAATGACGGTGCCTGAGACATGCGACGATCACAGGAGCCTCGAATGGGAGTTTATAGGGAGGCAGCAAGAATAATGTGTGCATGTGACCTTTTACATTTAGGTGAGGTTCCAAGTGCAGTGCAAGTGGGACTACTGAGCAAGCAGGGAGAAAGCCTTTTTGGCCGATGATTAGTCATCTTCGATCGCGGTGCTATTTAGAATACTCACACTGTGCGAAGCGCAGAGGACGCCACCCACAAATTTGGTGGCTACGATGGACGTCCTTATGTGTGTGTTTTACGATATGAACAGGCGACACCACTAATGATGTTAGCTTATTTCTTCACGTCGAGTGGGGCGCGAGATTGTCGTCCACAAGTGATGGCTAAGACGCTGAATCGCTTTTGAAAATTTCCTAGGCAAAAAAGAAAATGACCGCTAGAAGAGTGTGAGAAAAAGAAACTGGCACTTAAGGCAGTATATCTAAGGATCCATAAGAAATACAAAACTTAGATTAGTAAATGCAG
>CM067369.1:118212792-118295822 GCA_034401795.1 Chaetoderma sp. LZ-2023a
ACAGGTCCGGAACAACTTTGGAACGACCTTCCATCCAACATTCAAAACAGCAACAATGTTGAGGCTTTCAAAACTCTTCTAAAAATCCATTTGTTCCAAAAAGCATATTTCACTATTTTAAATTAGCTTTAACTTTGTAAAGCGCCTTTGGGCAGTTAATTCTGGAATTGGCGCTATATAAATGCATACATACATACATACATACATACATACATTGTAACTTTGAAAGCTGACGTCCCAGAATCTGAATTTCAAGGTACAGATAAGCTGTTGCATATTTTGATACTAATTTGACTTGGGGCTTGGGGCGGGAATGGGGGTTGGGGCTGGGGCTTGGGGTGTGTGTGGGGGCGGGGCGGGGGAGGGGTGGGGTGAGGGTGGTGGGGGAGGGGTGTTGTAGCAACAGCTTCGGGAAAAATTACTTTCAAAATATTCATCAGAATGTTTATTATAGTGTAACTTCATACAGTGACGAACTTTTGGATGTTCGTGACGGAGCTATACGTCAATTTGATTGTGCCGTCTAGTCACGTAATTGATTGTTGATTATGACGTCAGATGCTTAGGTCACAGATGCGGTACCTCCATAACGCCACGTGTTACCTGACGTCACATTCGTAATGACGTGGCATCCTCACGAAAATAGAAAAGTCTGTCACAAGGTTTTACGAATTGAATGTCTTTCATAGATTTACTATTGAATACACATTCTGTTGAATATTTTGAAATGGGCGATGTTACTGCCATAGGCAAATTAGTCAAATTAGTTTGAAAATATTCAACAGCTTACCTGCATAGTTACGTTGAAATTGGGATTTTGCCCTTTCTGGAAATTCAGGATTCAAAATATATAAATTGATTCCAACACGCGTAAAACTGTGGGCAGTATTTTGCTAGAAATTGGCGGGGAATAGCAAGAAATGGGTCAGTCGATATCAGCAATCGTCCTATAAAGCTATAATCTGCTGACATACTCAAGTGCTATAAAAGGCACAGTATCCAGTAGAGCGCATTACGGTATTACGGAAATAACTTTAAATCTTTCCAAAGCAAAATAAAGCAAATTCTTGACTCTTTTGAACATAAAGGCTGCCTAAGGCAGCAATGTCTTCCAATCCAATTATGTTCAGAATACTCACCAGAACATTTCTTACTAGCTAACATGTTTTGGGTTTTTTTGTTTTGATAACATTAAAAATTATTTCCGAACTGTATTGCTCAAGCAATAAAATGTCAACAAACCGCGTTTCGTCGTCCACATAGTATAGATAATGCTTCATTTAATTCACTAATTTGTTCTTGATAACGTATTCGTGTTTGCACTAAATGTTGTGTTTCGTAGACGACGACGATGACGACGACGACGACGACGACGACGACGACGACGATAAAAGTAACCGAATTAGTTGATCTTATGAACTGAAACTAAACAATACCATGTGTTATTATCGTATAGGCGCTATGTGTCTCTAATATAACCCCTTAGTGGGGGGGGGGGGCAGATCTATGTGTGAATTGATTGCTGTGAAAGCTATATATGTCAGTGCTTATAATGAATCTGAAGATTATGCGTATGCATATTATTATAATATATAGTGAGCTTGAATTGTGCAAACCGTGCGTGTTTTATTGTGATGTCACGTAGTATATGCTAATGTCTTTGCTGACGGGTAGTAAAATAATAGTAACATTTATCTAAATTTGATATCAAATTCTTTCAAATTCTAATAGCCATGTTGATTCCATAGGTAAATTAGAGGCGGGTGGGGGTTGGGGGGAGGGGGGGGGGGGGGGGGGTGGGGGGGGGGGGGGGGGGTAGCAACAGCTTCGGGTCAAATTACTTTCAAAATATTGATCGTCTCTTTGTCGGTATTATTAATAACTGTGAAATCCAGGAGAGGACGTCATTGCATAAATATGTTAAGAGTACTACGAGGTGGCCTCAAGAAAGCAGGAATCGCTACACTCAGGTCAAGAATGGGCCTGAGGAAGCTAAGGATTTCGGCTGAGGACAAGAAACAGAGGGCAAAAGCGAAGAAGGCCTGTTCGCAGCTGTAGGATGTTTCTACTACTACAGCCGCAGAATACGGTAATCATACAAAGAGGTTGTGTTCGACTTATTAATCTGGGATGCAATCGCAGGATCTTTCCTCTTCTTCTTCTACTTCTTCTTCTTCTTCGTCGTCAAATACTTTGGACCGCATATCCTCCTACAGTTTTCATACAATCAACTCCAAACTTGGGCATCTTCTCCTACCCTGTCCGGAATCGTGTGTTATTGTTTTTCTTTTGGATCTGCCCAAGGGTTTTCGAGCTACCCACTTGTCCGTGGATTGTCAATATTGGTGTTTGAAGTGCGACTACACCTATAATTTTGATCAGTTGGTCAGGATGTTACCATTGGCGTCCTGAATGTGATGGTCAATAGGGTAGGCACATGCCCAAGTAGAATGGTACTCGCTGGGCTTCAAAATTGCCAGTTTTCGTTTTTGGCAGAAATGAATTAACTGATTTTCAGAGAAGGTCAATGGATAAATTAGACGATGCCCTGTGACATCCTTTCATGATTTCACCACCCTTGAATCATAAGCCCATGTGGAAGGGTACTCCTTGGGTCTCAAAGTTACCAGTTTTCGTTTTTGGCAGAATTGAACTCCTCTTCATCAGAGAAAGTCAATGGCCATATTAGATGATACCCTGTGACATCCTGTCATGATTCCACTAGCCCCTGTGTCGCAGGCCCCGGTGCAAGGGCACCCAGTGGGCATCAAAGCTGCAAGTTTCCGTTTTTGGCATAACTAACTTCCCTTTCTTCGGAGAAGCTCAATGGGCATGTTCCAATATGCCATGTGATATTCTTTCATGCTAACATCACTACTGGGTCACATACCCAGTGGGGAAGGGCACCATTAGGGCCTTAAAGGAACCATTTTTCGGCTTTGGCAGAAATGAACTCCCCTTCATCAGAGAAGCTCAATGGACATACTAAACGATATCATATGACATCCTTTCATGTTTCTCTCACCCCTCGGTCACAGGCTCAGGTGGAAGGAGACCCATTTGGCCTCAACGTTTCTAGTTTTTTGCCAGAAATCAACTCCACTTGTCGAGACAAGCTCAGTTACCATGTTAGAAGAGACCTTATGTTATATCTTAATGGCCAGGCATCGCAGATTTACAGTTACTTCAGTAAGTATTTTCTAGTTTATTTTATTATTTTGTTAGGAATTCACGTTAACCCTTTCAAAAGAAAACACATCGTTACTGTATTGAGCGAGCGTTGACTACTGGGATAATACGTGCCTTATGCAGAAGCTGTTTCCAGTCACAGTATCTTTGATTTTTTTTTACATATACACCTGTGCAAAAGTTAAGCACCAGCAAAAACAATAGAACGTAGAAACATGATGGTACAACTAGGCTGCCATACTTTTTGTCCCCGCGTTAGCTGACATAATTCCAAGTACGAAATGCACATGCATGCATGACTTCACGCCGCTTGATGCCCGTGCGTGGCGGGAAACAGCACACGTGTTCAGTTATGTAAAAGTCCAGTTTGAGGTGTAGAACATTACATACAGATTTAGGCGACAAGATTAGGAATTTTGTGTTCATGACCGTGGTTTATTTGTACAGAGAGAATTAGCTCTTGATTGTGAACCGCTATGGCAAGACGAAGGTTAAGTGATCGTGTGAAATGGCAAATCATAGGCATGCATACCACTGGTATGTCATGCAGAGAGATTGGCAGACAGCTGAACATTAACCATACTGTAATCAGTCGTTTGATTGCAAAACATGGGCAAACTAACGAGGTGAACGACAGGCCTAGATCTGGAAGACCGAAGAAGACTACTGCCCGTGATGATCGAGCCCTAGTACGCCTTGTTAGGAGATCTCCATTCACCAACAGCAGAGTGCTCAGCCAGCAATGGGAAACGCGCAATAGAGTGTCAATGTCTACCATCAAAAGGAGACTGTATGCTGCTGGCATGAAAGCTAGGAGACCTGTCAGACGTCCTCTCCTCACTGCACACCACAAAGAGGAGCGTCTGAGGTGGTGCAACGAAAGAAGACACTGGAACATGAGATCCTGGAGACGGGTACACTGGTCCGATGAAAGTCGGTTCCTGCTTCATGCCACAGATGGTCGAACTCGTGTATGGAGGTCCAGACGCACGGCGTACGACCAACGTAACATCATGGAAGAAGTTCCATTTGGTGGAGGTTCCGTTATGATATGAGGGTGCATCTCATTTGATTGTAAACTGGATCTGTTGACTGTACCTGGAACACTAAATGGACAAAGATATCAAGATTCCATACTGGATAGAGTTGTGGTCCCTCATTTTGTAAATCATGCACCTGGAACCCACCCTATATTCATGGATGACAACGCCCGACCACATCGTGCTAGAGCTGTGCATGAATACCTCCGCCAGAATGCCATCGAAACCCTACCATGGCCAGCAAGGAGCCCTGACATGAACCCTATTGAGCATATCTGGGACATTCTGGGAAACATGGTGAGAAGGAGGGATCCTCCTGTGCAGAACCTACAGGAATTAACAGACGCACTCCATCTTGAATGGCAACGAATACCACAATGGCGTATCAGTCGGTTGGTGACCAGCATGAGACGTCGTGTCCAGGTCGTCATCCAGGCACAAGGTGGATATACCCGGTATTAATAATGACAGTCTCAAACTCGTGCACAGATGTTAAACTTCGTTTTCAGACACCATTAATGACAATCTAGCCACGTGTGTCAACTGTAGGGCAATAGTTGTCAGTTGTGTCAACGTAACCATATTCAGGCCTCGTTTTCAAGTTCAAACAAAAACATACAGTGTTTCCCCACCATCATAATCAGCATTCCTCTAGTTGCATTATTACCTCTTGCACTAAGATGGATGGGTACATAAATGTTTATGCTATTGCTTTCTTCATAGCACATGAATATACCCTCGCATGTGCGTAAAAATAGGGTGGTGCTTAACTTTTGCACAGGTGTATATTTAAATCGCAGATTATTCAAATCACTCAAGATCCTGCTTCCTTTTTACTTTATTCTCGGTTAAAACGTTTGGACCGCATCTCCTCCTACAGTTTTCATCCGAACTTCGGCTACCAAATCTGGAATCATGTGCTCGTCAGCAGAGTTACCTAACTTTTCGAGCTACCTAGCTTTTCGTGGGCAATAAAGTCCCATAGAAAATATATGGGGATTTTCAGTATTGATTTTTGAAGCTCTACTCCACCTAGATTTTGATCGGATCACTACCATATTTGGGTAAGAATTTACCCTTGTGGTCCTGAAGATGCCTGCCCACCTGAAAGGGGGCCGTGACCTTTGACCACAAATGCATGAAAAATGGCCCCATATGGAATGAATTTTCAGAATGGATCAGAGTTTTGATCGGATAACTACCATACTTGGTTAGGATGACACCATTGGAGATGGGTTTTTTGAAAAAAGATGTGGGGTGGGGGTGGTGGGGTGGGGGTGTTTCAAAATGGCCGTCAGGTGGTACATTTTGGTCAAATACCAGTTTTAATTTTAGCAGAGGGGTAGTGGAATCAAACTAAATAACTCATAATGAAAAATGATCAAAGAAATAGGTGCACATTTTGTTCAAAAATACCAGTTTTCGTGTTTTGCAGACATGAAATCGGGATGTTAAATGGTGAAGAAATCATTTTTGAAAATTTTTGTTCTCAAAATGGCCGTCGAATTCTAGATGGACTGGATTTCATATCAATTTTGAAGAGGCACAATCCAACAGTTTTCAAGAAATCAGTTTTTCCTTGCCACATATCCCCATAGTAAATCTATGGGAGCAATATTTGATCTGTGTTTTCTCCTCAAGTTTTATTCTGATTATCTTCAAACCGGGTCAGATTTCAGAACATTGAGAGATCTAAATAAATCCCAATGAAAATCTTAATATCTCCATTGGGGTCAAGGTCATTCGCGTGAAAATTTCCACTTATCATGTTTGGCAGAAGTAACCTCCCTGTCATCATACAGCTTCAAAGAGCATGTTAGAAGACCCCTTATTTTATCCTTTATCGTCAAGGTGACGTTTTTAGTGGTCAACCTATCATTTTTCGAAAAATCAGCTTTTCCATTCCCAATGTAAACCTATGGGAATTTCAACTATGGATCTCTGAACTGCGACTACGCCTAGACTTTTTATCGGATCAGCACCGATGCAACTATGTTCAATAGTTATACAAGAAGAGGCCTTATACCATTCCTTAATGGCCAGACATCGCACATTTAGAATGTCTTCTAGTTTCTCATTGCTATAGTTGCGAGATGTGTAGGATATGCTGGGATTTCAGGGCTGACGTGACTAGACAACCGCGCTTTCTTATCCTTTTAATCCTCACAGACGTTAGACGTCAAATTCTATTGAATTTTGTAAAACTAATTTAACCGGGAGTTGCTTATATGTATGTGCCCCTCAAAATGCTGTGCCCGTCAGAATGCCGGTGAACAAACAAAATTGTCTAGAGTAAACGAAAAACGGGTCAGGCATTTTCCGTTGTACTACTCAGATAGGCTATGTGTATAGGCAAGCTAAAATGCAAACAGCACAATTTCTGTATGTAAGTTTCCAACGTATTTGCTGTCAAAAAAAAATTTCTGCAAATTTTAACACCAGGAGTTTCAATAGAAACAGATGTATCCCTTCAGAGCTTCAGTGAAAACAGACAAGAGGTGGACAATTTACATAGCTATTGGATTGTAGTTAAAAGGATTGCCAGCTTGTATGTTTGATCAAGGAGAAATTCTTTGTTTTAAGTGCAGTATTTACATCGGCAATTGGTCACAACGCAATATTGCAGTGCGTCACTTATCTGCTGTACATTTTCATTTATATATTGCTAAAGCATTCTGTAATTGGCACTTGGACGATGGCACCGTACCCTCGGCATAATTATCATGCTAAATGTTGGCTTCATTTTGAATTTACCTGAAAATAATAGAAACAGTGACAGATTGCTGTTAAGACTTACCTATAAAAGAAAAATTAACAATTTTATTGTTTGTTGGTTCATTTTCCTCTTTTCTTCTCTTTCTTAAACAAATCTTTGAGTAAATTGGCTGCCAATGGGTTGTGGAAAGAGACAATAGACATAACCTTTTGCAAAGAAATGTGTGTTGTCTTTATATGTTGTTGGGGAAAAACATCATCCTGAGGGTCAGCCCTCCTGCATTTAGAGAACATCAAGGGACATAGTTACTAAAACACACGGAATAATTTTAATTTTAACTTGGCAAGTTTCAAAATATTGAGCCATGCCCAATTTCAGGTTGATTTGTTTTGTTTCCTCAACAATATTTCGACCAACATTCCGAAGGGCAAGGTGATGATCAAGGGGTCACATTCAACCTTTAAAATAAATGGCAAAAATGGCTCATGTTAACTCCCATATGCAATCTAAGTAAATAAACAACCTTCTTCATAGTCTAGAAAATGTCTTTCTAACATCTATCGGGTGAGTTCAATGTTATTTTAAAAAACACAAACATTCTGAGGGACAGCTACCTTTATATGGCTGCAACAGTAGTCAATTTAGTTTCAAGATAGACAGCAACTTTAATGTATAGTTGTATTGAATCTGAGGGACTGGAATTTCAAGTGCTAAAGGGATAATGTCAATAGACCTTTCCAGTTTATCCATCAATCATATGACGTCATAATCAACTACGTGATGTGTAGGCTGACGTCATAGTCAATGACGTCTTGAATGGCGTAGCTAAGTTAGTGACGAACGCTTAATTGATGACGGACTAAACGTTGCTGTACGAATTGTGTCTTTACTGATTTAATAAACAGTCTGTTGAAAATTTTGAAACTGATTTGACTGAGCGGGCGGACCCAGTCAAATTAGTTTCAAAATATTCTTCAACAACTTACCCGTAGAGTTTTCTGGAAAATGACAGCGGGGCAAATTGTGGGTGGAGCTTAGCTAGAGATAGGAGGAGCATAGATAAAACTGGATTCCTCTATTATGTAATTATCAAACTTGCGCGGAAGAAGCCTGCTACATAACTATTACCGCGTCTATGTATGTGTCTGTATGCACGTATCACACACGCTGTGGCCGATTATTAACCCCTCTTGTGTCAATATTTTTCAAGGTAGTTTAATTTTAGAAGCGTATTTTTGTAAATTTACCGCTGAATTTTTTTCGCCGGCTTAACCATTAAAGGGGGGGGGGGGGGTAAAGAGCATTACAATTTTTACTTAGCCCGTGTCTATCTGCTGGCCGAGAGAATAGTATTTTTGAAAACTTACCACTAGAATGACCGGCTCGGTTACGGCGCATTATATTTTTAAATACTCTTCTCTAGGCCTTTCAAATAGCCATGTCTGAATACCACTGTAATGTTGTTTTTTGGTCAGTTTGACCATTAAGTTGACACACGTGTATTAAGCATATTGTCCAGCTATTTGAGCAAAGGTCAGGACTCCGATACGTCACTTGTTGCCTGACTTCACAAGCAAAATGACGCATTTCAGTCGAGATACAGGAAAAGTTCGCCACGAAAGCACATGCGAATTTTCAAATTAATAAACATTCTGTTAAATATTTTGAAACTAATTTGACTGGTGGCTTGCTACATTAATGTATGTTTTGCTGCAATGAGCAACGTGCAATGAGCAACATTTGCTCGTTTTAAACTGTGACTACACCTAGAGTTTTGATCGGATAGCCACCATTTCAAAATATTCAACAGAATAATTATTAAGTAGGAAAGACATACAATTCCTTGACGGACAATTTCAGGTTTATCACGGACTATTTCTGTCAATTATGATCGTGGATTGACACTGGATTGTGACGTCAATCTATATTTGACGTGTAGCACGGATCGACTGGACGGGTGCCGACCGTCCCAGCAAGGCTGTGTACGTATGCGTTCTAAAGCGCACCCCCCCCCCCCCACCTGGGTAGAGCAATAAGCGTATGTAAGCCCTATACGAGAGGTTTCTTGTTAAAAATCGGTCGATAGAACGCGTGGTGCGCATGCGCGCGCGTCAGAGCTTCCCTGACAACACGTCTCGGAATTGGAAGCGAGTGCTTACCTATAGTGTACCGAGTAGGTACTCGTAAATGCTTATAATTTATCCGTTCTCGTTTTTCTTGGTACCGTCTAGCTCTAAATTATACTTGGAATAGTGCTATAGCGTCGTAGTCGCGTGTATATATTAGACTAAATACAAAGATCTGTGCACACGTGGTCGATACGTCACTAGCATACCAGCACGCTGATTGGCTGGCGCTCGGCCGGTGATTGGTTGAGGCGCCCAGCCCTGACGTCACAACGAGTATAAACGAGGTGAAAAATCGAGGATCAGGAGGACGACTGGACCACCTGGATGACGGATATAACTTGTTGACCTACCAATGATCTTCACTTCAACTGGTGTCTTATGGAACTCAGCACATCCACGGTGTAGGGCGTCCTCGGCTTCCACGGAATTTTGCATACTCCCGGACCGACATCCAGGAGTAATAAACTAAATATAAAGTTGGACCTTCCGCATTCGGACTTTCTTAACGCAACCTCTGCGGGAGGAGCCCTGCAGGCCCGGAATGTAATCCTACGCGATGTAGAACTATGGTGATTCTTGGTGGATGACTCGCCGGATCTGCCAACCACGCTGAAAAGTGGACACTAAATTCTGCACTGCATGTTATGTATGTTTTAATTAACTTTTCAACCACAGTCTGGTGGACTTTGCTGAGTGCGCCGCAAGAGCTATGCGATGCATCCCACACTGTGTGCCAAGTTAGGTATCTGCTTAACATTATCATACAGCCCTCTCTGTTAATGGGCAACCTATAACTTTATTACTTCCGTCGCCGGACGGACAACTTTCTCACTTCCGTATAAATTATGATTTAGTTCTGTTTCACTGTCATGAGTATGCACCGTATCTACCCTGTCTGGAAGAGTCAGCTTGCGGAGCCAACCTGCGGAGATCAGCTGTGGAAATCGCCTGCGGAAACCTCTCCAGCTCCAGAGAACGTATCAACTCATGCTATGAATATGTTAGCGCCTCAATTTCAGTAACATAGTAGCATGTTCCGTACCGACGACTATTAGGTACTCAAGTAACTATACTATTGTACCTCAAATTATTATTTCCGTATATGGCACTGATGACTAATAGTTGCCTTCCCGGTCATATAATTTCTTTATTACTGTTCATATTATCCTTATTTACTGTAGGTGCTTTAACTAACCACACCGTTTAGGTCTCTCAACCTGATACATACTACCTCAATAATTTATATAGAAATTGTTATTGCTCATTGCATTGGTTAGCTGTATATGGCAGATAGCCATTTCGTTGATATGTTTTGTTTAATTATAGAAAACTTGGACCGCAGTATGCTAGGAAATACTAAACAGCAAAATATATATCTGCATCACTTATCTCTACCATCCTCAATTTAACACTGAGGTCGCTGACCATGCTCTAACTGTTTGAGCCTGGCATGTTACCGACTAAACCTTACTATTCAGCTCAATAGGATAGGTTAAAGTGGTTAGGGACAATCTCTTTGTTAGGAGACATATAGTGTACGCCTCTTTTCCGGTTGTTGCAGTAATGTTGTCCCGCACTCTGGCAAGGTTGTATAAAATTGGCCAAATACCTATAGGGCTTCGTATATATTAAGTTATTGTCTCTTTACACGATCTACTAGCTGCATAGCTTCTTAGTTGTTTGGACGTCCCATAAGCACGTTGATCTGAGCAAACCCTGGGAAACTATCGGAGGTTTCCGAGCAGTGATGGTTAAAGTGCTGATTTGCATACGTCTCCCCGGTATCCTTGGATACTTGTTAGCTAGATAACCCCGCCGATGAAGGAAAGAACTGCGAAAACATATAGTTATAAATGTGAGTTTGATAGGTTTATTTACCGGCCCGCAGTGCATAGCTGGGCAAATTGGAACCTAATCCTAATGACAGGTCAAAAGTTAAATCTGTAGAAAACGGCGCCGGATGAGACGCACATCTCCATCCAACTCGTCGGATTGTCTAGGAAGGATCTTGGAATCCGCCACACCCTCACGGGAAGGACACCTCGCGATGGATATTCACCTCTCTACCCCCACCGTAACAGTATGTCAGTGATCAAACTTGCTTATGTGAAATGTAACCATTGTCCAAGTGATATTTTATGTGGTTGCGGAGCAAGGTACCTGGATTTTCATCAAATTCAGATGCGTTGCGATGTAACTTGTACGCATGCCGTCCATCTAAGTAGATGCTCTTTCAAGGTGACCTATGGGAAGCTAGGCATCTGCGCCCATTAACGATAGGTAGAAATCCCTGCCACTTGCGGCCAAAGCTAGTTTTTGTTTCTAACACTTAAGTGGTAGGTTAGACTGTAGCTGAAGGCCCGCATAAATAAAGCGGCATCTACCAATACAGCATCTTAGAACATAAGATGGTGACATGGGAATTCTTCGGAAATCGCTCGTTCCGCCTTCACGTAAACCAGTACGCATCACGTTAATTATGGCTTCACTAGGATTTTTCAGCACTTAGCATTTTCTGATGAACAAAAGAGTGGCCCTTTTTTTCAACTCTCTTCCTCCGCTTCGGCATTGAGGGCATTTTCCTGTGACGGAGGCCTGCATGAGGTACTTGCCTCTCAGAACAGCGAGAATTCCTGTGATGGAGGCCCACGTGAGGCACCTTCCTCTCGCACCATCATGAAATATTCGGTGATGGAGGCCCACACGAGTCACTTTCCTCTCGCAGCATGTTCTCTTTGTGTATGTTAGGGGTATATTAACTTATATTAAGTTACTCAGTGATCGCCTATGTGGATGCTTCTCTTGCGGAGATACCTCTGCGGATTCAAGGATCTCTGTGGGACCTACGACGACACCACGTAGAAAGGACACCAGCTAGCTCTATATTGTGTATTATTGTGCTCATTTTACTGTCAAACGATTCACCTTGTTTGTATAGTACTTATTTATATTCTTAGTATATTATTCTAATTATTCTATTCTCTAAACTAGTATGGATAGACACACTGGTTACACAAACAGTTGGGACGACACCATGTGATTCAATCTCAGCGGCAATGGTCGCATGACCCCACTGGAATATCAGTGTTCCACCGGCTCTAGAAGTCGGTATATGTACTCCGTGGAGAGATGACACATGGGAACCGCAACCCCAAGATCCGCAGTCATCCTGGTCATCATGCACCTGCAGTACGATGGGCGGATATTTAATGGCAGACCAGCGCAGACCCCCGTGAGCTACAAGTGGCACCCGATGTGGGGCTCAAACGAGAAGCAAACCCACGCCTACACTCAACAACCACGATTTTCAGTCTCATTCATCTGACAGTCAGTATTCCCTCGATTTGGAGGTAGCATCATATGATGGACATACTGCTCGTGTGCTCACCAACGATGTAACAATTTAACTGGTGCAGAACGACCAGCACCGCCACAACACGAGTTCTCACCGATCAGCGAGGGGACATTTCATGATGCCTTGCAGGCAGGAACTCAATACATCACCTTATCAGACCTCCACGATAGGCTACCACCATCTACGCCGGATCACGGACGACCACGATAAAGACCCCTATGGGACAACTACTGCCTTCACGACCATTATGTTCACCTACGTCATCAATGGGTGATCAGTGGACAGATACTCATATCCTGTATCATCTCCTTTTCGCGCATCATCTCCTTATTATTCACCACATCCGCACTATGAACTGGAGCATTCCAGCAATACATCAGACAACGTAACAGCACGCACATCATTCACATCAGTCACCTGCACCACCTTCGTATGAGGAATACGTCTCACAGCATCAGGAACGTCCGCGCCGTCTACACAACATGCCTCTACCAGTCTATAGACCTACACCTGTCTATGGACCTGCATCAGGGCGGTATTCGGCAGAACCAACGTACTGTGCAGCATGTCATCACAGAGAATTGCCTTCACGAACGTGTCAGCACTGCCAGGGACATCGACGAGCAACACCACCACAACCTACATGCCGACCCATATCTGCATTCTCATCAGTTTCGCCAGCACCACCACCGGGTTTTGCTCCAATTACTTCTCCAAGAGGCCATGGCCGGATCATTCCCAAACACACCCCAATTTAGCAGGGAGACTGATTGGACTAATTATAAAGTACAATTCGAAATAATAAGCAGGACAAACCAGTGGGGTAATCAGCAGATGGGGAGTATTTAGCTGCAAAGTTGTCCGGAAAGGCTTTACAAGTTCTGGAAGACTTCGGCACAGACTACACACCATCTTACACCGAACTAGAGAACGCGTTGTCAGACAGATTCGGCGACAACGCGCTTGGAGAAACAAGTCGGCTTCAACTGAAGAATCTACATCGATGCTCGGAGGAAACAGTGCCGGAATTAGCGAGTCGCATCCGTCATCTTGTTACCCATGCATACCCATTCACAAATATCGAGGGCGTAATACATCTACATCTCGACACTTTCATAGACGTGCTAAGCGGAGAGCCCGCCCTCAAAGGAAAAACTGTTTCTCATGGAACATGGCAGCCTTCAACAACTTACAGCTACCGTGGCTCAGATCGAGAACTTCTTGGAGCGGAAGAAAAATAATCGCCTCCAAACTGCATCTAATTAATGAAATGAATGATGGTAATGTCGCAACTACAACCGAATCAACTACTACACCCGTAAGCACCATCAACAACAAACAACACACACACAATCAGAAAACCCCAGTCAATATCACGCATCTAGAGGGAGAGGGCATGGCCAATCCCATCGTGGGGGCCACAACAACGCCCAAGGACGCGGGAACCAGTACAACAATAACAATAGCCAAAACTTGCATGAAAGGTTAGAAGAGATAACTAAACAGATCTCAGCAATCACCAACCTTGTGACGACACTCAGCACTACCGTGGCAACACAATCCACCACTAGACCGCAATCAACCACAGCATCAGCACCACCACCAAACACATGCTTTGGATGTGGTCAGCCGGGCCATTGAAGGGAACGATGCCCAAACCATCCTCCATCTACAACCCCAACCGCTGACCGACGAACCCCGCAGTCAGAGAATCCATCAAACTAGTCACTTCGGTGCCCATCCCTACAACCCGGCTCAACTACGACCTCTGAACAACTACGTCAGGCGGCCACACCTACTCATCGACATATTCCTAAAACATCATACACTCACTCACACCAGGCTTCTTCTATGACGGTGCCTACGATGCACACTGCATCCGCAGCACTGCCATCTTCCCCTGCGGAAAATGTGACCCAACACTTTCCGCATCTACACAACCTTCTTTTCTCTGTAAAACGGCAGTGGTAGGTTGTAGCACCTCCGCTGAAACAACGTTTTTTGCAAGCACCAAGTCCCACCGCCAAGGCACTTAACACCTGGTGTCCTTTGGTGGTTTGCAATTCACAGCCACTTACAGCCACATCACCAACATGCACCATCAGCAGTGATACTGAGGAAAGCACCCCTTCAACCGCATGGATCCGCAAAAAGAAACACCGGACAAAGAAAAGGAACATCCCACAATGCCATTGCTTCTTCTGCGCTTCAACTAAACATCCAATGGCACGGTGTAAAAGGTGGCGTGCTCAGTTAATCCTTATCCATGAACATGAGACTCCTTTCCGCACTGCAGTATACACCAACACAGCGTATGCAGAATCAGCAACAACGCCACCACCACTGCTACCCCCGACCCAGTCGTCGCCCAAGCAATCACAGCAGCAGCGACGATGAGTCGGCCCTTGCCACACTCAGCCACCAACTGCACTCATGGAAGCTATCCGGAAACACGCCAACTATATACAGAATGATACCGCAACACCAGCACTTACACAAATGGTATCATTGGAGACTCTTCTGCAGGCTCACCGTAAAGTGATATATAAATGTCTGTTTAGCAGAATTTCCACCACAGCCACTGTGGACACTGGAGTTTCCACCACTGTCTTTAACAAGCGCTTATATGAGAGCACCCACCTCATAAGAACCCCTTAGGCCTACAAACATCCTTTTACAAACAGCTACGGGAGCAGATGTGTCCATGGCTGATGTACTAAGCCATGTAATACAGATAGAGGAGATGCAATTTATACAGCGAGTTGCTATCGCCTCCATCCAAAATGATGCCCTGCTTAGTTCTGATTTCCTCAGTGCCAGCGAAGCCGTCATACATTGTAAGCAACAGGAACTAGACATACACGGCCGACGGATACCCCTTGGACTGGAGCCATCATTATACGATATGTGTGTGGTGATATTAGCAACCACTGCCACAGTTGAGCCGGGACAGGAAGGGATCTTGTGGGCCACTGCACTACAATTAGGAAACAACACTCACACAGCCATGCTGGAACGCAACCCCGAATACATGCTCGCCTCACAATGCGTCAGTCCCTGCATCATCGTGGACACCACCAACAAGGAACATATTCCATTCCGCATATTTAATGGCACTGCAGACCCAATAACACTTGAATCAGGAGTCCGTTGTGGGCATTTTGTGGATGTGATATCACTGGAAACAGCCCCAACTGCAAACACAGCAACAACAACAACGTCTGATGATTTGCCCGAACATCTACATGACTTATATTTACGTGCCACAGTTGGATTGATGCAATCCCAAAAATTACAAATAAGAAAATTAGTGCATAAATATTGCAATAGTTTCTCATCAGGAGACATGGACCTCGGAGAAATTCATCTAGTACGACACTCCATCGATATGGAAATAACTGACCCATACGTCAACCTGTTAGACGTCTCCCAATTCATAAGGAAGCAGAGGCACACCAACAGGTAGAGGACATGTTGAGGACCAGAATAATTGAGCCTTCAGCATCGTCCTGGGCCAGTCCTTTTGTACTAGCAGGAAAAAAGGATTGATCTTTGCGGTTTTGTATAGACTACTGCTGCTTAATTATCTTAGCATCAAAGACGCTTATCCGTTACCCTGGATAGAGCAGGCCTTAGATTCCTTGTCCGGAGCCAAGTGGTTTTGTACCCTTGATTTAGCTAGTGGATACTGGCAGGAGAAGACCGCATTCATTTGTCGCGCTGGCCTTTTCCAATTCTGTAAGATATCCTATGACTTGTGCAACGCTCCTGGAACTTTCGAGCGTCTTATTCAGCAGGTATTAACTACCCTGCAATGGGAAATTTGTCTGTGTTACATTGACGACGTAATCGTCTTTAGTCCAACTTTTGAGCAAACTCTTTCCAATTTAGACACCATGCTTTCAAGATTCTGCATGGCTAACTTGAAGCTCAAACCCAAAAATGTCATCTCTTCAGACAGAGCGTCGAGTTCCTGGGACATGTCATATCCGGTGATGGAGTGGCCACCAAAACGTCAACATCAAAAGCTGTGGTGGAGTGGTAGACCCCTGAGTCTGTCACGGAAACTGGGACCTTCCTTGGTCTCTGTCAATACTATCGTCGATACATCCGTCATTTCAGTGAGATTGCATCACCTCTCTTCACGATCACCAAAAAGGATCGCCCCTTCGAGTGGACGAGTGCGTGTGAAGGTTCCTTCAGGGCATTGAAGGAACTCTTGACGACTGCTCCTATTCTCACTCATCCTAACCCTAACCTCAATTTCATCCTGGACACTGATGCCTCAGCTTACGCTATTGGCGCAGTTCTATCTCAGGGCACAGAGGATGGAACGGAGCAGGTACTTGGTTATGGTTCGCTTACTCTAAATAAAACAGGGAAACGTTCCACGACCACCAAGTGGGAATTACTGGCTGCGGTCTACTTTGTCAAGTATTATAAACACTTTCTGTACGGCCGCCCATTTACTCTCCATATGGATCAGACTTCTCTATGCTGGCTCTGTAACCTTAAAAATCTGGAGGGCCAGGTAGCGAGGTGGCAGGAATCCCTGCAGGATTTTAACTTCAATGTGGTTCACAGACCACGCAAACTGCATGGAAATGCCGATGCCTTGAGAAGAATCGGGCTTGAGAATGAACCCGAAGTAGCCACCACCGTGACACATACAACACAGCCATCTCTGGTGTTCCCTGAATTGCAGTGCACAGAGTGGAACATGGAGAAAGTCACTCGCGAACAAGCAACAGATGCACAGACACGAAATATATACACGTTGATCCAGGAGGGGGTACGTCCTCCCTGGGAATATGTTACACCATTAGCCACAACAGCCAAGTACTACTACCAGTGGTTTGAGGAATGCCACATGCAACAAGACGTTCTCTACATTAATAACCACCTGGTAATTCCGGAATGTTATCGTGAGACAATATTACAACAATTGCCCGATAATGCCAGTCATCTAGCTGTTGAACGAACATTAACGCAGATAAAACAGAGATTCCACTGGATCGGAATTCGCGATAGTGTAAAGGCATGGGTCGCCAAATGTGTCCCATGTCAAAGACAGGTTGGCCAGCACCATTCCGAACCATTACAAGTAAAAATTGTTGATGCACCATGGGAGTGAGTGGCTATTGATGTGCTCGGACCCTTGAATATGACGGATGATGGAAACAAATACATCCTCGTATTGCAAGATTATTTTATGAAGTGGGTGGAAGCATTCCCTTTGCCAGACCAAGAGGAATCCACAATCGCAGAGATCTTGGCGGGCAATGTGTTCTGCCGGTTTGGAATGCCCTATGAGCTGCACTCCGATCAAGGAAGTAATTTTGAGAGCTAGCTGATCTCCGAGCTCTGCAAATTGTTTCATATATTTAAGACAAGAACAACTCCATGTCATCTCAGTAGTGATGGGATGGTGGAACGGTTCAACCGCACGCTTGCGGAAATGCTTACCAAGGAAACACGCCGTGATTGTCGAGATTGGGATCTATGACTCCCATATGTGCTCATGGCATACCGCACTTCAGTACATTCCAGCATGGGTTATACCACTGCGCAGTTAATGTTAGGCCATGAATTGGCCTTACCGCTGGATCTGGCCATGCCAAGGATTTCGGGGGAGAAAAATTCACCATCTCTCTATGTAGAGCTCATGCGGCAGCAGATAGAACAGACCCATGAGCTAGTGATAGCAACTTTATCCACTGCACAGCGGCGTCAGAAAACATGGCATGACTGGAGAGTGCATGGAGATCCATATAAAGCAAGAGGAATGGTTTGGGTACACGATTTGCGGCGATCTGCAAATGTGCCGAGTAAACTGAGTTACCAGTGGAAAGGCCGCTATGTGGTAGTAGGTAAGACGTCGGACGTGACCTACCATTTCCGCGCCTTGGATGGCCTGACCTTAGTCATCCACTTCGATCAGCTTAAACCATGTGTCAGTAATGACCCCGTACCATAGCTCTGACTGGGCATTCCATGTGGCACCGGTACCCAGACAGATGTCTCCACGGAGACGAGTATTCCAGACGTTAGTCTAGAGCACTGGGTGCCAGTTCGACCCTTCTCCTACCAAGCCAGGAGTCTGTTAAACAAGTGACTAACGCTGAGGACGATGATGAGATACGTACTCGCCCTCTCCCTCCTCAGTGCGGGTCTACTCGATCTGGGAAGTCATATATGAAGACTTTCTCGTTTATGTTGTTCAAGGGGAAGGACAGAAAAGTTGTTCCACCGACCTCTTCCCATTCCCACCCTCTTCATGCTATACCCCCACCCCATTATAGAGTTACCACAAGCGGAAGCTGAGGCTGCCCCGGGCCATGCTTCTTGCTGGGTGGAACATGTAATGAATAGCATGGAAGTGCAGAGGCCGGATGAGGCCTTCACTCATTTTGAAGACCAGCGGAACCACACAACTCAGTGTACCCGACCACACCCCGAAATCGTGCAAACCTGCCCCAACCAAGGTGATCCCTGCCCATATGCACCACCACTGCCCCCTCTCCAACACGCATCTCTTCTCTATGCACCAAGTTCGGACAGCATACGTCCTGTCCCCTTCACACTCCACTCGTCGTCTGTAGACCATCACTCTTCAGATATAAGTCAATTGTTACAGAGGAGGTGGCATCCCGCACCGCAGCAACCAACCACCCCCACCCCCCACCCCCACCCCCCACCCCAACCCCCACCCCCACACACACACCCCCCTCCCCAGGCAGTGGGCAGGGAGGCAGCCTGTTCAGCAGACTCTCGGCTCGAATTTTCCTGGTACTTAAAACCTACGACAAAGTACCAACCATCAAGTAATGGGAGATGACCAACTCCCCAACTCCAACGAGGAACCCTGACCACATATCCTCGACCAAGCCCCACTGTGAGCAGTCAGAACATCACACCGGACACTGAAATCCAAGAGCATACAGACACACTTGCCCACAAGGCTGGATACATCAATTCACCATTGCATGAATACTACATACATATCCGGTTATAGAGAGGACATAACGGAGGCAATCAACACCAGCAACAACAAGATATAGCAAGCACCTAACGTTATAAATCGAAAAAGTATATCACTTCCCGCAATCCTGACTTTTCCGCAACCGCAACAGACTTGGCATTCACCAGCATGGAAAGCTGGATATTCCCAATCCGCAATACACCAGCATCACACAGCAGCCGGACTTCCCTACAACAGTACACTACCGCCATCAACACCAGTCAACATTTTCCGCACTCACCTTCTTATCCGGTTTACGGAAAACTGATCATACGGAAAGAAGCACACTGCAGCCATCTACAGTATGCGCTATGGGAGAACATCCCTCTACCGCCCCCCCCCCCCCCCGGAACCGTCATACGGAAATAGCTAACAACATAATACTTCAGTCACACGTAATAACAGTCAATATTATTAATAGAGCAAAATACCCGCAGCCTGTCGTCCATCACGAGTAAGATTTTGCCACAGAAAAGTTGAATTCGATAATGGATTGATTCAAGTTACGACAGCCCCTTTCTTCGTCATCCGCTCTCTAAAGTAACTCTGTCCCACCCACGGGCTCGGCCATTACAGAGTGAAGTACATCATGTCCGATAAAGTTGACACCGCACTTCACTTACTTCCACCACCCCACCACCCTCCCCGAAGTAATAAAAATGTCATCCTTCACAACAGCGCAAGATCATCTGCAGATAACCAGCCACACGTATCAATAAAAATTGCCAACACCACAGAAACATACACACTCAGGGTGACTGCATTCACAATCTCCATATGACGGCATTGTTATTCTAAACTGTGGCACGCATTTTCCGAGTTGTAGTATAATAAATTACGTTTAGTCTAGGTAGGGATGGGACTTGTCCTACCCACAGAGGAGGATGCTTGGCAGTCCACCCACCCGGAAAACACAGCCCAGCTTGGCGGTGTTAGTAAACTTAATTTCCGCAAGTAATGGATCTGTTTATACCAAACAATAATTATAGACAGCTATACTGTCCTAATTTTGATTAAGAACACCATCGTTCTACCGTGTATACAGATCATTAGCACACAGGCCCATGAAGCGGCATCAAAACTTCGACAGTATAATATCAAGTAGAATTTCAAATATTCTCTCACCTACATATTCCCACACGAGATCGACGTGGGCTGGAATACATTCTTACAGACAAGACACAGACGCATGTATAAGATCACGTGCATATAGGGACGCTGTTCTAGGGAACAGAATTAAAAACATATATTTCTGTCTTTCGCATCAAAAACGAATATTCATCAGCACCAACCCACCGCCATCACGTAAATATTGCCTAAGTTTCTGATCAACCACGTGCTTTCACAACATAGAACCACGTGACTACCACTTCTATTTCCGGTAAAAAGGATCAAAGGCTTTAAACACAAGAGCCGCCAAAAACGTGCAACTACCACGGCGTGATGGAGGAGGTGAGAGGCGTGAGTCGGGGCAATTGCCGCTGGTGTCACCATGCTCTCCCACAGATCATCGGGCGCGCCAGCCTGAAATTAAAACAGGCAAGTTTATAAGCATCCAATCTGTAAAACCACCTCATGCTAATTAAAAGGTGAGTTTCCACATGAATAAGTAGTTCCAAGTTTTTACGTTGATCAGAGGCTTGTTTTTCCGTCGAGTAGGGACGAAAGTGATATACATTTCTTCCCATAATTATAATTACTCCCTTTATACAGGAGGAAAACTTTATATGACGCCAGGTTTAATAAATCAAAACTTTCCTTATGGGGCGTGGCCGAATCACCTTGGAACTTTCGGGTGTGGTCATCCACCCTCATGTGACATCACTGAAACTTCGTCTTCCCATCAAAACTTGACACAAGGGAAGAACAAGCATTAAGCTACTTTCGTGTCACAAACCAAATTCTGCTGTTTATTTTATTATTATTAATTTATCAATTCTATTATATATTACTTGGCCTGGAAAGTTATGAAGAGCTAGGAAAAATTAGATTATGGTAGGCAGTCCGCACCACCATTAATATACGGAAATAAGAGGTCACTTGCCAAGGACCTTGACTTGTCTGACAGTTCGGAAGAGTCTACGCCAGCACTATCTGGAACGAAATATCCATGTTCAGCATTTCAGCTCAACAGACAATCTTGTAGACGCGCCTTCTCCCATAATTCGGACTTAACATTGCCTATTAATCGTGATTATCTTGTGCAGAGTGCTTTTTGCACGGACTGCAACTACCTTTATACTGCTACCCATTATGGTGTGACCCATGCGTCGATGGATAAACTCTGTGTGCTTGTAGTTACATCACAGCCTGGTGAACAAAGTGAAAACGTTGAAGTACTAGCTGCTCATTTTGAAACTAGACTGCCTATTAACGTGCTTCCTATGAAGAAGATGGCCAAAACTAAATGTACGAAAGAGCGACCATCAGATTTCCTACACTATCGACCAGCAACAGTAACCATCGCATCCGCAACACAGCACGCTTTGACACACTACGCCACCATCGCCACCTTCACGACAGAACCAGCAGCATCATCTGCACCGGCAGTAACTGCAGTGACAGTACCAGCACCACCAGCAATTTCCACTCCGGCAGCACCCGCAGGAATGCCACTGTCTGCATCACGCATGACATCAGTATCAGTATCAGCATCCGTAATCGGCTGGCCCATTTCAGTAGTTATTACGACGTCCACGCCCGAGCCAAGGTTACAGGACATTTCAGATAGATCTACATCTCCTGGTAGCCTTATCATTGACGAGGATATTAGCCTTACAGAAGCAATCCCGGCCACGGCATCATGAACCAGCATCACCGCACACCCGCGCAGCAGCAGCACATCAACTGATCCAGAAATATGTAAGGGAGTAATAAACTAAATTTAAAGTTAGACCTTCCGCATTCGGACTTTCCTAATGCAACTTCTGTAGGAGGGGCCATGCGGGCCCAGAATGTAATCCTATGCAATGTGGAGCTACGATGATTCTTGGTGGAAGACTCGCCGTTCTGCCAACCATGCCGAAAAGTGGACACTAAATTCCGCACTGCATGTCGTGTGTGTTTTAATTAACTTTTCGACCACAGCCTGGTGGACTTTGCTGGGTGCACCGCAAGAGCTATGCGACGCATCCCACATCATGTGCCAAGTTATGTATCCACTTAAAATTATCATACAGCCCTCTCTGTTAATGGGCAATATTTGACATTATTACTTCCGTCGCCGGACGGAGAACTTTCTCACTTCCGTATAAATTATGATTTGCTTATAGAGACTATCTAATAGATGCTACTTCACTGTTCCGTTTTACTATCATGAGTATGCACCGTATCTACCCTGCCTGGAAGAGTCAGCTTGCGGAGTCAATCTGCGGAGACCAGCTGCGGAAATCGTCTGTGGAAACCTCTCCAGCTCCAGAGAATGTGTCCACTCACGCTATGAATATGTTAGCGCCTCAATTTCAGTAACATAGTAGCCTGTTCCGTACCGACGACTATTAGGTACTCAAGTATGCATACACATACAGACAGTACAACCTGCTCTAATGAAATTAAAAAAAAAAATGTTTATGTTTGCCACCCCATCTAATTTTCAATTCAATCCTGGTGACGTCCTGGGCCCGTCTGTCTAAATATCCGTCAAAGAACCGGTTCAGGGTCACAATAGACTCGGCTTCGGTCTAGCATAATCTGCATACGGTTTCTTTTATCATAGACCTGATTTTGTACCACTTAAGCGTGAGATATATAAATCGGTGGCGTTTATAAGACTCCATCATTATCAAGCGCGCAATGATCGCGCAAACCATATACAAGTTATTTAGAAACAATGCGCGTATAAGAGGACAATAAACCAAGCCGAGAACGAAACAGTAGAAGACGTTAGCCCTTTTTGACAGGGACAGGAAACGTGTCAAGACTGTAATCCTCCGATATACTAAAAATTCACATTCACTCACGGAAAATCCCATTAGCCAGGTGGACAGTGGCCATTCAAGACCTGGACTCATTTGCATACGCACGCACGCACGCAGGCACGTACGCATCACTCTCCAAATCGTGGTTGTTATCGATTTTAACACTTTGAGCCATGGGCAGCAACATCTCACAGTCAAATTAGTATGAAAATATTCAGCAGAATCTTTCTTAAATTGTAAATTCACCAATGACATACTATTGAGGCGGTTATTGTCGGGCCATTGCCCTTTTAGTGTCGGATTGTAACGTCAGCTAACAAGCGACGTATTTTGGTAATGACGACATATATTTGAGTGACAGATCAAATCCCTACATTCCAACACCACCCCACTACATGAACATAGAGATGTGTGTACTCTGTGAACCAATTCTCACGCGCTTCAGAATTCATTGAGTACGTTCCAGACACGTTAAAGATGGCATCATGAGTCACATGCCTATCTGATATATGGGAATGACGGAAACTGGCAAATACCTCCCACTCAACAAATAATTGGTTTGGTCTTGCTATATAGCATAAACTATCCTGCTTAATATATAGGAATAGCGAGAAATGACAACAGGAATGTTTCCACCAAAGTGTTGGCCCAATCGTAAAACTAAATGCGTATTATTATATATCAACGGACGACAACTGTAACATACCACTGGAGTAGAAGCAATTGAGAGCACATCCGAGGATCCATCGATCACATCAACCAAACGAAATGCGAGGCAATAATACTATTACATGCACTAAATGCAGTACTGGTTGATACAAATAAATGATGGTGGGGTGGGTGGGCCGGGCTGGGGTGTGGTGGGGATTGGGATGGGATGGGGGATAGCCAGGGAACAATTTTATAACGTACATATGTATGGTATTTATTACATTACACGCACGCACGCACGGGAGCACGCACGCACGCACGAGAGCACGCGCGCACGCGCGCACGCGCGCACGCATACACGCACACCATCATCCAATACTCCACACCCCACTCCACTAAACGAAGATAGCGAAATGTTAAAGGAAATATGGATGATAATCTTACACGCTAGTAATTAGTCAATATGATAAATTAAAATGGAATTATTGTCTATCGACACATAATGCATTTTTGACACGTACACCGCAACTGGATCGCATGAGTGTGGGCGGAAATAGACTAACGTCTGAGGCTCTGAGCCCATGGTAGCCTCGAGTTATGGAACCAATTATCTACCAGTGTTAGGCATCCCTACCCTCGTTCCGGCCAAAGTGATCTCGGAGATAGTTCGTTGTAGAGCTGATGGTGCTCAATAGATTACCAAATCTTCCTGATCGGCAGTATATGCCTTAGTGCTCAGGCACAGAACATTCGGGCACCATATATATATATATATATATAACGCTATCTACGGGTACTTCGTGAGGCTAAACAGGAAAATTATGATCCATCCATGCTCAGTTGACGGTCCGGTTGATCAGAGTCCATGTTACTTCCAGACATAATTTTATTTTCAAGCTGTTTTTATTACGACTTTATTTTCGGTCTTGTTCCAGGTCTATCATCTTTCGACTCATGGAACACCTTTCACTACTTGTCAGTGCAGAAGATACGTTCATTATCTATTACCCTAAACATTATTCTAGATCGTTCTTGCTTATAATTCCATATTATTTTGGTTCTCTGCCTTCCTTCTTGGGCTTAACTCAGATTCTTAATGGTACAGTGACACGAGAGGCATTTATATCAACCAGGAATGGGAAATACAGCTGATTCATAGTATCTGGAAAAGTATCTAGACCAACATAATTTTGCTTCACGGGGTGCTAATCTCATCTCAACTATTGTATTTCGCCGATAGATTATGATTGTGATACAGATAAGGGAATGTGATAGGATATGAATGATATGCCAATATATATTTTCTTTTTAACCAATCAGAAAAACCTAGTGTGTCTGCCTCGGTATGTACGCTCAGTCATAGAGGTGTCATCCATAGTTTGACAATTTGGTGTAAAAGCAACCATACAGGTAATTAGTTCAACACGATAAGTGTTACATAATAAAGAATGTAAATGTATTGGCATTTACATGACACCACAGACTATAGCTTGAGCAGACAAAATGGTGGCGATTACTGTTCAACATTACGCGATATTACAAAGCAGATAATTGTGATACAGATAATGGAATGTGATAGGATATGTATTTTTTATTTTATTGACGCACTGACAACGTGCGGCTTCAATTTCCATGTGCTAACTTAGCCGACAGTCATGCATATGTATGTATGTATGTATGTATGCGTGCGTGCGTGCGTGCGTGCGTGCGTGCGTGCGTGCGTGCGTGCGTGCGTGCGTGCGTCCGTGCGTCCGTGCGTGCGTGCGTGCGTGCGTATATATATATATATATATATATATATATATATATATATATATATATATATATATATATATATATATATATATATATATATATATATATATATATATATATATATATATATATATATATATATATATATATATATATATATATATATATATATATATATATATATATATATATATATATATATAATTGTCAAACTATGGATGGTACCTCTATGACTGAGCTTATGTACCGAGGCAGACACACTAGGTTTTTTCTGATTGGTTAAAAAGAAAATCATGACAGCCATCATATGGTGTCGATATGTACCAACGGCAGGCATGACAAGTACACATATTGATGCAAGGCATCAATGGTAAATAGCGTGCCCGGAGCTTATTATAATTCTGAGATTAAACTCAACTGTTTCATGGAAAAATGAAGGTATATAAAGGCATACAAGCCACTTATGACAAAAATATACGCGGAAAATAAACACAAAAGAAGGAATATTTCTTGCAAAAAGATATGGGCATTATTAGGTATGGGCTAGAAAAGCAGCTTATATTTTTGGTCAGTCCAACAATTTTTCCATCCATCCTTTTTCTCCAGGCCAAACTCCTTAACAGAGAGAGAGGAACAGACAAAATTAAGAGCATCTAGTGATGAGAAAATTGCACTACTGCATTAACAGAGCGTAACAGATCAAATTTGGATCATTAGGTATCAACAACTTGTAAAGATAAAGAAATCAACAGAACTGGCAACCCAGTCAGTAGAAAATCAGCGCAAGAAGCAGTACAGACCCTGACACCCATTCAAACATATTAAAGAAAAACTGTAAAGAATATTTTAAACCTAAATCTTTATACCTTCCTAAACAGACGTGAAGAGCTTATTACCCGGAAATATATTGGTGAAATATACACTGCAATGCTAGTGAAATGCACAAAGCAAGTATATTTTTGCTGCAATACAGGACCCCGATCTGTACCGACAGATAACCTTTTCAACAAAGTTAAGTGGCCAGGATAGAACCAATACCGTGAACCTCGTTTTCTCCAACGAAAATGATATAGTAGAAAACATTCTGACAAGACCCAGTGGGAAACAGCCACAATTGTGATCTGTTTCATTTAGCTATCATATCTATTAAACGATATCCTTACTGGAAACAGTGAAAAACTATTAAATCAAATATTTTTGCTTCACAAAAAGGCCAAAATCAGCCTCAACCGTTGTAATGATGACGATCTTGTTGACCATATGTGCAAATGTTAGGGTATTAGCCTGATAAGTCAGGTTCTACCAGTACACGGCTAATAATATGGGATATATAGAAATATTTTCACATTATTATAATAAATAGTTGGTGGTAGAATTATTACAATATTTCACACAGCACGAGAACATACTGAGTTCTACATGGCCTTATGTTCGAAAACTGGCTACACGGCATGTAGAGATATTCTGGTACCGAATATAGTAGAATATTGGAATTTGACAATGGTGTGCCACGACTAAATTTCATATGACGAAATTACTGTATAGTAAAGATTTTTTAAACCTTTGATACTTTATTAGCGTATTCATATACGTATCTAACCATATGGGTGAACTTCTGGGGTCGAACCTATTGCAAACAGTGTGGTACAGAAAATCGTTGATCTGACAGAATTTGTGCCAATTTTCGGTATGGAATTATGTACTATGAAATTACGTTCCTGTAGAATTTTTAAAAATTCGGAATACAACTAGCATATTTCCTATAAGTATTTGTGGGTGAAATTCTGGGGATGAACGTATTGCAATGAAAACCATGAATTATCCTAAGTTTGAGCTTATTTACGTTATGAAACTTTTAAATCTCACTACGTCGTAAGCTTATGCCTATACCTATCTAAACATATGGGTGATATTCTGGGCCGAACCCATTATGAGCGATATGTCAAGACATATCGACAACTATCTGAATGTGGTGAATGTGAACCAACCACATTACAATGGGGCCATATGGCGAATATGTAACTACATATTATCAAATTACTTGATGGTAGAATCGTGCAAAAGCAGTAGTACATATTCAGTTATATACAGCTATATGTAAAAAAAATGATTACAAACCGAGAACTGAGATTCTAATACTGAATATAGTAAATTGTTGGCATTTGACAACTGTCCGTGGCTACTAAATTGAATATTACGAAATTACTATGTGGTAGAAATCTCAAGATTCATTAGCGTATTCATATCCTTATCTAACAATATGGGTGAAATTATGTAGCCACACATATTGCAGACGGTAGGGTATTGAAAACCACAGATCTGCCACCATTGGAACAAATTTATGCGATGAAATCGCATACTACGAAAATATTTCACGCTCGAATTCTTTTAAATTCCCAATGTAACTAGCATATTCAGACTCCTATACGTCTATGTGAGCGAAGTTCTGGAACCGACCGTATTACGGAAAGTAGGGCACCAAAACCACGAATACACCATCATTTAAGCTAAATTTTGCATATTAAATTTACTTCATCTAGAATTTGTTAGATTCGGAATATAACTAGCTTATTAAAGCTCAATTCTATGTGGGGTAAATTATGGGGCTGAACAGACTACAGACAATATAACACTGAAAACTGTGGTAGTTTATTAATAGAATGAACCTTTCCACATTAGCTATGCCCTGCCAATCTCTAGCTAAACTCCACCCATACCACTCTCGAGTTGGGATCGATGGATTTCTGAACTACTAGACGATACATTTCAAGAAAACTATACAGGTAAGCCGTGGAAATTTTGACACTAAATTGACTGGGTCCTGTTGCTGCCTATGGCAGCAACAGCGGCCAGTCAAATTACTTTCAAAATATTCAACAGCATTTTTTTTATATTAAATAACAAAAACATGCAATTCGTACAACGTGTCAGATTATTAAGCACTTAAGATGGACTAAATCGAGTTAGTCATGACGTCATTATTATGACGTTATCCTACGCGTCACTTAATTAATTACGACGTCATATGACGTAATATGATGGATAGACAACCTGAAAAGGCCCATTAGCAAGTGGTATTAATTACCCTCGCTCCGTCAGAGGATGAGTGTATTGTATTCGGGTCTACGTGCGTTCGGGATGGCAAGGGTCTACAATCCACGATTGGCCTTGTTAAAATATGTGACCTGTAAATACGGGTGCTCTCTTAATACAAGTGGTCCATATTGTGTGGACCACGCATTGACAAGTGGTATTAGCCATGTAATACTCAATTTGCTCATGCCAATTTCAATAGAGGGATCCATTTCTAGGTATGCCACGCCTATTTCTAGCTAAGCTCCACCCCTTTTTGCGTGCTGGAATCGATGTCTATATATACGCTGAATAATGAATTCCCAGACTTCCAATTTCAAGGTAACTATACAGGTAAGCTGATGACTATTTTGAAACTAATTTGACGGGGTGCAACGAAAACCATGAATCGGCCTAAATTTGAGCCGAAATTATTTCATGGTAGATAGTTTTAAATCTCACTACTCCGTAACCGTATACCTATACCTATCTAAACATATGGCTGACATTCTGGGCCCGATCCCATTATGAGCGATATGCCAGGACATACCGACACCTGAATGTGGTGAATGTGAACCACCTATATTATAATGGGGCCATACGGCGAATATGTAACTACCTACGATGAGATTACTTGATGGTAGAATTGTGCAAAAGCACTAGCTAATATTGAGTTTTATACATCCATATATAAAAAAATTTATTATAAATCGAGAACAGATATTCTGATACCGAATATAGTAAATTGTTGGCATTTGACAACTGTCCGTGGCTAGTAAATTGAATATTACGAAATTACTACGTGGTAGAAAACTCAAGATTCATTAGCGTGTTCATATCGCTATCTAACCATATCGGTGAAATTATGTGGCCAAACCTATTGCAGACAGGTACTAGTAGGGCATTGAAAACCCGCAGATCTGCCAAAATTGAAACGAATTTACGCGATGAAATCGTATACTACGAAATTACTTCACGGTCGAATTATTTTAAATTCCCCAATATAACTATCGTATTCAAATCTCTCAAAGTCTATGTGAGCGAATTTCTGGAGCCGACCATATTAGGCCTACATACAGACAGTAGGGCACCGAAAAGCACGAAAACCCCAACATTTAAGCTAATTTTTGCCTAATAAAATTATTTCATCTAGAATTTGTTAGATTCGGAATATACCTAGTATATTAAGGCTCAAGTCTATGTAGGTGAAATTATGGGGCTAAACATACTACAGACAATAGGGCACTGAAATTTTTTTTTAACCTCAATCCATTACTTCACTAGCGTATTGATATACCTATCTAACTATATGGTTGACATTCTGTGGCCGAATTTCCTGTAGACGTTCTTATGCCATGCATAGGCCTACACTTTCGGTTGATTTCTTTATTCAACAATCTGCTACAATATTATTGACAGCAGTTTTGACTGGAAATTTGGAACATTGGTAGTCTATCAATACTGCTACATGATTGCATTGACCCTTCGCGGATTTATTCCCACGGATGGATTAAAGACAAAAGGATACTACTGATAATCACACATCCATTATTCATTCGTATCACGCGAGTTCTCTTTCGATACGAGATCGAGAAATGTATCTCTTATGTAGGGGCCTATTGAGTAGCCATTGGCGTAGCGATTTCACGATCCACAGTGTTGCTTCTACAGTCTGCTACGGAAATAGACTGGGTCCTGGTCTGTCTGGTATCCGAAGTTGAGTCTGTGTAACAGTCTAGTCGTTGTGATAACGTAAGAAGATGACAGATCATTACATTAGAGGTGTAGTTTCGAAGAAGCTAAGCCTTTATTTTTAGATGGATCCATTATTGTTAGCGACCTCTGTCTACTTTTTCGCCCTCTACAATATTATTACGCATGTTTTTCTTTTGAAATTTACTACACATATAGTACGCCTCAAGACTGTCTGTATCAAGTCTGTAATTTTTACCCGATCTCGAATGCAACAAATGTGAGTCATACTATAATACAATACGGGAACGGTTAAACAGACATGGTACATCATCGTCGTCCTCATAATTTATTAACCCTGTATTACCTAAATTGAGTCAAGAATATAAGATTATTTGGTTATTGAGTGCCTATTTGCAGGCCAATAGACGACTGTTTTGAAGAGTTACTATTGGAATATGACTGGCTCAACTATCGAGCCAGTCATTTCAGTGGTGAATTTTCAAAAACTATCTTCTCTTGACCTGCAAATTAACATCCTCAAGATCACTGTAGAGGCCAGTTTTGGCGGTCTCCTCATGAAAGGGTTAAAATACATTAAGAGAAGATGATAGGCTTACATGGGCAGTCGTTGTCATTGCAATATTTAATACAGGTCTATGATAGCAACAAGTAGGTAGGTAGGGGGGGGGGGGCTACCAGTCAAAGTATTAAAAAGATATTCGTATAGTTGTCTTTATCTGAGATATTGAAATTTCGGTGTTAAACATTCTAAAGGGTTTTGTTAGAAAAACACATAAGTGTGCCCAAGTAAGTCACATCTTGGTGGCGGTTGCTTGAAATGACTTCCATAGGCCTAACGTTAGTCAATCAGTCACTGAATCCGGATGGTATATTAATACATTAATACCGCGCTCGTATTGATATCGATGGATCTCTGAGCTTCTTGACTATCAATTTCCAGAAAACTATACAGGTAAGGTGTTGACTATTTTGAAACCAATTTGTCTCGGTGCTGTTGCTGCTTGTGGCAGTAACATCGCCCAGTCAAATTAGTTTCAAAATATTCACCAGCATGTTTTGTAAATAGCAAAGACATACAATTCGTACAACGTGTCGGACTATTAAGCATTTAAGACGGACTAAATTGAGTCAGTCATGACGTCATGATTATGACGTCATCATATACGTCACGTCGTTTATTATGACATCATATGACGTAATATGATGGATAGAAAACATGAAAATGCCAATTAGCAAGTGGTATTAATTATCCTCCCTCCGTCAGAGGACGAGTACATTGTATTCAGGGCAACAATCTATGATTGGCCTCGTTAAGATATGTGACCTATAAATATGGGTGGTCTCTTAATACAAGTGGTCCATATTGTGTGGGCCACGCATTACCAAGTGGTATTAGCCATGTAATGCTCAATTTGCTCATGCCAATTTCAATAGAGGGATCCATTTCTAGGTATGCCACGCCTATTTCTAGCTAAGCTCCACCCCGTTTTGCGTGTTGGAATCGATGTATATATATACGCTGAATAATGTCTCGAGGAGGGGAGAGGGATGAGAGAGAAAACGAGGGAGAAAGGTCTTCAGCTATCATTTAGATTTTTCCTGGCCTCCGTATGTGGTATTTTGATCGTAGGCCTAAGGTTGCAGGAGGGAAGGAAGCTGTCTCGGGGGAAAGAGGTTTCGCATAAACATCTTAGTGACTAATGGAGGGTTTCTTTTTAGGCAGTAGAATGTTCCTTCTCACTAGGAGAGATACAACGGGGTCACAAGACCTGGAGAAGTGTTTGGATAGGGAAAGGTAAGTGACGGGAGGTGGGGTGGGGTGGGGGGTGGGAGAGAGGGGTTATCGAAGCCTGGACAAGAACGCGTCTATGGGGAATGGTCCTGCGTAGCATGAAGTATTATTGTAGCATCGAGATCGTTCGCAATGGAGCTGGGAATTGGCGACGAGGTAGGCAGATGTTTTCAGGTAATCTGAGCACCGTGCCGAGCCAGGCAGCTTAGCTTCCCTTACCTTATCTATCTCCTACACTTATGAAGCTGAAACAGCACAGATAGAAGACATGCGTCGATTGCAGAAGGTTCGGCGGGAGCTAACTGTGAATTGTGAATTGTGGCAGAAGAGCCATTGGCAACATTTATGATAGTTAGCTGGTGATCTAAGTCATATGCAGGACCTATTGAATAAGAAATTCAGAAGCAGCCTCTTTGGCAAAGGTTTTTGTGCTAAGCGTGGAGGGCAACACCCGCTACTAAAGTGAAGCAAAACAGAGTGAGAATCCGCATTCTTGTAAACAAATTTTGAAATGTGACGCCGCTGCAATGCTAGTGTTTGACTTCATGTTACATGATCACCTTCTGCAGCTTACGGCTAAGATGGTTGATCTCCTTTAAAACGTTCCTTGTGACAAGAATGGAATGGTCACTCAAAACAGTGATGGAGCCAGGTTTAAATTGCGCTTAAGGCAGTAGATCTAGGATTCTATATAGAAAAAGAGATTTAGATTAGTTTAATGGTTTATCATGCACAATTCAAGTCCTTACAGCGTGGTAGAAAGCTCACAGGCATGGTCGAACAGTACCACTAAACACAGGGTCTAGGTTTTGCTATTGCGGGCATTGTCAGCTTTTAACCAACTTTGGCTGGTATATTCCCAAGGTACAACGTCATGTGGTGAGTTAGCCCACAGTGGTCAAAGATCATGGACAAGCCGGGCGAGCGGTACTTCTGAAGAACGAGTAAAAGTTCAGCAATTCTGTACGAGTAGCATGGTCACAGGGAAGTGACGTGTAAGAAAGTAGTTAATCGGAACAGGTCAGCAAACGGTGATACAAGGCGAGGCGATAGACTTTCAGAATCAGCAGACGAAGAATGTGCCATTTTCATGGGAGAACGATTTTTTTCGAAACGGAGACGAAGAGCTGTGGAAACCAAACTTAATCAGATACGAGTACTGATCAGGGGTTTCCCAAAGTTCTTTTAGTAGCAGATGAATGGCGGTAGCGACGATTCCAGGCGAAACTCTGGCACAGAAAGTGTCAATAGTCCTGCCGGTGTACAGTCAAATCTACTTCTCTTCGAGATGAGAAGGTGGTGCGGAGGTTTTTGGAGCAGCGAAGTTTTCTGAGTGGAGCAGTAGCAGTGGCAGTTTCTGGAGGAGGAAGAATTTAAGTTGTTAATTTGGCTGCTTTAAGGAGCGGCCTTTCAAAAACGAGGCTGTCCCATGTAGATGTCGACCAGCTCTGAGCAGTTAAAGTTCCGATGGTTCTGCAGTGCAATTTCCCCGTCATATTCTGAACTGGGGAGTGGAATGTATACCGTCTGCATCTCATTATCCTTTTACGAATGGCAGGCTTTTCCTAAGCTGTCAACATCCAATTGGTAATCATGCTTACAGCCACGCCAACCTCCGCAGTGTCCAGCAAGAGCTAGCGAGTCTCTAGGCGAGGTTGCATTCAGTGTTTTTTCTCATTGAGGACCTTCAGTAATTCATTAATTGTTGCGTTGCTCCTTCTATATCTTGACCCACCATTATCAGGAAGCGGAAATCTCAGGATTCTAAAGGTACTAATCATTTCCGGAAACTTTTGTGATCATGGCCATTACGGGAGGAAGAAGTCATGCAAAGATCATATTTACAAACTAAAAGTGTCCACTGAATCATCGGCATTGCGTGAACGTGGGCATGCCCCATCCTATGAAAGAAACCCTGTCTATTAAGGAGGTACTCCCAGTGCCCCCAGCGAATCCGCAGAGGGGATGATCGAGTCTTAGACTTTTTTCGCCAATGTGCATGCTTTAGGAATAGCCACTCCTAGGCTGGCTGTGGCACGTGCCATGGGGCAGATTAACAGTTCCAGGTTGGCTAGTCCTTCCCATTACCCGATCACACTTACCTTGCAGGTAGCGTCCAATCCTCATTATGGTATTCAGACCCAGTCACAGATATGCTCGAACAATCTGTTCATTTCATCGTCAATCAGGATGTAAACGTATTATTCTATTCACGGTAGGCATGTCAGAGGCGATCGTGTACATGCTGGAGGATTGCAGGATCTTTGTGAATATATTTCACACTGGAATACACATATGATATAGGTCTAACTAATTGTGTATGCACTTGTTAGCTAGCAAAACAGAAAGCACACTGATTATTCAGAGAAGAATTTGACAACGTTGTTGCTGCCTTAGTCAGAAACGACTGTCAATAAAGTTGTTCGAAATCACTTCAGCAAGTCTTGTAACACTGATTGCCATGCTGCTTATTTTGAGAACAATTTGATTGTTGAAAGTTGTTGTGTCAGCGATTTTCAGCCAAATTGTTATCAAATCTTTATCGAGTGACAATTGTATTATCAGCTTATTATATTGACAACAGTTTTCAGTAAACATGTTATAAATATATTTGTTGTCACTTGCACCATAGGAAATATACAACTAGCATTGTACTATGCTATGCTTAGTATGCTCTCACTGTGGAAGCCAATGAATGATAGCATTAGTGTTACGAGAATGGTTTTATACGAACAATTGCTACCCGGCCTAAAATAATGGCGCCTGCAAATACCTACCTAAAATGGTGGCCATACTCATAGTTAGTTAAAATGCCAATAAAGTAACAAATAGTCCTAAATTTAGCTAGGATATGTATATTTTATGAATAGATGATAACTTTAAGGTTATTAACATCATTGCCACAAAGTTATGTACAAATGTACATAATACACAGTCAAACACGTATATAAACCCAACCCTGCGGACCAAACACACCATTACATGTAGATGGTATGATGTTATTATGATTGGACAAATAGTAATATTGAGACAATCGTCTTTTGACATCTGTACTCGGCTACTGGGCACATATAACATGCAAATTACTAGAAGTGGCATAAGATAATACCACATCTCTCTTTTAAGAAGGAAAGGAAGCTATGTTCTAAGAATCAATGACAGTTCTGTGAATATGGTAGACCCTATGTAGGCTATGTTATGATAATAAACTAGATAACATGAAAACTAAGATCATTAAATAGAACTAAGAAAAGTCACTGCTCTAATGTTAGCTTCTCATATGTTCAATACTACTAAATAATGGCTGAATCTGCGGTACTCGTGCTCACTTAACAGTATTATCTGAATCATGTACATCATTTTTAATTAATTGTATTATAGTGGTGTTGTGCCCCGGGAGGGAATGTATTAGTAGTGGCGTGTGGTGATGGTTTCTTGCTGTCGTTTGGTGTGCCTTTCCATATATGCATGAGACAAAGGACCACGTCTATAGGAACATGATTGAAGAACATGGACCATGGGACAATAACCTAGTTAACTCCTGACTGAGTAGGCACAGTGCTGGATACCCATTAATGGTAATTTTGACAAGGGGTCACAGCTCCGCATAGATCATACAGGAACGTTACCACCCTTCCAACGTACTGGGATCACTGACTGTTCTAACTCCAGCTCAGCAAGTACCATGTTACGCCATCACACAATATACCCTCATGCTTCCCAAAGTATCACTTTTCATGATGTCTGATCACAGGAGGCATGACTCGCAATGCGAATGCTTGCCATGGCCTGGTGTACATTGAGCCATCTTGATTACACATAACCAGAAACGGGTTTATGAACTGAGATGATCAAGATGACTGGCCGGCGAACCAGTCGATAGTGATCACCATCTGGACTCACGGCCATATTTGCTAATCGTATGTGAACTTTGACCGTTTTCCCCCAGCCTAGCCAGCAGGGCATCTCTAGCAACCCACCCAGTTTGCAGAGATTGGGGGTGCCCTGGGCGTAGCTTGTGGCCACCTACCACGCATGTCCACTTACTGGGATAGGAGGGTGACCCAAAACTCTGGGGCAGCACAAATCTCAGCAGCACGAACAGTGCGCCGACTAGATAGTACCACAGCAGGATGTTAATTGACCCTTCGTTAAACATGGAGGCCTTCAGTATCTCCTCTGCACTTGTCCACTGAGTTTAACGTGTCCCTGGACTCTCATGAGCACACTTCTGCCTGTTTCCACACACATTGAGGAGCCCATCCTTCTCAGTACGGAATGGCTTGGATATTTGAAACTTCAGTCACAAAAAGGCCAACACATCATTATGCTCTGTCTACGAGCAGAAAACAATCGATTCAAGAACTTAGTGAGCAGAGTGTCCAATTGGTTACCAGCGGCGGGAGAAGTACCGGGGACTGATCTATACGAGGGACTAGGTTCTATCATATCAGTGGCATGGGTAGTTGCTGACGACAAGTCGAATGTGAGCGATGGAGGGTGAGCGATGTCCAAGCTTGGAGGTGCCGGGAGGGGTGCCATTGAAGCATCGGCTGGAAATGGTGGAATGAAGGATTCAGTGGTTTGGGCCGTCGGTGGGTCGAATGGGTGCGGGAGGGTATAAGGATTGGATTGGCGGAAGCCAAGCTTGGTCTTTCACCTGTTCAGTATAACAGGCCGATGATTCATCAAATCATTTCACTTCCACACTAGCTATTACATATATCGACGCCGAGGAGGCAGAGGTACTGGGGTCGGCTTCTGCCTCAATCTAGGGTAGCTCAATAACAGATGTAATAGTGTGGAGTGAGTTGGAGTGGGAAGAAGAAGGCGGAACAACTTTTCCGCCCTTCTTCTTGGACAGTGCACACGAAAAAACGTCTTCAGATATAGTGTACCGGACCTAGTAGACCCAAGCTGAGGAGGGAGATAGTGCGAAGGCACCTCGCAATCATCCTCATCATCAACCACTTGTTGGTCCAACTCCCTGCTTGGGAGGAGAAGGACTGAACGGGTTGATGTTGGGGGTACTGGTCTCTGAGGAGACATCAGTCTGGGTGCCTGTTTCTATCAGTGTACCAGGTCGGTGCCAACACACAGCTTAAGCTGATCGAAGTGGATGACTGAGGTCAGGCCATCCGGGTCACGGATCATGTAGGTCGCGCCTGACTTCTTATCTACTACTAGGGCTGTTCGATTATAGAAATAAATAATCGATTATGATCTCTGGAAAATAATCAATTTAATCGGATAATCAATTATTAAATCTTGAAACTTTGGAAGTAGCAACTACCTAGTGAGAGAGGGAGGGGGGAGGGGGTGGGAGGGATGGATAGATGGAGGGAGGGAGGGAGTGATGGAGGGAGAGAGAGAGAGAGAGAGAGAGAGTAGTTTTCTTTAAATTATTAATAATAATAATAATAATAATAATAATAATAATAATAATAATAATAACGAGAACACATTTACTGAAGTAACTGTAAATCTGTGATGACTGGGTATTAAGGAATATTATAAGCCCTCTTCTCATATGATCATTGAACATGTCTGATGATGATCTGATAAAAAGTCTAAGTGTTGTCCAGTTCAAAGATCCATAGTTGAAATTCCCATAAATTGTACTTACGCAGCATTTTCTAAGAAATGGGTTATTGGACCCAAAAATTAGTTTGGCTCAGGATGTGGCTCAAGAGATAATAGACATATGCTAAATTTCAAGATGATTGAGAAAAAACGCTTGCATCAGTTGCTCACCAAATATTGCTCCAATTCATTTTCTATGGGCCTTTTTGGGAAAGGAAAATGGGATTTCTCGGAAATCATACACCAGATCCAATTTTTCTTAAGAGCCTATACATACCCTGCGGTGTACTAGGAGTGTATCAAGTATAGAGGTGATGGGTCTAAAACTGTGTCATTTATCAGCAAATCAATTTCCAATATATTCCCTATGGAAATATTTATCTACGTTACAAAAATCAGGATATCTCGTGAACCGCTCACGATATCGGGGTTCTGTAAATGGCGTCAGAGAGGCAATCGGCCTCCGGATCAGTCGAATGAAATCATGAAACGATTTGACTATAATTTCGTCATCTATCGGCAAATGATCCCCCAAAAAATCTTTTTGGCTCAGAATGCCCGTCAACACATGGTAGAAGTATGGTAAGTTTTACGATGATCGAAACAAAACCCTAGGAGCAGCCCTGTAGGTGTGGCTTAGAATACACCTTCCGTATCCTCTACGTGTCGTAAGAGACGACTAAAGGAGGTAAGGGTGAGGTAACCCTTACAGAAACTTCGAGTGCTGAAGACGGAGGTTCCAGGCCGCACGGCGCACTCTAATAAACCATGGATCCATGCACTTAACGCATATGATCATGTTGATAGTCACTTACAGGACTGGCAGTATGGTCAGCGAACGAAAAGAAGAAGAAGAAGTCACCAACTTAATATTGCTCCCATACATTTCCTATGGGGCATGTCAGTTACGGAAATGCGGATTTCTGAAAGGCATATACGTTCGCTAACGATTTTATTCTATACTAGTATGTTGCATCTACAGTTTTGCCTAATTTCAACAATGTGACCACCCTAGAAATATTACTTATCTGGATTCCCAAAAATTTTACTTATGCCAGATTTTCTCGAAAATGGGTTACGTGACTCAAAGAATTGTTTGGGTCAATATGCGGCTCAAGACCTGCTAGAGATTTCTGAAGTTTCAAGCTGATCAACAATAAACCCTAGGAGCAGTGCCTGTCCGAATATCGCTCCCATACATTTCCTATGGGACCTTTTGCCCACGGAAATGCGGATATCTCGGAAAATATATGGCCGATCCAAAAGAAAAGTTATAGCAACATGCGTTCTATGGAGTAGTAGAAGTTTCCCAATTTTGGACTCGATCGAGCAAAAACTGTAGGAGGAGATACGTTGCGAAAAATGTGACCAGGAAGAAGAAGAAGAAGAAGAAGAAGAAGAAGAAGAATAATAATAATTATAATAATTGTAATAATTATAATAATAATAATAATAATAATAATAATAATAATAATAATAATAATAATAATAATGAAATAACCGCTAAGAGAACAATAGTCTGCATGTACTTCACGAAGACTAATAATAAAGAAAGACCCGCTAAGAGAACAATAGTCTGCATGTATTTCACGAAGACTAATAATAATAATAATAATAATAATAATAATAATAATAATAATAATAAAGAAAGAACCACTAAGAGAACAATAGTCTGCATGTATTTCACGAAGACTAATAATAATAATAATAATAATAATAATAATAATAATAATAATAATAATAAGAATAAGAATAATAATGAAGAAAGAACCGCTAAGAGAACAGTAGTACACGCAGACTAATACTACTACTAATAATAATAAAGAGAGAACCGCTACGAGAACAATAAAAATAGTATTTCCAGGCAGCACCCACAAATTTTCGTCACATTTTCAGGACGATATCTCGACGGGAAAGGGGTTAAAATTGAGGGTAAAGTTGGAATATCTCGATACTGTAAACGGGCTCTCGTAGATGGTGGCCGAAGCTGATGCAAGAAACCCAGAGGAAATAAAGTGAAAATTGCGTAACTTATGCGTAAATCACTGAAAATAGGAGAAAATGCCAGTTTCGCGGAAAATAACAGGCGGATTCAAATTTTGTGTGATAGCCACAATCCGGCCAATGCCTGCTAGAAGTGTGCCAAGTTTCACGTCAATATGATCAAAACTCTCGGAGAAGATGCGTTCGCATTATCAAGCCGATTAACTTTGTGAGATCACAAAGTTAATACTAGATGAAGTTGAAGTTGCTGAAGCAACTTCAAGTCTGCGTGCAGAATTGTATGATCGTAGGCTAACATATGCTAGAAGATGGTTCAGTTTCATCATGATCTGCCAGATAGTCTAGAAGTTGTGGCCTGAATATCACTCCCATGCATTTCCCATGGGCCTAACGGGCAAGGAAAAGCAGATTTCTAAGAAACCATACACCAGATCCAAGTTCTATAGATGGCCTATACATGCCCAAAGGCATACTAGGAGTGTATCAAGTTCAGGTGATAGTTACAATAAGAGGCCCAAGGGCCTGTGATGCTCAGCTGAACTGTTAACATCTAAACCATTTGTATTTAAATAGACATGGAATATTTTCGGACAATCCAAGTTGGCCACCAAAAAAATAGACCAATCCAGATTCTTATTTGACATTTTGAAGCCTACTATCATAGAATTGTTCGACCCACGTTTTGACCAATAAAAATTCTGTATACATGTTCTGAATCCTACCACCATAGGATCCTTCCAGCTAAGTCTGGCTGAAATTGGCTATGAATTAAGTTAATGAGGAGTAGCATTTTAAACAATCTCCCCCCAATTTTCTGAAAATTCAAGATGGCCACCGAACAAATTGTTGAATCAAAATTATGTATGCAAGTTCTGAAGCATACTATTCTACGGTTCTTCCCACTGAGTTTGATTGAAATCGGCCCAGTGGTTAATGAAGAGTAGGCTTTTAACTGATTTTCAGAAAATCCATGATGGTCACCACAAAAATTGACCAACCAAAATTCTGGATACGTTCTGAAACCTCCCACGCTAGTATCCTTCCAGCCAAGTCAGGCTGAAATCGCCCAAGAAGTTAATGAGGAGTAGTGTTTTAATCAATTTCCCGAAAATTTTCGGAAAATTCAAGATGTCCACCGAAATGATTGTCCAATCAAAATTCTGTACCCAAGTTCAGAAGCATACTAATCTAAGGTCCTTCCCACTGAGTTTGATTGAAATCGGCCCAGTGGTTAATGATGAGTAGGTTTTTAACTGATTTCCAGAAATTTTCAGAAAATCCAAGATGGCCACCAAAAAAATCGACCAATTAAAATTGTGCATACAAGTTCGGAACCCTATTAGTCTAGTATTCTTGACACCAAATCTGGTTGAAATTGCCAAAGCAATTAATGAAGCATAGCATTTTAAATGATTTTCAGCCATTTTTCGGAAAATTCAAGATGGTCGCTGAGAAAATTGACCAATCAATATTCTGTATGCAAGTTCTGAAGCATACCAGTCTAGGATTGTTCCAGCCAAGTTTGCTTGAAATCGGCCACGTAGTTAATGATGAGTAGGCTTTCATTTTATTTCCCAAAATATTCTGAAATCCAAGATGGCCACCGGAAAAAATTGACCAATCAAAATTCTGTATACAAGTTCTGAAGCCTACCTCGCTTGGGTTCTTCCTGCCAAATTAGGTTGAAATCCGCTAAGTGGTTAATGAGGAGTAGCGTTTTAAAGCAAAGGTTGATGGACAGACAGACGATGGACGGACGACGGACGGTCGCTATGGCATAAGCTCACTTGGCCATTCTGGCTCACCCGCCAGGTGAGCTAAAAACAGGTCAGGAAATATTTATCTACATTACAAAATTTAGGATATCTCATGAACCGATCGTGATATCGGAGTTCTGTAAACAGCGTCTGAGAGGAAATTTTGCCAGTGATAAGCCAGATCATATCAGGAAACAATCCAACCATAATTTCGTAATCTATTGGTAAATCACAGAAATATTTGTCAGCATGCAGATTTGCAATAACAGAAATGTTAATAGGTGTACTGCCGATAGGTTAAACAATAGGAGCATCGAGTATCTAGGGATATCTCAAATTTCAACACACTGACTACCATTGAAGTAAGAATTATAATGATGCTACAAAATTGTATTTTTCTAAAAAAAATGGGTACCAGGACCACACAATATTGTTGCCTCATGATGCGGGGCAAGAGATGCTAGATGTATATTAAGTTTCAAGAGAATTGAGAGAAAACGCTAGCAGCAGTAGCTGTCCGAATATCATTCCCATACATTTCCCATGGGACGTTTTGGGCAAGGAAGGGTGGATTTCCCAGAAACCAGAAACCAGATCTAATTTCTCAATCGAGTCTATATATGCGCTGGTCCGTACTGGAAGTGCACCAAATTTAGAGGGGCTAATTCCAAAACTGGGTTATTTATCATCAAATCAATTTCCAATACATTCACTATGGAAATATTTGTCTATGTTGCAGAAATCAGGATATCTCATGAACCGCTCAAGATATCGGAGTTCTGTAAATGCCACCTGAGAGACAATTTCGTCATAGATCAGAAAGACTAAATTATGAAACGATCCAACCATAATTCCGTCATCTATCGGCAAATGATGCCAACAAATTTTATTTATGCAGCATTTTCTCAAAAACGGGTCACTATACCCAAGAAATTTTTTTGGTGACGATGCCAGCCAAAACATGATAGAAGTCTGTAAAATTTCAAGATAATCAACGAAATTCTCTAGGGGCAGTCGCCAACAGAATATTGCTCCCATACATTTACTATGGGGCATGTCGGCCACGGAAATGCGGATTTCCGAAAAGTTTATTTGTTCACTAACGATTTTATTTTCTTAATCTATAGTAGTCTGATGCATCTAAATTTATGCCAAAGTTCAACAATAGGACAGACCTGGAAATATGAATTACCTTGATTAAAACAAATTGTACCTATGCAAGATTTTCTCAAAAACGGTTCACGTGACCCAAAAATCTTTTGCCTCAGAGTGCGGGTCAAGACATGGTAAAGATCCCTGAAGTTTCAAGTTGACTAGCGAAAAATTCTAGGAGCAGTCGCTGTCCGAATATTGCTCCCATACATTTCCTATGGGACATTTTGCCCACACAGCGGTGGGTACCTCGAGAACCCTTGGGCCGATCCAAAATAAAAGTAATAGCTCGCGATTCCAGTAATAGGAGTAGTAGTTGACCAAGTTTGGAGGTGATCGGTTGGAAACTGTAGGAGGAGTTAGTGTGCAAAATATGAGGAGGATCAAGAATAATAATAACTAGAGAACATTTACTGAAGTAACTGTAAATCTGCGATGTATGGCCATGAAGAAATAGTATAAGGCATCTTCTAATATAGAGATGAAATATGGTGTGTCTTCTAACATGACTTGCACGTTTGAATATGAATTATCATAATTATTCGTATTTTAAGCATTAATACGATTCGGACTAATGTTAGGCAATGTTCCATCGAGATGTCTCAATGTGCTGTCAGGTATTGATATGCAAATGACCTGTGTCGGTGGACGGTGTGCCGTGATATATATAGTCGCTACACATGGTATTTCGGCCTCCTATCGTTAGCGGTCGTATCTTATAACACTGCGGATATGACTGGCACTGGGATCAAAGCAGCCATGTTGAGACTCAGGACAAATTAAGTGCCTTGTGCGTGATGTCACCAACGTGAATGTCGCGATGTTCATGTGTAAATAGTAACTGTGAGTGTTAAGACGTACTGGGCCCAGGCTATGGATGGATTGATGAACTGAATTTATTGTGCTGAGTTCGCCAGCACATACTTGAACTGTCATCATAAACATGTGAGCTACGATGTATCATTCTATCTGCGCCATCAAGTGAGTGATCTGTTATTGACTGAACATGCGACATGATATATCGTTACAATTCCGTTTCCAGGATTCTGACTTTTCAATTCACCGACCTCTTTTAAACATATAAAAGTATACAAATCGTGCACGAACCGTGACATCTCGGAATTTTTGACATCCGTATTATTAAAAGACATTAATTAAATTTCATATTAGGGCCATTTATGCAAAATTTCAAAATGATTTATACAAATTACTGTTGAAAGCGAGTTTCGCTTCGGAATTATTATTACATCTGTAGCTAGGGCTGATTGCACCTTTTCATCTTCTGTCCGTCTGTCCATACTGTCTTCCACCCTTGTGACCCCATGTCCTGTGCGTTTACCCTTTGTAGTCGAGCATTTTAATGTCAGTATTAAAGGACTAAGCCTATGAATTTTCATTTAAGACCACTATTCATCTTATTTACTTCACCCGTGGCCCTTGGGGTCGGGGCTCGAAACGGCATCATTTGGATGAGCCATGTTACCATGGTTATCGGCTTATCCTGTGTTCAAGTTGTTGTAAGCATGTTGTAGGCATTGTATAATTTATTTGGTCCACCCCTTTGCCCTAGATCATTTAATGTCCTTGACATTTAAACGATTTAGGTTTCCAACATGTGACTTGGTTACCAAGGCAACTGTGTATACTCGATTCATCTAATTTCCATCTCTTTACCTCGACCTTGATAGTCACACCTTGCAGATATTAGCTTATGATCAGGCATTCCCAATCCGAATGTCATATCTTCCAGTTCCATGATAGGGCCAGCATAACCAACCCTTTGAAACTTTGGTTATCTCTTTGTTTCATCTGCCTAACTCTCAGGCATTACAAGAACAGATTTGGTATAACCCGATATGCATGTTTTCACCTTGTTGACATAATTTTGTTACAGCGAAATGCCAACATAGGGTTCACCCTAACTGATGGTCAATTGAGCGTTTAAAGTCAAGGTCATGGCTTGACCTTTTGACCCAGAGGGCATGACTCTGTAATAATTGGGAGCTCATCTGGGATATTACTCGGGACCTCATTAATATTAAGCATTGATGTGTTTTCAATTTACTCTAGATTAAGAATGTCGATGTGTTATTTATTAAATTTTTTAAGATTTTGTAATTTTAAAATTAATTGTTACTCGTCTGTCAGTATATAGTGAGTGTGTATTGAACACACAACTATCAAGTGGTCTCATTCAGATCATTTCTGGTAACCTAGTTTTATACACCTGGTGTAACTATTTTCGCCTATATTTTGGTGATAAAAATTGTAATGTTCTTTCGGTGACACAATTTTGGTGACCTTATTTTTGGTGACCTAGTTTCATAAATTTGGTGTTTTGGTAAAGAGTTTGGTTAAAAGTTCTCCAAACCTGTGTATGACAATATTTGGTGACCTAGATTTTGGTTGACCTAAATCTTGGTGACTTGGATTCATGCCGAAGTTTTGAAATTATTTTTGGAGTTTTAATTAGGGGAAAACATTCTATTCACCATAAATACATAAAACTTAATAATTTATTTGTTTTGGGGTTTTTTTGGAAATAAATTGAAGTTTTTTAATTAGAATTTTTAATTGTATGTAATAATTGTGTATGTTTAAATCAGAAGTTAGATTAATATACAACTTGGTAAATTTTTTCTTATTAAATTTGGATTTGATTTAATTAGGTCAATGCTAATTGGTGCAATTTAAATTATATAAATGATAAATAGTCAGAGAAAATGGTTTCATCGCAGCCTGAATATGTTTGGGGTGCATTAAAATTGTAGTATATAACAGTTAAGTTTTTTTTAAATAAACAAATCTTATGAATTACATAGTCTTACATTCTTTCAGAATCGTGTTTGAGATTGAATATTTTTCAGTATGTCGGAATATTGTTTGAAATTTAAAAAAATTTTCTTGCTGTTTGCTTAAAATTAGGCCTGTTTTGAGCTATGCAGATTTAGATTACCAGTTGAAAACTTGTTCCTACTTCTCATCAAATTTCAATTTGTTCATTGGTTTTTAGATATTAAGATATTATTATTTTTTTCAATTAAATTGTAGGTTACTGATTGCTGTTAGGCAGTTAATGATTATTATCTCCTTCTGAGGTAAATGCAGCAACAACGTTTCATACTAAGTGCCACGTCAAGGGCAAACAACTTTGAAAAATACCGACAGCCACCTTTCCGTATTGAATATATTATTCACCGTGGTGGTACTGTTGACTCCTTAAGTGCAGACACATTTAGGTATTTATGCAACTTTACTACAGTAAATGATAGAATACGTCTACGTGTCTGCCTTGAGATTAATGATGTATTGAAGAAATGCAAGCATCACCATGGAGTTGAATTAGAACTTGCTGAAATTTATGTTGATCAAGTTTGTAGTAAGCTTACTGAATTCAACTGTAACACTGAGTGCCTGCGTCCAAAATTGGTGTTCAGTTACATTGTTATTCCACCTTGTAATTTAACTCATTATCGACAAATCTGCCTGGAAGAAGGCAAGTTGAGGAAATCAATTTTCTCACAAGATCGGATTGATTCATTACAGGAAATTCTTGAGTGATAATGTGTTTCTGTTAAACAATCACATACGTGCTGAAAATCAAGTAGGAAATTTCCGACCCGAATTTCAGCCGTTGACAATCTCCTAGACCCGTGGTTTTGTTAAATCAACAACTAGGCAAAGAGGGCGACAAGGTTTGTTAAAACAGATTAGGGTTACCTACAATTTTGATCAACTGTATGATGGTCTACATGCAAAGTCTGACACCAAGCATGCATGGTTTGTACTTTTAGTGGAAGCTTTTCAGACTGATTCTGTCTAAAAGTGATCGTTTATGCACTTAATTGTTGTAAATTTATCCTCTTATTTGTTTTTAAAATTTATTGTTAAAATGGTGTTTATAGCAAAAGATTTTGAAACAAATCTTTCCTCGGGTTATTTAAACAACCTGAATAAAAGGGGTCTGCAGGATGCCTGTGAGCATTATGGGTTCCACTTTAAGTGATGTTGGTCTAAAGCAGATCTGAGAGTCTACCTTGAGCACAATCTTGTTGAGGGTGGGTTTGTATCAGACAAATCTGGTTTGACTCTGCAGGCTGCCATTGGCAATGTTACCTGTAAGCAGGATCCTGAAGATTCTAGTGAATCTTTGGCATTGCAGATTTGGAATCTTGAATTGCAAAATGCACGTGAAGAGCGTGAGCTTCGCTGCCAAGAAGTTGAAATGAAAAGGTTGGAGCTAGAGGATAAAGAGAAACTTAAATTTTTCATCTTTTCGACTTGAGAGGGCAGTCAGTTTGGTTCCACTTTTCCGAGAAAAGGAGGTGGAAACTTATTTTGACTATTTTGAAGAAGTTGCTGCCGACCACCATTGGCCAAACGATAGCTGGCCGGCTCTTTTATGCAGTAGACTTTATGGAAAAGCTAGAGATGCACAGCATGCACTTCCATTTGAAAAGCGGAATGATTATGAATCCGTAAAGCTGGCTGTGCTCAATTCATTTCAACTTGTCCTTGAGGCATATCATAAGCATTTCAGAGGTCTAAAGCGTGTTGGCGCAACAACTTGGCCAGAATATGCTCACCAATCTGTCAAACTTTTTGATCAGTGGCTACTTTCAAAGAAAGTAAATGGTGATTTTCATAAACTTTGCGAGCTTATGCTGATGGAAGAACTTAAGAGTCAAATGAGTGACCAGACCCACTTCCATCTTAATTCATTGCCTGCAACAACATCTGTCCATGAAACAGCAGTAGCAGCTCAGGAGTTCTATATCGAGTGGAAACAAACACCTGGTTCTACAGCGGCAAAGATTAAGAGGTCAACCTCAAATTCAAAACGAGGTAAAAATTTAATTCAGTATCTGGTTCACAACAAAATGTAGGTTTTACTTCTTATTCTAAATCTGCTACAACTTCAAATTCAAGTTTCAATAAGAATTCAGGTCCAGTTAAAAAGGGTTCTTACACAGCCCATCCGCAGTCCAACAATCCTGTGAAATGTTGGACCTGTGGGGACAATGGCCACTATGCTAGTAATTGCCCTAGGCCAGTAGGTGCTCTTTCCAGTGAGTCAACGGAAACAAGCTGTTCTTGTCCAATCACAGACAATGCTCCTCAGCATTGACATGAGAGGGAGGTTGTGCAGAATGAATTTCCATGTGTTTTGAAATCGTACTTACCATTTGTATCATGGGGACTTGTAAATTTAGTTGTGGGTGATACTACCCCAGTTCCAATTTGTATACTACGTGATACGGGAGCCAGCCAGTCATTGATACGGGAAACTGGGCTGCCCTTTTCGCATAATTCAGCTGTAGGAGCTGATGTACTGATACATGGGATTGGTATGGAATATACCAATGTTCCACTTCACCATGTATACTTGCGCAAGCATATTGTCGGATGTTGTCGAAATCGGGGTAAGGCCCTCACTGCCAATCAAAGGAGTGGCCTTAATTTTGGGGAACGATTTGGCTAAAGATAGAGTCAGAAGCATAGCTTCTGTCCTGGATGGCTCTAGTCGGAGAATTGCAAAGCAGCCAAACGTTACTACATCGATCGAGCAAGAGGTGGTGTCTCTCGGAGTGGCTCCCCAGGTTGTAAGTGTACCAGTTGATCTGTCTAAAACGGAGTTGGTCTCACTAATTTTTCCCGCCTGTGTCGTAACACGGGCCTTGGAAATGAGACATAAAATGGAAGATCAAACCCAGGTATTGGACACTAACATAGCTGGTAGTAAGCCAGTGGAGTTTGAATTATGCTGTGACGTTCAAGGACTAGAGTTTAACTCTAACACCATCATCTGTCACCAATTGGCAGATCCCAGTCTACAGAAGTTGGCTCCATTTGCTTCATCTGAGGCAGAAATTGAGCCGCTTCGACTTTGTTATTACAAAAAAGATGGGATTCTCCATCGAAAATGGACACCCTGTGACGCGCAAGTGGGAGAAACTAGCCGACAAGGGCACCAGATTGTACTCCCAGCAGCAAATAGAAAGGCTGTGTTGGAGAAAGCCCATGACAATCCTGGGTCAGGGCATCTAGTTAAGCGAAAAACCACATCATTGATAACTAGTCATTTCCTTTGGCCTGGGATACATGGAGATGTGGCCAAATACTATAAGACTTGTCACACCTGTCAGGTTGTGGGCAAGCCTAATCAATGTACCCCAGTGGTGCCATTAGTTCCGATTCCGGCTTTTGATGAGCCATTTTCAAAAATCATTATCGATTGTGTTGGGCTGCTACAAAAGACCAAGCCCCAACATCAGTACATTCTTACCATGATGGATGCTTCAACACGATTCCCGGAGGCAATTCCGCTATGTAATATCACAGCGAGAACTGTGGTAAAGGCCATGATTAAGTTTTTTACCATGTTTGGTTTGCCTTGTGTGATTCAGTCGGATCAAGGCTCTAATTTTACATCTCGGATTTTCAAGAAGTATGTACAGAATTAGGTATAAAACATCAAACTTCTAGTGCATACCATCCTGAGACTCAAGGTGCTCTTGAGCGGTTTCATCAGACGCTCAAGTCGATGTTGAAGAAATATACTCTAGATACATCACGTGACTGGGATGAAGGTTTACCTTTATTGATGTTCACAATTCGTGACACAGTACAAGAGTCATTGGGTTTTACACCTAATGAACTTGTCTTTGGTTATGAAGTTTGTAGTCCGTTATCCCTTCTGAAAGAAAATCTTCTCATAACATTTGAAGAGCGTAGTCTATTGGATTACGTTGTACAGATGAAGTCACGTCTCAGCATCGCACAGAAAACTGCCAGTGAAAATCTTAAGGCAGCCCAGCTTAATATAAAAAGCTGGTATGATAAGGATGCGCGAGAGAGAGAGGTATTGAGCCTGGTGAGAAAGTGTTGAAGTTGGCTACCATAATTAACAATCCATTTCAAGCGAAGTATGAAGGGCCATTCATCATTGGTTATAAACAGGGAGATGTCAATTATGTCGTTAAAACACCGGGTAAATGTCGACCGACTCAGTTGTGTCACATGAATATGCTGAGAAAATATGTTCAACGAGATGATGACGACAAAGCCAAATTGGTTGCTCTCTTATCTAATGAGCCAGCTATTGCTTTGAATGAGTCTGATACAGATGATTTTAAAGAATCATCTGGAAAAATCGTTGAACCTAGGCTAGATAACACTTCGGACGTGACAGCATTACCCAAGAGATTGACATATCTTCCTGAGAATAAGGTGTTTGATATTCTAAGTTTGGTTAAACATCATTCTAGTCTTTTTTCTGATGCTCCAGGCAGAACAGTGGTTATTGATCATGATATTGAGGTAGAGGATGTGAGGCCGATTAAACAGGCCCCCTACCGTACTAATCCACTTAAGCTTGATGCAATGAAAAAGGAAATTGACTATATGCTGGAAAACCAGATTATTGAACCGAGTTATAGCCCTTGGAGCAGTCCATGTTTGCTTGTGCCGATGCCTGATGGTACCTTCCGCTTCGTTACAGATTATCTGAAGGTGAACAGTGTTACAAAATCTGACAGTTATCCACTTCCTAGAATTGCTGACTGTATTGACCGTATTGGTAATGCGAAATTTGTCAGCAAGTTCGATCTTCTTAAAGGGTATTGGCAGGTTCCTCTGACTCCTAGAGCTAGAGAAATATCTGCATTTGTAACACCATATGGCTTCTTTCAATACCAGGTTATGAGTTTTGGGCTGAAAAATGCTCCGGCTACGTTCCAGCATCTTATGAATACCTTAGTTTCTGTTATTCCTAATTGTGATGCCTATATCGATGATGTCTTAATTTACAGTCGGGATTGGTACCAACATTTGGATACAATACAGCATTTTTTTTCAACGAATAGTCGAGGCGAATTTGGCTGTAAATTTGGCAAAAAGTGAGTTTGCTCGAGCCACTGTCACCTATTTGGGTCATGGGGTAGGTCAGGGCAAAGTAAGTCCAGTAGCCGCTAAAGTGCAGTCTATTATTTACTATCCTGTGCCAATCACCAAGAAAGAGTTAATGTGCTTTCTTGCCATGGCTGGGTTTTACCACCGGTTTTGCAGGAATTTTTCTGATGTGGCTGCTCCTTTGACTGGACTACTTATAAAGAATGTGCCTTATTTGTGGTCTCCAAAATGTCAAGATGCCTTTGACAAAGTAAAAGCTTTACTGTATTCAAAGTCTGTATTAACTGCACCAGATTTTGAGAAGCCAATGAAGCTATTCATTGATGCTAGTGACCTGGGTGCTGGTGCAGTATTGATGCAAAGTGATACTCAGGCTATTGACCATCCTTTGTGTTATTTCTCACGGAAATTTAACGTCCATGAGAAGAATTATTCGACAATCGAAAAGGAGACTTTGGCTCTCCTTTTGGCATTACAACACTTTGATGTGTACCTCAGTTCTTCTGGTCATACAATTGAAGTGTTTACAGATCATAATCCCTTGACCTTTTTAAATAGTATGTCAGGGAAAAGTCAGAAGCTATTACGCTGGAGTTTGACGGTTCAAGATTACAACTTCAATATCATGCATATAAAAGGCAAAGACAACATATTGGCAGATGCGTTGTCAAGAATTTAATACACACAATCATTCAACAGTAAACACACTACTAGTTATATTTGGTTTGTGCTACCTTTTTTTCTCTGGTAGCAGCATCAGAGGAAGTGATTTGACTTAACTTTCATTCTTGTCAGGTGTTCCTAGTTATTATAACTCATGTTTGTTCCGGTGGGATTTTCGAGATCTAACTGACTTTACTGAGTGGCTACTAACTCATCTAATGGCCAAGGTTGGTTTCACCAATGGTTTTATATCTATTATCTGAACTTTACTGGATGTTCCTGACCTTTGTTGGGAGGTTGGTGTCAAGTGATTGGTGTTGTTTTGTTATTTTCACTTCCGATTACGGTAAATGGTATGTGTTTGCTACATTGTATGAGTTTGACTTCAGTTAGATTTCAACATCAGTCATTCAGCACGGTCTCTACTATAAGGTCACAAAAGAGATTTTGTAGAGTAGAAATTTCTTATTTTCAGTGTATATAGTACTAGCTGTTATTTATCTATCTTGATTAATGTTTCATTATAAGAATTATAACATTATTATAACATATTTTATGTGATAGAATGTTTTATTTTTGTCTAGTGTTTTCCGTAGTCATTATTTATGACAAGAATTTTCAAAAATTACATATTTTGAGTAAAGGATTTCTATGGATACCCATTCCTTTTTAGGGGGGGGGGGGAGGTATTACGAGACGAGTTGACATATTCATTAGAATTGTGTGGTTTGTTTTGTGTTCTGCTTCAGTCCTATGCAATCATAGGCATGGAGTATTTGTACCGGTCAGTTACGTAGATAGCTCATCGTCCCAACCCCACCCTTTCTGCTTTTTATTGCTCACAACTCTGTTTACAATTGGAGCTAATATGTAGAGTCATGAGCACGTTAAGAGTAGACACTGCTGCCTTTGGTTACAGTCATATTTAACCATTTTTCATTCTGAATACCCGTTCATATAAATATTATCTTAGAACAGGGAATTGGTATCGGATTGATTATAGTCCTTTGTCAACGCATGTGTCTGTGCCGTCCCTTGCACGTTTGAATATGAATTATCTTAATTATTAGTATTTTAAGCATTAATATGATTCAGACTAATGTTAGGCAATGTTCCATCGAGATGTCTCAATGCGCTGTCAGGTATTGATATGCAAATGATCTGTGTCATTGGATGGTGTGCTGTGATATATATAGTCACTACACGTGGTATTTCGGCCTCCTTTTGTTAGCGGTCGTATCTTATAACATGGCGGATTTGACTGGCACTAGGATCAAAGCAGATGTATTGAGACTCAGGACAAATTAAGTGCCTTGTGCGTGACATCACCAATGTGAATGTCGCGATGTTCATTTGTAAATAGTAACTGTGAGTGTTAAGACGTACTGGGACCAGGCTATGGATGGATGGATGAACTGAATTTGTTGTGCTGAGTTCGCCAGCACATACTTGAACTGTCATCAGAAACCTGTGATTTACGATGTATCGTTCTATTTGCGCCATCAAGTGAGTGATCTGTTATTGACTGAACAGGTGACATGATATATCATTACAATTCCGTTTCCAGGATTCTGACTTTTCAATTCACCAACCGCTTTTGAACATATAAAAGTATACAAATCGTGCATGAACCGTGACATCTAGGAACTTTTGACATCCGTATTATTAAGACATTAATTAAATTTCATATTAGGGACATTTATGCAAAATTTCAAAATGATTTATACAAATTACTGTTGAAAGCGAGTTTCGCTTCACAATTATTACCCTTTGTAGTCGAGCATTTTAATGTCAGTATTAAAGGACTAAGTCTCTGAATTTTCATTTAAGACCACTATTCATCTTATTTACTTCACCCGTGGCCCTTGGGGTCGGGGCTCGAAGCAGCATCATTTGGATGAGCCAGGTTACTATGGTTATCGGCTTATTCTGTGTTCAAGTTGTTGTAAGCATGTTGTAGGCATTGTATAATTTTTTTGGTCCACCCCTTTGCCCTAGATCATTTAATGTCCTTGACATTTAAACGATTTAGGTTTCCAACATGTGCCTTGGTTACCAAGGCATTCCAGTTCCATGATAGGGCCAGCATAACCAACCTTTTGAAACTTTGGTTATCTCTTTGTTTCATCTGCCTAACTCTCAGGCATTACAAGAACAGATTTGGTATAACCCGATATGCATGTTTTCACCTTGTTGACATAATTTTGTCACAGCGAAATGCCAACGTAGGGTTCACCCTAACTGATGGTCAATTGAGCGTTTAAAGTCAATGTCATGGCTTGACCTTTTGACCCAGAGGGCATGACTCTGGAATAACCACAAAAATTTCGCCTGGTTGTCATTTTTCAAAAAAATATTTCTAAAATATTTTTTTAAAGTTTTCATCCTGACTTCATTTCTGCAAAAAACGAAAACTGGTATTTTTGTCCAACGTTTTTTCATGGCGGCCATTTTGAAAAAATATTTTTTTCAAAAATAATCATCAGTGGCAACATCCTACCCAAGTATGGGAATGCTCCGATCAAAACTCTAGGTGTAGTAGCACTTCAAACATCCATTTGAAATCCCCATACATTTCCTATGGGAGTTTTTTCCATGCATTGCGAGGTCAAAGGTCTGGCGGGCATTTTGAAAAAAAAAAAATTCCAAAAACAATTCGCCAGTGGTAACATCCTCAGCAAGTATGGTAGTGGTCCGATCAAACTCTAGGTGTAGTAGCAATTAAAAAAAAAAAGAATCTTTTTCAAAAATAATCATCAGTGCCAACATCTTACCCAAGTGTGGGAGTGATCCGATCAAAACTAGTTGTAGTAGCACTTCAAATATCCATTTGAAATCCCCATGCATTTCCTATGGGAGTATTTCCATGCATTGTGGGGGCAAAAGTCTGGTGGCCATTTAGAAAAAAAGAATTACAAAAAACAAATCGCCAGTGGTAACATCCTCAGCAAGAATGGTAGTGATCCGTTGAAAACTCTAGCTGTAGTAGCACTTCAAAGATCAATTTTGAACGTCCCCATACATTTCCTATGGGACTTTTTGCCCACTCAAAGGTGGGTAACTCGAAAACTCTTGGGCAGATCCAAAATGAAAACACACACCATCGATTGTGGCATGGGCCGTTGAAGTTGTGAAAGTTTGGAGTTGATTGGCTGAAAACTGTAGGAGGAGATGCGGTCCAAACTTTTGAAGGAATAATAATAATAATAACTAGAGATCATTTACTGAAGTAACTGTAAATCTGCGATGTATGGCCATGAACAAATAGTATAGGGCCTCTTCTAATAAAGAGATGAAATAAGGTGTGTCTTCTAACATGATCATTGAAGTTGCTTGATGAAAGGCAGGTAACTTACGCCAAATATGAAAACTGGAAAGATTTGCCCGTGATTGACCTTGACCCCAAGGGAGATGTTTAAATTTTCAATGGAAATTTTTTAGATCTCTCAATGTTCTAGAATCTGGCCCGGTTTGAAGAGAATCGGAAGAAAACTATAAGAGATAACAGTTCCAATATTGCTCCCATAGCTTTACTATGGGGATATGCGGCAACGAAACGCTGAATTTCTCGAAAACTATTGGTTGGATCAACTTTAAATTTGATAGCAAATCAAGTCAATATGAGAGATAGAAGTTCACCAAATTTCAAGTCATTTTGGAGGCCATTTTGAAAAAAATCTTTGAAAAACAATTTTTTTTCCCACCGCGAGTTCATTTCTGGGCAAAAAATTTTTGGGCATGGTGACCCCAAAAGGTGCATCTGGTCGGCCTGAAAAATTTTCCAAGAACACACGCCATCGATTTCACTATGGGTGCTTGAAGTTGCCCAAATTTGCAGTTGATCGGATTTAAACTGTAGGAGGAGATACATCCCAAACTTTTTGGAGAAGAATAATAATAAGGAAAATAAGAATAACTAGAAGGTACAGTTGCAAGCAACTGTAATTCTGCACGCTGAATCTGTTTTGACAAGAGTAGCATATGAAATGCTCTCCCTACCTCCACTCGGTATGATTGTGTCACCTTAATGGCAAGAGGATGTCAAATTGGGGGAGGGGGTCTAAATATCATGTGTAACTTTGAATAGTATGGGTAACAGATTACCATGGATGATCATAGGATATGAAATCTTCTCTTAACCTCTCTGTATGATTTAGCGGGGAGGGGAGGGGGTGGATTGAGCCCAAATATCATTGATAATTTTGAGCATTCGGCCTGTATTGAATGGTATCGGAAACAGAATAGCATGGATAGTTCTGGGATGTAGAATTATCTCCCTAATATATCTCTGTTACGGTGGGGGATTTTATTGATTTGGATTTTATTACTTTAGTGACAATTGGTTGAGAATATGGGGGAAGTCCAAATATCCTGCGTAATTTTGAAGCAGGATATTTGGGCCACCTGTTTACTGAATGGTAGGTGGAACAGAAAACCAGCAATGGTCATGAAATATGAAATGCTCCCCTTAACATATGTGTGTGGTGATTGTGTTCCCAATAGGATGTCAAATTGTGGTGGAGCGTCAAATGTCATGTAGAATTTTGAGCCATGATATTTGTGCCCCTCTCACTGGATTGTATATTGAAGGAATTCTTCTCAACAACTACTGGACCGATTTCAATTAAATCACCTTTAGGGCATTGAACAAACAAGAGGCCGAAGGGGCCTGTATCGCTCACCTGGAACATAGGCATTTCAACTAAAAAGTCTATAAGTAGAATCAAAAGGCTTTTGAAAAACTCTAAGAAGTTGACCATAATTGTACCATAAAGACAGTGGCCATGTTTCTTTAGGTATCAACTTCCTTTGAATAAACCTTAATTGACCATATTCACTAATCATATCTCCCAAATTTTGGCCCAATCCATTCAATGGTTCTGAAGAAGTGATTTTTGCAAAAACTTTGTCATCCAAGAGAGCCACCAAAGCATTTGGCCAATCAAGTTCCCTTGAAAAAACTTCAGCTCCTGCAATAGATGGCATTTCATGTTTTGAATCAATTCGCAAAGCGGTATCAGATTTTTAAAGATGTTTATAAAAATTGGACAAAATCCAAGATGGCCAAATTAGACGATCATCTTCGTTTGAACAAACTTGGCTCGCTATGCCCTAAGCATGCTTTCTGCCAAATATAATTTAAATCGGCCCAACAATTCTCAAGAAGACATTTTTAATTTCCTATTGCTTTAGCATGGGAGTTTTCAGCAGGAAAATGATCCAAGGTAGCCATGAAACCATTTATCTGACAGTTTCAAGTGGCAATTTTGAAATTATCATACCCGTACCCAAAAACCTGCATAAAACCAGTTTCTGCATCAAAATTCATCAAATAAAAAAATCTAAAAAGACTGCCAAACATGCTACATTTTGATTGTTTCACAGCAGCCATGTTTTCTACCTATTAACTTCTCCTGAACAATCTATAATGACCCTTACTCCCTAATTATATTTCCCAAGTTTCAGCCCGATTCCTTCAAGAAGTCCAAGAAGGCCACCGAACCATTTGGTCAATCAGGTTCTTTTGAACAAACTTGGCTTACCTCTTGCCCTAGATGATGTTTCATGAGTTCTGAATCGATTCCCCAAGCGATTTCGCAGATTTTAAAGAGGTTTTTAAAAATCGGATAAAATCAAAGATAGCTGTCAGTCCAATTGGCTGATCGGCTCCATTTGAACAAAGTTGGATCTACATGCCCTAAGGATATGCTTCCTGTCAAATATATTTGAAATCGGCCCTGCAGTTTTTGCGAAGTTGTTTAAAGAAAAAGTTGACAGATGCCTGTTAGGAGGATGCCAGATGGTCGTCTTTGAATAAGCTCACTTGGCCATTCTGGCCAGGTGAGCTAATAATAACTCAAACCATTTTTGGAACATTGAACAGCTTCTAAACAGGCAATGGATGAATCCAATGTCATAATCATATCATCTTGCATGTACATGTAGGCTGAGATCACAATAAAAATATGTAATGAATGATGTATCTAAATCCGTCGTGAATGCTTAATGGTCTGTCAAGTGTACGAACTGTATGTATATGAACTATTTAATAAACAGTCTCTAACTTGACTGGGCAAATCAAACTAGTCAAATTAGTTTTAAAATATTCAAGAGCTTACCTGTATAGTTACCTTGATTTTGGGATTCTTAGAATGCAGGGTTCTAATTATATAAATCGATCTGAACACACGCAAAGCGTGGGCAGAGCCTAGCTATAAATGGGCAGGACAAAGCTAGAAATGGATCCTACTATTGTGGATGGCTATGGTGGAATAGACAAGAGGCCCAAGGGCATGTGGCGCTCACCTGGACCATTATCATTTGAACCATTTGCATTTAAAGACATGAAGGATAATTTTCGGAAATCCAAGATGGCCACCAAAAAATTGACCAATCAAAATTCTGCATACTAGATTTGAAGCCTGCTGCCATAGGGTCCTTCCATCTAAGTCTGGTTGAAATCGGCCAAGTAGTTAATGAGTAGCGTTTTAAGCAATATCCGGTAAATTTTCATAAAAAAATTTACCCATCAAGATTCTGTATACAAGTTCTGAAACCTACACACCTATAGGGTCCTTCTAGTCACACTAGTTGGAAATCCACCAAGCGGTTAATGAAGAGTAGTAGCATTTCGACAATTTCCGGTATTTTTTTTTACAAAATCTAAGATTTTCACCAAAAAATTAGTCAATCAAAATTGTGAATAGATATTCTAGAGCCTACCACCATTCATCTAGTCAAATTTGGTTGAAATATGTCAAGAAGCTAAGTAGTAGCATTTTTACCATTTCCGAAGATTTTCACACAAAAATTCAATCAATCAAAATTCTGAAGAGGTTCTAGAGCATATGACCATAGAATCCATGTACTCAAATTTGGTTGAAATATGTCAAGCAGCTAAGGAAAAGTAGCATTTTGATCATTTCCGGTAGACTTTTCATAAAATCTCAGATTTTCACCTAAAAATTTGATCAATCAAAATTCTGAAAAGAAGTTCTAGCGCCTACCACCATAGAATGCATCTAGTCAAATTTGGTTGAAATATGTCAAGCAGCTAAGGAGTAACATTTCGACCATTTCAGGTAGATTTTTCCTAAAATCTCAGATCCTCACCCAAAAAATTGATAAATCAAAATTCTGAAAACTTGCCTGGAGGGTGCCAGCTTAGGATCCTTCCAGCCACATTTGGTTGAAATCGGTCAAACAGTTAAGGAGAAGCGATTTGACGGATGAACAGACAGACAGACTAGGGACAGACAATGGACGGCTGTCATGGCATACGCTCACTTGGCCTTTCAGGCCAGATAAGCTAATAATACTAATTAAGTCATATATATGTTTTGCTATTTAATGAACTAATTAATGAATATGACAAATAAGTTGGTGCACACATCAGTGAAGAAGACAAACCATTACAATCACTCATGCATTCTAAAGACAATTAGCATTTCTTTCAGCTAATTCAAATATTATCATAATTTTAAGGCCCGCTTGCAGAATCAGTATATGAGCCTGCTTGTAAAATAGTATTTGGGCCCGCTTGTAAAATCTGTATTTGAACCCAAAATATGAAAATTTAATCTGAAACAAATGTCAGAAATGAAGGAACACACTACAAGAACTTTAAATGGTTACTACACCCGAATGACTGATCAGATTGTTAACACGTTCACGAGACAGCCAAACTTGGCATCTACAGTGGTCTTGAAGAATGTCAATTTGCAGTCATTCTGGTGACAAATAAAAAAATAGTCATCTCTTGGCTGGAAGATGGACATCCAACAAGCCAATATTTAGATATTCTCCACCAAATTTAGCTGCTAATGAGTCAAATTGCTACGCTGTATGCAAAAACCAAAACCTACATGACAATATATTCACTGTTAAAATACATCAACTAATTAACAAAAGCTCAATTTCCCTTGAGTGAAGTTGAATGCACAATTAATCTCTAATCATATTTACAATGCTTGGGAATGATTTCTCGAATGGCGCTGGAGGAGAAGTGATTTTACCATCCAAGATGGCTGCCATACCAATTGACCAATTCTTTTAAACAACGTTGGTTCAGTCCATACACTAGATGAATGTTTCTTTGTTTAAGGTTTTAATTAATCAGCCAAGCAGTTTCTGAGAAAATTAAAGGAATTTCTAACTAGAGCCTATGACCATAGGATTCTTTCAGCACAATTTGGTTCAAATTGATCAAAATGGTAAGAAGAACCAATTGGACAATTTCTGGTAAATTTTACGAATAAATATTCTGAATGCAAGTTCTATAACCTATGACCATAGGATCCTTTCAGCCAAATTTGATTGAAATTGGTCAAAAGGGTAAGAGATGAAGTAATTTAACAATTTCCAAAAGATTTATGAATCAAAATTCCAAATGGACATTCCGGATCCGAGCACAATAGCATCCTTTGACCAAAATTTAGCTAAGATTCGGCTATTGGTTAAGGAGGAGTAGTGTTTTAAAGCAAAAGTTGGGGGATGATGAACAACGGATGACAGATGGTTGTCACGGCATAAGCTCACTTGACCTTTCAGGCCAGTTGAGCTAATAATCAGCTGTTGGAAATTCAGGGAAGTCTCAAGAACACCAGATATTATATACAATTTAGCCGTAATTGCCATGGATAAATTACAAACAAGAGGACCAAGGAATGATATGTATATCATTGATTGTTTTGGAGGTAGTAAACCATGTTAACCATTTACTGGTCAAAATTTAATTTTGGCTTAGAGAATGTCAATTTGCCAGCCAAGAAGGCTATTTTGAAATTTACTATTGGAATGACTGACGTATGTACATGTATCGAACATGATAGCCAGTGGGAATCTCTAAAACAAAAATCGTCTTGACCTGCAAATACATATTCCTCAATGTGTCGCCAAGAGTTAATTCATTTAAATCTTTGAAATATAAGTCAGAACGTAAATCACTAAAGGCTAAAATTACAATATAATAATTTTGAAAATTCTGTTGAGCAAAAAATTTCTAGATCGCAGTGTATTGACAAATCAGACTAAGTAGCTATATGAAAGACGTGACAACAAAAGATGTCATATAAACACTTTATTTTCAAACAATTACAAATCAAAATTGTAAAAGTTAAATTTATGGCACATAGATAGATGTAAAAAATTAAGTACACAAATTAGTCCTTCACACATTTTGGTTTTGATTGTCTCTTTCACGTGGCTTGTCAACCTACACGTGCTCATCTGAACTAATGCCCCACAAGTCACCAGCTCAGAGGGAAATCAGTGGATGTAACGAATTCACACTGACATACTTTTCTTGGGAAAGTATGGCAGTGAAATCCCCAACCGTTTCCATGCAGCACAGACAGCTTCCACGACCTGGAAATTAAATTAAAACAAAAATCATATGGACAGTTAACATTATCACTCAAGCCAGATAAAAATTACTTGTGCAGTGGTCTTGAGAAATGGCCATACGCACACCAAGATAAAACTATTTTTACCAAATTTACCATTGGAATGACTAGCTCAATAACTGAGCCAGTTATTTCAGTGATAAATTTTCAACAAGAACTTGCCTTTGGTCTACAAATGGAAATTTTCTATGAGAACGCGTTTTCAAACAAATTTGAGGATTAAATGGTTAAAATCAGTGTGATCTATGTCTATGACCTTCACCAGAGTCATTGATATGTCAGTGCCTCAATTTTAAGATGACTACAGTACAGCTCAGACATAACTTAACATGTTTCAAAACAAAACAAAATGTATAACTATTTGCTCAATATTTTGAACCAAATTGTATTGCCTAAGGCAGCAAACTCTTCTAATCCAATTATGTTCAAAAAATTGAACAGAACATTTCTTACTCTCATGTTCCTGTGTTTGTTTTGGAAACATGTAAACTTATTTTGAGCTGTACTGTATACAGGACAGCCGTTGAATATTGTGAAACTAATTTGACTGAAACCTGGTGCCGCCCTAAGCAGCAACCGATCCCATGGAAATTGGTTTCAAAATATTCAACAGAATATTTCATACATCAAGAATTTATTTGTTGTCAGTAGCCTTGACCACAGGCAAAACAGAACAAAACTAGATGATCACTAGCATGAGTGAAAAAATTTACTAATCTAATTTGTGTGTAGAGGTTTTAGCCAAGTTTTTTAAAGGAAAGGATCAAAGAACTAACATATGATCTTGAGATACAGTTTTATATAACAAGAGGCCCAAGAGCCTGTGACACTCCCCTGCACCATTAGCATTTGAAACATTTGCATTTAAATATACATGATTCTTTACATCAAACAAGATGGAAAAAAAATTTCAAGCAAAATTCTGAATGGAAATTCTGGCGCTTATGACCATAGGGTCATTTTATCAAAGTTTTGTTGAAATTGTTCAAAGAAGTATAGAAATATAGAAATAATAAAATGTTAGATTTTAACCCAATAGAATTTGATGAATCAAAATTCTGAATGCAAGTTCTAGACTCTAGAGCCTACCGCCATAAAATCCATCTAGGCAAATTTGGTTTAAATATGTCAAGCAGCTATGAAGCAGTAGCATTGTGACACTTTCCGGTAAATTTTTCATGAACCGATTTTCGCCACAAAATATTTATCAATCAAAATTCTGAATAGAAATTATAGGACCTACTACCATAGAATCCATCCAGCCAAATTTGGTTGAAATATGTGAAGCAGCTATGAAGCAGTAGCATTTTGACCATTTCTGGTAAATTTTTCATATAATCTAAGATTTTCACCCAAAAAATTGATCAATCAAAATTCTGAATGGAAGTTCTAGAGCCCATCACCACGGGATCCTTTCAGACCAAAGTTGGTTGAAATCACACAGAATGGTGAGAAACAATTTGCCAATTTCCGGTAGATTTTTCATAAAATCTAAGTCTGAATAGAAGTTCTAGAACCTACCACCATAGAATTAGTCTAGCCAAATTTGTTTGAAATATCTCAAGTAGCTAAGGAGGAGTAGCATTTTTACACTTTCCGGTAAATTTTTCATAAACAGATTTTCACCCCAAAAATTGACCAATCAAAATTCTGGAAAAGAAAATGTATGGAGGCTACCAGCATAGGATCCTTCCAGCCAAATTTGGTTTAAATTGATCAACCCATTAAGGAGGAGCAATTTGATAGATGGACGGATGACAGATGATGGACAGCCACCATGGCATAAGCTCACTTGGCCTTTCAGGCCAGGCGAGCTAATAATGAACCTACATGTATAGCCACCAGTAAACAAGAGGCCCAAAGGGCCTGTGACGCTCACCTGGACCATTAGCATTTGAAACATTTGCATTTCAATATACATGATTCTTTACATCAAACAAGATGGCCACCAGAAAAATTTACCAATCAAAATTCTGTATACAAGTTCTGAAGCCTACCCGCATAGGGGCCTTCCAGCTCGGTTTGGTTAAAATCAGCTAAGCGGTTAATGAGTAGGCGTTTAAATGATTTAGAACATTTTCCGAAAGTCCAAGATGACTGCCAGAAAAATTGACCAATGAAAATTCTGTATACACGTTCTGAAGTCTACCGCCACTGAGGGTCCTTTCAGCCAAGTCTGGTTGAAATCGCCCAAGCAATTAATAGGATTAGTGTATTAAGCAATTTTCCGCCATATTTTTCAGAAAATTCAAGATAGCCAGCGAACAGACTGACCAATCAAAATTATGTATAAATAATCTGACGTATACACCTAGACTAGGGTGCTTCCAACCTAGTTTGCTTGAAATCGGCAAAGTGGTTAAGGAGGAATAGGCTTTTAACTGGCTTCCCAAAATTTTCAGAAAATCCAAGATGGCCGCCAGAAAAACTGACCAATCGAAATTCTGTATACAAGTTCAGAAACCTATTAGCCTAGTATTCTTGCCATCAAATCTGGTTGAAATTTCCCAAGAAATTAATGAAAAGTAGCATTTTAAACGATTTTCAGCTTTTTTTCAGAAAATTCAAGATGGCCACTGAGAAGATTGACCAATCAAAATTATATATACAAATTCCGAAGCATACCAGTCTAGAGTCCTTCCAGCCAAGTTTGCTTGAAATCGGCTAAGTAGTTAATGAGGAGTAGCCTTTTATCTTATTTCCCAGGATTATTTTTGAAAATTTACCACTGGAATGACTGGCTCAGTTATCGAGCCAGTCATTCCAGTGGTAAATTTTCAAAAATAGTCTTCTCTTAGCCTACAAATGAACATTTCTCAATCCTGCTGCAGAAGGCAGTTTTGGCCAGCTTGAGCATTTACCCCCTTAACACTCAAATTTGTTCAAGAAACTTAAGTTTTCTCATAGAAAATATCCATTTGCAGACCAAACGAAGATTATTCTTGAAAATTTGCCACTGGAATGACTGGCTTGGTTATCGAGCTAATCATTCCAGTGCTAGCTTAAAAACAAATAGTCTTCTCTTGGTCTGTAAACAGACATTTCTCAAGACCACAACAGAAGTCGTTTTTGGGTATTAAATGGTAAGGGTTAATCTCTCATCAATGAATTATCCATATCTTTGGAGTGTAGGCCTATAAAGATCAGTGTATCATACAGAAAATATTAGCTATCACACGTACATTAACATAGCCAACAGTAAGTATATGACAAATATGAATGGAATTGAAGTGGACTTTATCAATTCCAGTCAATTTAAAATATCAATTCCAATTCAGGTGTCTTAAAGGAATGGAAAAGGGAAATAACAAACAAGAGATCAGTGTTACAATGATGATATGTTGGTGATGATTTAGGCATTTTTACCTTCTTTGACATGTTGACATGAATGCTCAGAGTACTTGTCTGTCTTTGAACAAGTAATGGGCTTGCAAGCTTATGCTATGGTGTAGATTGCTCATCTTTGATATGCTAACCTGGATTTCCGTCAGAATGTTAGCATATCCATGCACACATGTACAAATACCGGTGAAAAATTGTGATAATTAAAGTTACCAGTAATCGAGGTATCTCTGATTAGTTAGGCGAATCACTTGTAATCCTAGATGCTATCTTGAGCTTAAGCTAAAAATTTAACCTAAAAACAAAGTTTCAAAGTTCCCACTTCAGTGACCATGACCTTTGACCTCAAATTCAGTGTGCTGCATCCCTTCAATATAGGGAAGCATGTGTGTGGTCCCAATCGGGTGAACCAATCCTGGGATATAAGACTAAGTTGAGCTAAACAAAAAGCTTAACCAGAATTGGATGTCGACAGACAAATGGACAAACAGACAAACTGACAAATGGAACCAATTTATATATTTGCCAAAAAATTTATTTTCGCCAATGTGATGTTTATTGATAATCTCATACACTATTAAATAAACTTGATAATCGAGCCAGCCATTCCAGTGTTGTTATATTAAAAAAAATACTCATCTCTTTAACCGCAGTGGGACAATCCTCAAGACTATCGCTGAGGCCGGTTTTGGCCAGCCTGTCCATTAAAGGGCTAAATGATGGTTAAAAATGTCACATATGTGTAAGAAGAGGCCCAAGGGCCTGTGACTCTCAACTAGACCATTAGCATTGGAACCATTTGCATTTAAATAGACATGAATCGTTAAATTAAATTTCACAGGAAAAATCTACCAATCAAAATTCCGAATGGAAATTCTGGTGCCTATGTTCATAGATAGGATCATTTTAGCTAAGTTTGGTTAAAATTGCTAAAAGTAGTAAGACGAAGCAATTTGACTATTCGCAGTAAATTTGTAATACAATATAAGATTTTTACCCAACAAATTTGATGAACCAAAATTCTGAATGCAAGTTCTAGAGCTTATGATCATTTTGGTCATATTTGCTTGAAATCAGTTAAGTTGACAAGCAGAAGAAACTTGACAATTTCCAGTAAATTTGTCATAAGATCAAAGATTTTCACCCCAAAAATAGCTCAATCAAAATTCCGATGGAAGTTCTGGAGCCTACCACCATAGAACCCATCTAACCAAATCTGGTAGAAATATGTCAAGCAGCCATGGAGGAGTAGCATTTTGACCATTTCCGGTAAATTTTTCATAAAATCTCAGATTTTCACCCAAAAAATAGACAAATCAAAATTCTGAATGGAAGTTCTAGAGCTCATCACAACAGGATCCTTTCAGCCAAAGTTGGTTGAAATTGCTCAGAATGGTAAGATAAAATCTAAGATTTTCACCCAAAAATTGATGCTTCAAAATTCCAAATGTAGTTCTAGAGCCTATGGCCATAGGATCCTTTCAGCCAAATTTGGCTGAAGTCGGTCAGAATGGTAAGAAGAAGCAATGTGACAATTTCCAGTACATTTTTCATAAAATCTAAGGTTTTCACACTAAAAATTGATGAATCAAAATTCTGAATGGCAGTTTGGCCGCCTACGACGATAGGGTACTTCCAGTCAAATTTGGTTGAAATTGGCCGAGTGGTTAATGAGGAGTAGTGTTTTAAAGCAAAAGTTGATGGACAGACTCCACGACATAAGCTCACTTGACCCTTCAGGCCCAGGTGAGCTAAAAATGGAAATTAATTGGGATTATTTGCGAAAAAGCATTTACTAAATCTAGGAGCGCTTAACTTGGAGTCAATTAGTGACCAAGCTAGAGCTTATCACTCCGCCGTGTGTCAACTGTGTGTGCACGTATACTGCATAGGCCTCCCTGAATATAACGAAAACACACCGGAATATAGCTTTGTAAGTGGCATGAATAGTATTCCCTATAGGCGCGATGTAGCGCGATTAACTCGCTACTTCTAATTCACTATTGATCCTTTTGAAAATGTTAAACATGTATTTGAAAGTCACTTTGTTCTGGTGGAAGCAACAAGTTTCGGTCAAAATGATTGCAAAATACACTGCCTGTTTCCAAGGTCGCAATATGACTACTGAATATTTTGACATTCGTGTGACTGAATATAGACCATGTCTCTGGAAACAATGGCTTTCAGTCAAATTGTTTTAAAACTAGACAATCCCCTATGAAAAGGTTTACATTGCGGATAACTAGCCACTAGTTAGCGACCAGTTTGCGGCAAAGGAAAAACTGAGCAACAGGATTTAACATGGCCTACCGGCTAGATGTTAACCTGCCGCTAAGTGGTGGCATAATTAAGTCTGAGCGGCTGGTTTGCAGCAGAGTATGTGATTTGCCACAAACTGAACCGCTGATTAACATGAAGGACTCTGTTTCTCAAAAACTGAGCAGCTAGTTAACATGAAGAACTGTTTCTCAAAAACTGAGCGGCTGGTTAACATGAGATTCTGTTTCTCACAAAGACTATATTTTTCCCCCTAAATTTTAGAGAAAGGTCAAAGCCTCATTCAATCAGAGTATCTGCTTTTCTTGTTGAGGTAGGTTGGTATAAATATATTTTGATCTCAAGCTTGTTTAAGTGAACAATGTTGTTGGTAAGTATATATTGGTGTAGAATAAGTGGATAGATACATGTAGCAAGTTGCTGTGCTGCAATGCAAGCAGATCTTTCTTGAACAAGTTTCTGACAGCAAAGTTGATTATTTTATCGTGTATACTAGCAATACATCTGTCATATTGGACATAATTTAATTGAGGCATTTAGAAACCTGTTGTCAGTCAATGCTATGAAGACTGAATACTACATATGATTGTAGCATAAGGAAGATAAAGTGTTGAACCATAGTAAGTTATCACAGTGTGATTTATGTGCTTTAGAATGAATATACATGCATATATATTGACCTAGTTTAAAGGGAAGAGGTAATGGCATGAATGGTAGCCATTTTCTTCTTCAAACATGGTAAGAGTAGTGCAAACTGAGCGGCTGGTTAGAGGCAAACTGAGCGGCTGGTTAGCGGTAAACTGAGCGGCTGGATAGCAGAAAACTGAGCGGCTGGCTAGCGGCAAACTGAACGACTGGTTAGCGGCAAACTGAGCGGCTGGTTAGCGGCAGACTGAATCCTTCTTAACCAATCAGATAATGAGTTCTTAACCAATCACATTTTGAGTTGTCGCTACTTAGCGGCTAACTAATTTGCATGGTAAAATGTTAACCACCTGCTACTTAGCGCCTAACTAGCAGCTAGTTAGCGGCAGGATCGTTTTTTTTCATAGGGGGTATTTTACCTGTAGGACGCAGTGTCTAATCAGCTTAGCGCGAATATAACTGAGCTTATACGACTGGCTAGAGCGGGTATTATTTATTCGCTCAGCATATACCAGAGTGCATGGGTCCAACTTCGCCACTAATTGATTCCCGCCAGAATGCCATAAATGGTATTTAGCTGCTTTTTCCTAATTATTCTGATTTATTTCTGTCTTTCACTGGTGGGTATAAGTTGATTATTATATAAAGCTGTTATTCAAGAGCATATGTTACTTCCCTTATCCTTTCCTTTAAAATTCATCAATTCCAACTCTGGAGTCCTAAGATTGATCAATTCTAATTCCAAATCCGGAGTTGAATTGGAATTGACGCATCTATTCCAATTCCAATCGGAATTGATCCCAACCATGCGGCCAGACATTATATTTTGATTGTTCCACGGCGGCCATGTTTATTTACGTATCAACATCCATTGACCAAACTTAAATGACCCCTAGTACCTAACCATATCTTCCGAATTCCAGTCCGATACATTTAGTCATGTATATTAATAACCGCATCGTTGTCCCTGAACGTTTTCATTTAAGGGTCTGAGCACATCGATAGCCACTTGCTCCCATGGCGCACCTACTATTTTGGTTTGGAGTGGCGCCGAATTTTGTTGGCCAAGTGTACGACGTTGGCATGCATTTGGCTACCCATGCCTTCGCGCTATCACGTATGTTTATCCAGTGAAAACAGGCTTTTATTCGTTTGGTCGTGCATTCAATGGCTAGATGACCTATGTTGTCATGCAATTGTATGGAAATTCGAAAACGTTCAGGGACAACGATGCGGTTATTAATATAGAGAATGTCATTGTGCACATGACATTTGGTATATCTTTGATAATAATATTTGGCTGATGTTGACAACGGACTTACAGATTCCAGTGGAGAGAATACCCCTCCTGGATCCATACGTATATGTGTCATGTGTGTACATCTGTGGCTTGTTTGTGAGTGATGTCAGTCGCCATCCAGTCCTCACGCCGGAGATCTGGAAAGGTGTGTGTTGACTACATTTCGTGTGTAACGGTGGTGGCCATTTCCATGTCTTCCTCCAGTCCATGCAGTTTGCCAGGCACGACTGTGAAATTATAGGCCTGCAGGGATTCCTGCCACCTCGCTATCTGGCCTTCTGGATTTTTGAGATTTTGAAGCCAGTGTAGTGAGGCGTGACCTGTACATAAGGTAAACAGACGCCCGTACAAATAATGTTTATAGTACTTTGTAAACTACACTGTGGCTAATAATTCACACTTGGTGGCGGCGTACCGCTTCTCAGCTTTATTAAGGGTATGCGAACCATAACCTAGCACTTGCTCGGGTCCATCTTCCGAGAACTGAGATGGAACTGCATCAATGGCAAATGAAGAGGCGTCAGTGTCGAGAATGAAATCGACATTAGGGTTAGGATGGTCGAGAATTGGGCGGGAAACGAGTTGTGCTTTCAGCGTCTTGAAAGCTACCTCACATTCACGTGTCCATTCGAAGGGTCAGTCTTTTTTAGTAATTTGGAATAATGGTGCCACGATCTTACTGAAATATCGGATATATCTGCGATAATACTGACAGAGCCCGGGGAAGCTGCGAGTATCAGTTACTGTGGCGAGAGCTTTCCACTCAGCAACGATGCAAGTCTTCTCGGGTTGTGTTGCTACACCATCTGCGGATATTACGTGGTCTAGAAATTCGACCTCTTGCCGAAAGAAATGGCACTGTTTGGGCTTGAGTTTTAGATTGGCGGTTTTGAAGCACTCTAGTACCGCAGTTAGGTTAGCTAATGTCTGCTTAAACGTGGGTCCAAATACGGTTACGTCATCAAGATAGCACAAGCATATTTGCCACGCTTGAACGTACCAGGGGTGTGCACAGGCCATAGGGCATTTTACAGAATAGGATCAGGCCATCTCCACATGTAAACGTGTTTGTTTTGTGGTCGGTGCCCTCCATGGCCACCTGCCAATACCCACTCACAGGGCCCAAAGTGCAGAAACATCGGGCTCCTGCTAAAGAATCCAAAGCATGATCAATTATAGGCAGAGAAGACGCATCCTTAGTACTTAAATCGTTGAGGTGACGATGACCAGTACAAGATCACAATAACCCATCCTTTTTGCCTGCAAGGACTATGGGACTAGCCGAGGGGGTGTAGAGGGTTCAATAACGTCTGTTCCTAACATGTCATTAACCTGTTGGTGTGCTTCTGCTTCTTTATGTACGGGAAGACGGCAGGCGGGTTGACGGGATGACCAATCATTTCTGGTGTCAGTGGGGTGGTGTAATAGGTGAGTTTATCCCAGGTCCAAATCACCAGAGTAAAGGTTGTGTAAATATTCTGGTAGGTTATCATGAGTTAGTGCCGTGGGTAAATGTGTCTTGGTTTGTGTCTCCACCGCGATTACTTCCACCAAGTGGCCGCAGCCAATGCTGGCGCCATTGAATACATGGAAAGGTATCTGATCTTTATTCGTGGTTGAAACTAATATGCATGGGCTAATGCACTGTGATGCTATGATGTATTCTGGGTCTGGTTCTAACATCGCTGTGTGTGTGTTTTATTGTGTAGGTGTGGTGCAGTGGCCCAAAGGATTTCCACTTGGCCAGGCTCAACTGTGGCCATGGAGGCCAGTATCAATGTACAGGTGTCGTACATTGATGATTCCAGTCCTAGGGGTATGCGACGGCCGTGTATGTCTAGTTCATGTTTGCAACGGTGCATTATGGCTTCAGAGGTGCTAGGGAAGTTAGCGCCTAGGTGGGCAGCGTTTTGGATAGAGGCGACTACAATGCGTTGGATGAATTGCATTTCCTCGATCTGTATGACGATGTTAACTATACCAGCCACTGGAACATTGGCGCCAGTAGCTGTTTGCAAGAATATTGATGTATGCCTAAGTGGGGGTTAAGTGACTTACACCGATGCTTATATTTTGTACATTTGGTAATCCACTTAGGCTGATGATCAGAATCATCAGAAGTGCTACTGTCGCCACTGATGGAGGCCGTGGGTAATGGGGGTACGAGGTAGGTACTATAGACCAATAGAGGTCATTGAGAATTCAGCACCATATTGGCTGGTATTGTTGCCATTAGAATAGTAGGTTCAGTAGAGGCGGTGGCGCCGACTCCTTCAGTCCCACATAGGAAAGCGGGTGTGGTGGTACCAGTTTGGGCGAGTACAGCCACTGCTGGTGAAGAAGGTGGTGTCAGTACCTTTGGCGTAGTATGTGCTCCAGGTACTGGCGTGGGTGAAGCCGTATGGGAGTGTGTGCACGATAGGTTGGTTGGGGGTTCTGGATGTAGTAGTGGTGTAGAGTTTAGGCTTGTGGGGGGTAGTTGAGCTGGGGCGAGAGGATGGGAACCGAGTTGACTCAGAGTTCAGTCCCCATTTTAGTTTAACAGCTCCTCAGGTTGCGGGCTGGTGCAGCCTGCAGCCATTGGGTTCGGGGGTCGCGCATTCGGGAATCTCTCTCTCCAATGGCACGTTTGGACATGTTGTTGTTGCGGGGTGTATTTTGAGCAGCGACGGGCATGCTGACCGTGGTGATAAGGTTGGTAAGAGATGCCATTTGGCTTGTTATCTCCTCCAGTCGTACATTGGTTTGTTGTCTGTAGCCATTATTGTTGTTCTTGTTCTGGTGATTATGGTTGGGGCCATTGTTTGAAGGCACTTGTTTGCCCTAGCCATGTCCTCGGCCCTTTTGTTGATGATTAGATTCTGTGTGTTCTGTGGTAGTGAGTGGTGCTGTGTTGTCCACCATATTGGTGTGATGGTTTTGGCAACGCACATTTTTCTTGCATTTCAAGAAGTTCTCTATACGAATGGCCGTAGCCGTTAAAAGCTGCAAACTACCATGCTCTAGTAGAAACAGATTCTCTTTTAGAGCGGGTTCTGCACTTAGGGCATCAATAAAGGTGTCTGCTTGAAGGTGGGTAGCCCATTCCGCATTTGTGTTATGATATGCATGCACCACCAGGCATCCGATTATGCTCGCCAACTCTGGAAAGGTTTCATTTGGCTGTCTCGTTAGGTTTTTAATTTGGAGACGGCTGGTTTATCCCAGAGCAGTGTCTCCGAATCGCACTGATAAGGTGCCTTCTAGTACTGTGCATGTGGGGTTAGTGGCCAATCCGAGATCTGCCAGGACTTGAAGTGCCTTGCTGGATAGTTTGGCGGGCAGGTTCTCGCCCATTTGTTGGTCGCTCCAACAATTTGTTTGAGAAATAATCTCGAACTGACATTTGCAATTTTAACAGTCTCCTTCCTCATTGAATTCAGGTGGAATGATGATTCGGTTGCTGCTATGAGAATGGATTGGGGAAAAGCCTGGGAAACGGATGGCCTGTGTGGTATAAACGTGGAGGATGGTGGTGTGGGTGGTGTGTGTGATGCTGGCATGGCGGTGTTCATGTTGTTGATAGCGTCCAGCTTCAGGCAGCTTTGGTCCATATATTGGTGTAGGCCGGTAGATTGGCACCTCATCATTCCATAATTGGTCCATCATTTGATGTGGTTGCTCAGAATATCTCTGAGAGGCGCGTCCCTGGTACGGCGGGGGACCAGGTGAGGACCTAGGATGATGTGTGCTAGGTGCAAGGTGTGATGGCGCATAACTCGGAGATGTGTTGGTACAGTGTGGCGTCCCCTACCCTGCGATTCTGATGTACGCCGGGTCATGGGTGAGGACGTGTAGCGAGGTGGGGTTGTGGACCATCTGAATACAGGTGAATATATATATATATATATATATATATATATATATATATATATATATATATATATATATATATATATATATATATATATATATATATATATATATATATATATGTGTGTGCGTGCGTGCGTGCGTGCGTGCGTGCGTGCGTGCGTGCGTGCGTGCGTGCGTGCGTGCGTGCGTGCGTGCGTGCGTGCGTGCGTGCGTGCGTGCGTGCGTGCGTGCGTGCGTGCGTGCGTGCGTGCGTGCGTGCGTGAGAGGTGCCCATGTGAGGGATAACTCCTACTAGCGCAGCCTAACTAGTTTAATATAAACTAATGACTCAAGCGTGCCAATAAATTGGTTTTGCGAGAGGAAAATGCCTTGCGCAGGCCTCCGTCATGGGAAAATGCCTACCACGCCACAGCGGAGGAAGAGAATCGGTTTGATACCATTCTCCTATTCAGAAATATTGAAAATGTGCTGAATGATATAGGTGTGATATGGTTTTTATCGGGATGTACGCTGGTTTACGTTGAGGTTGTGCACAGATTTCAACAGAAATCGGTGCAGTAACCTCCCTAACTTTGTCGCTGTGTTAGTCAGTGCCACTTTATTTTGGCAGGCCTTCTCAAGGAACTAACCTAATTGTTAAGTTTTGACTCCAGACACAAAATGTTTTATGCCACAAATGGCTTAGTCCTACTTAACTTTGACAAAGTTTGTCTTCTTGCATAGCTCACTGAGGCACCAATCTCGGGATATACCTATTGAGTGGATGCCATAAACCAACGGCACGTACTTGTTGGAGTGACTCTTGACTATGTGTCAGCACAACAACATATAACAAGACAAAGACAGGACAGTACAAAGGCATTAAATAAGCAATGTATCTACTTGTGATAGGTCCGAAAAGGCGGCTGGAAGACTATGGTGATCTTCCTTGAAGGTGTGGAGGACCCTCTAGGCCCTTCCAGTCACCAGAGAGTTAGTCTGCAAGCGCATCTTTTGCCACTAAAGTGCCGAGAATGAGCCATATGAGACTCGTCCTCTAGGGGCTAATGGTTAACTGTGTTATGGTCACTGCTGGACCTTTCCTACTATAATTATATTTTCGCAGTGAATCCCTACTTTGGTTTAAAGTCTATCCTAATATGTACCACTGAAGGCACTGGGTGTGTGAGTGTGAGTCGTCACTGTTTTGATTCTAGCCATCGAGAAACCTCAGCGATTACAAGGGACATCTCTATCTAAACAAGTGGAGGGAGTTACCAGACAATTATTGGCCAGATGGCCGGAGAGGCGTGGGAAGAGACAGGTGCTCAAAATTGGTAGTTGGCCGTTAAGGTTGTTGGTCAAGTATAAAAGATCGCTTGCTACCGAGAAAGAGACTTTATAATAAACTGTCTACTTTCTTCAGCAGTGGTCCCTAACTACTATTGTTTCCTATCCCAATATCTGGGCTAATATTAAGTTAAAGTGGCCTAAGCACTTATTGTTTATAGAACTAGATAACTATGCTACTAAAGAAACCACTTTTTGGCATGGCTCGGACAGGTCTGGCGAGATATCAGAATGAACAGTTCGTTGCACAGTAGTTTTAAGATGGTGCAGATATAAATTAGCGCCTTCGTGCTCGTGAGAAGGAGCCCTATAGCCTTGGCATACCTTTCAGCTTATTAGCCTACAAGGGTCTAGAAAAATTGGTGGCATCATGCCGACGTTCAGCACCGGATCACGGTCTCATGGTCCAACTGATTGCACAGATGTAGATTGCCAGAACAGCTGCTCAGTGCAGTGCTTGGGAGCGCCTGTTAGTGGTAACGACAACCGTATTAGACTACCTCCCAGTCCCTACTGAGGAATAGTAGAAGTTCTTGGTTTGATTGATGTCTATCGAGTCCCTGATTCCAGGTCCCATTCACACCATATCTAGGCTGGTTTTATTTCAGTCTATTATTGGTAACTTCCCTAGCTTTTACACTGGTACCCATTTATACTCCTGGGTTGAGAGAGGCAACGAGCGAAGGTGAATATGGCGAGGGAGATTGCCTATGTTTCCAACGATAGTGAGATAGTGCACAGCACAGGCACGAACCGAGTTGTCCGGTTAATTAGTCCTGAGTGCTAGCCATTACACCAAGCCGCAGCCATTGAGGAATAGTGGCCGATACGGGTCCTTTTATAATCTATAGTGGCCAATTAGAAACCACCACCGCCAATCCCTTACAACCAATCAGAGCACTACAACGTCAGACAAATAACACGTGTACATGACGTTATATGACCGCCACCTTAGCCGGATGATGGAGCATGTGTGATAAGGGCCTAACTGTATTTGTAACTTTATTTTGACTAGATTTTAATTTATTGATATCTCAGCCATTCCTGATCCGATTTTGATTTGGTTGACGGATTCGTGAATCCTGATTAAGATTCATCTTTACAAGAAACGGGTGGACCTCATATTAACAATTTGGAAATAGGGCGATTATATACATAAAAGGTACCTTACCCCACGCTGTCTATGCATCATAAGCGGGCTAACTCGAATAACGCACATGTGTGATGCGCATTCTTATGGACTTAGTCATTCTCGTGACTCTGTTATATGGCTATATACGCCGGTCCCTGTGAACCGCAAGGGGTGAGTTTGGAGCGTCTTATCCCCGGCCGTTTCATACCCGGTGCTAAACAATCCACGCTACACAACTGCCATATAAACACTCAGCGCTGTCTTACCATTGCTCTACATACCGTCTTAAGCTAAATAGAAGAGATTTAATACACAGACACAGTGAACTAGAGAACTAATATTGTAACCAATTTTCGAGCTTGGTGTGACACGTGAGTACACTGGTGATATGATTAACACTTACCCTGCCATTTTAGCCCATGTACCAGAAATTTTATTTTTGGAGCGGAATGAACATTTCAGAGTATATTCCGAAAACAACCTGCTGTAAACTGTTATATGTTATGGATGTCGAAACGAGCGGCTCTGTACATTATCAAATTAAAAATTGATTGTAATGGGAATTGAATGAAGAAGAAACCTCCTTCTCTAGCTTAAGCTACGCCGATGCGCTCTCCGTGTTGGGTTTGACCGATCCCTGCACTCTCTGAATCTCAATTTCCTGAAAACTATACAGGTAAGCTGTTGAACATTTTGAAACTAATTTGACTGGGTGCAGCAACAGTGTCCAGTCAAATTCGTTTCAAAATATTCAACAGCATGATTATTAAATAGCAAAAGACACAATTCGTACAACAATAATTATGCGTCCTTGACTAACCTATCTACGTCACCCATGGCATCATTGATTATGACGTCATCTTACACATAACGTGGTTGATTATGGCGTCATATGATGTCAATGATAAACTGGAAAGGTCCATTATTTCAAGTACTACTTATATTGTTGATAATATCTTTTCCTCAAACCACCTGACAATTTACTGTTACGCTGCAGATAGTTAGTGCACATCAATTGCGGCAGAGTATGACTAGCATTTGGGAGGCGAGTAGTCTATCAATAGACCAGCACCCAGAGGACAAAAATCTTCTTCCACCGGACTAGCTTTCAACTGCCCATCTCACAACCACACGAATTGACTGGAATTGATGGTGTACATTTAAGATATTCTTACTTTTACGTTTTTCTGATATCATTAGTTTTATTAACATGTCATTGACGACGCGCTGGCACTAGGATATAGCTCATTCATCATCTGGAACGTAATTTTTAATTTTTGACACAAGCGGGATTCGAACCAGTGAATTCTGCACCACCTTCCGCCTAGCCTCTGGGAAGCAAGTAGCATCCCACTAGACCACACATCCAGAGGACAAAAATCCTCTTTCGCCGGACTAGCTTTCAACTACCCATCTCACAACCACATGATTGACTGAAATTGATGGTGTACATTTCGGATGTTCTTACTTTTACGTTTTACGATACAGGCTGTATGTACATAGAGTGCTTTACCTAAGCTGAGGTAAAGCAGTGAGCTTTATTACACCCTACCAAGATCAAATGTCTGCAGTATGAACGGGCCCGCAAACTCTCATCGTACTAGCATATGCCCACTCACAAAGCTGCGCTGTATGTAGCCATACTTGCAGTCCCTTGATCTCTTGCTATGTGAAGTAACGCTACATCTGTGGGTGGTTGTCCGCCAATCAGGTTTCAGTTTATTTCACTTGCTAAGCGAGACGTCATCTAGTGACATAATTTACAACAACAACAACAACAACAACAACAACAACAACAACAACAACAACAACAACAACAACAACAACAACAACAATAATAATAATAATAACAACAACAATGGGGATGCTGTTGCAATGGGAAGAGATATTTGCAAAAATGTGCAATTGTTTTGCCCTAAATGAATTATCTGAGGAACAGAAAACGTGTAGACTGGGTTTCGGTAACAAAAAAAAACATAGTTTGGCGTACGCGCACGTGCAAATTTGCATACTTCCTTATTTCTTATCGAGCAAATTTATTGGCAGAAGTTAACTGACCCCAGCTCATTAATATTTATGAAGTTCCGTGAACTTAGCGCAGACATCAAAAGCCTCTAAGCACGGTACTCGATACGGGGGCGGAGTGGGAGAGCGAGGATCGTACAATAGGATGATGGCAAACTCTGTGCCATGGAACACATGCATATGTGCCACGATCTTCACATGCGAACCAAAGCACACCGAGGCCATGAATACAAACCACCCATGATTTCCTATAAATCCGATTCGTTATAAATCAGGACGAGCATGGCATGCTATGTATGTGAAACAGAAAACGAGACCCAAATTAGCCTAAATTAGCTGACTGAAACATTGACAGGTCGGCAGCTGGGTGTTGTTAGAAATGCTGGAGCCCTAAGCTAAGCACCGTCACAAAATTTGTATAACCATTTCTAAAACCTCATTTTACGATTCTAGACAAATAAAACGTATGATCCTGTCATACAATATCACTTGAAGACGTGTTTTAACCCTTTCACTGATGCCTGTCTGTTTTATTCATGGATGGACGATACACAAATCCGCCAGGGTCATTATCGGTCAACCTTGGTCCATCCTCAAATGCATGAATAGATTACCAACGGCGTTGCTATCGAGAACCAGAGGGCCATGATATCCCAGGCTTCTTCCGTAAGTCAGAACTAAACCGTATGCCATGCTAACAAATTTCATACCTAGCAGTGGAAACTGATAACAAAATTTACATTTAATAACAACATAGAGCACAAAAAACAAAAATCACCAACAACACAAACAAGTCCGATTCCGTTCCGCCATCACACAAACAATTATGTTTTCCTATTCATGCGTGAAGAACGACGGTCGTTTCTTCCCCATAGAAAACATAAGAAAAGTTGATCTTTCAATGGTGACAATGGGAACGCCCAGACCATTTTGGTCAAGTTATGGAGCCCGTAATGATTTTCAGAAAAATCTCATCTTATTATAGAAATAGTTACGAATGGGACACTGCCGGTTGTCAGCTCAGTTATCTCGCGATTTCCACCAACAAACATGGAAAATCATAATAAAAACGTCTAATTTCGGCAATAATTTAAAACACGTCCTCGTTGTAAAAACGCAAATTATTGATGACTTGGAATGTGCTTGGGCAAGACATTCTCTCTCCATGTAATCTAAGCAACTTGGCTGAATAGTATAATTTGTACTCGTGGTTGATCCTTCATGTTGCTGATGTACACTTTCCTGTCACCAATCACTCGGGATGTATGCAACTAATATAGGTGGGGTCGATATTGTGGAGATATATTCTTGCAAAAGTATCTTCCTATGTTCCTATGTTCAATCTGTGTCTTAATGCGGTCAAACCACAAATCCCGATTTTTGCCTGTTAGTGATAACTTAGACCAGCTGCCTATTTCTCTGACTGATTATTTGCCTGTCATTTCTTATTTACATCTTCAGTGTTGCAACCGGTTCACTTGAGTGTCTCAAGGCTAGCACTCTCTCTAATATTTATGCATAAACACCCTGTAAGTAACCCTCTATTCCTACATTCCTTAGGGTAGGTGCTGTACTCTAATTTCTTATTCTTCTGCGCATTGTGCCGGGATACATTAGCATAACATTCTTGCTTTGGATCAGCTTCAGGGTCCGAAAATTCAGAGGTAGAGTTTTTCTATGAAAATATAACCAATAGACTAAAGGGGTTAGCTATGCATTCAGTTTCGAGCGAATATTGCTTAGAACGGCCACTGTTGATTGGGGGCCATTCCAATGTATTGTGACTTTCAGACAGTACACCTCCAGCGTAGGGCTGTTCGATTAGGGAAATAAATAAATAATTATGATGTCTGGAAAATAATCGATTTAATCGGATAACATATTATTTAATCTTGAAACTTTGGAAGTAGCAACTACGCAGTGAGGGAGGAAGAGAGGGGGGCGGAGGGAAGGAGGGGGGGGGGGGGTAGAAGGAGGAGGAGAGGGGGGGGGGAGAGATTATAGCTTTCCTAAAATTAATAATAATAATAATAATAATAATAATAATAAATAAATAAATAAATAAATAAATAATTTAAAATGCCTGAATTTCTATCAGAATAACAGAATACACAATTTCGCAAATTGCTTCCTAATTAGCCAAGCCGCCAAGCCGCCAAGCCGCCAAGCCGCCAAACCGCCAAACCGCCAAACCGCCAAACCGCCAAACCATCGAGCCGCAGCTGTATGTGCTGATATATGTATCAACAAGTTGAACATTCTAGGAAATAAGGTAATTGGCGAACAAAAAGTCGAGATAACGTCCAAGTTGACCACCGTTCTCTGTGTTGTCATATTATTGCAAGCAAATTGAAATGCAAGCGAATTCGCTAAACATAGGTTTCCAGATACAATCAATCCAATAAAATTATTAATTACATAATTAAATTATCAAAATCTCACAATAACAAAACGTCAGGAATTACCTCAATTAAGAGGCAGATGATTTTCAGTGACTTTTAGCATATTTCTTAATTTATTTTCCTGGACCTTTCCAAAGATGTTCTGCTTCATACCAAAGTTTGGAGTTTAATTATATTGCTCTTGGCCTTTACCTAAATTAAGAATCTTTCTTCCTCGATCATGCATATTGAGCAGCTGAACTTGTTCCCATTTCCTCTTTTATGCTTTGTATTATCATCAAACAAATTACCATCTATACAGTGACTGGGGAGGGTGGCATATCAAACACTTTGCTTAAATTGAATACATATTTTTACATGCCTACCGGTAGTTGTAAAAGAGTAGCCTAAATCCCAGATTCGCACTGGGAAAACTGTGTAATGTTTTATTCGGGATCAGTTAACCCTTTTATATCGAAGCTAGTCAAAACCGGTCTCCGCAGTGATCTTGAGAAATATCCATGTACATGCCAAGACAATACTATTTTGACAATTTACTGCTGGAATGACTGGATTACTAAGCAAGCCAGCCATTCAATGGCAAATTGTCAAAAATAGCTTTCTCCTGGCCTGCAAATAGGCATTAAATGGTTAAATAGCGTTCATACAACAGCATAGTCAAAGTTGTGTAATAAATGTTTATAATAGTTAGTTTTACAGTGATTATAAACTACAGGGTTTCAGTGACGTAGGATCTTTAGTGCTTCACGTAATGAGGACATAAAACATAAGGAGTTATGCCAAGCAGTTAAAGATTCTAGCAGAATGGGAAAATGTCGGAAATCTGTAGGTTTTACCGTTAGGTTAGTAAGTACAGACTAGAGAAAATAAGACAACATTACGCATTCGTAGAAGTAGAACTTATATACTGTTGCAGAATGTATCAAGATTGTTTATGACAGTATGAAGGAAGGGAGGGATCAGATATGGTACTCAGGTATCTGACGTCATAATCAAATACGTCTCATGCTATCTGGCATCACAATCAAAACGACGTAAACGACGTAGGTCCGTCACGAAATTGGCAATGGTCCGACACGAAAGCAAAGCGTCCAAATTATGTCTTTGATGAATTTACATGAATTTAATAAACATTATATCGAATAGTTTGAAACTAATATGACTGGGAACTGCCAGCAACAGCGCCCCACCCCCACCCCATCAAGATTCTAAATATTCAGCAGCTTACTTAACATTTAACAGATATTTCTTAGCCTTTAGGTTGTTAATTAACCATGGTCCTTCTGGCCCTAATAGCAGGTGTTCTCTAGAGACAGGTTTAGCTCTACTGCTTTCAGAATAAAAAATGGTTAGCCAGTACACAAAATGTAGTTGAATAGTGCAGCATGAAAACGAATTGGTTAAACTGAGTTGGCACCGAGTAATTTCGATCCAAGACAGTCCCCGCCTCCATCAACTCGTCTTGAAGGGTGTAAATACTCTCAGGAAGTGAAAGGTGAATTGCTGCCAATGGCTTGTTTGCACTGAGACGTGTTTTACAGCGCGTTCATAAGCATACTCATAGGATGACGCCCCCACCCCATCCTAAAATGTGCTTGCATACATTTGTTCTTGTACATTAGTATACATCAGAGACTAGACTGCACGTACCGCGGATGTGCAAAGGTAACAATCTTTTTATTAAATACAGCTGACGACGCTCGACTTATGACAATTAATATACACGTAGCGTGAATGATAGGCCTATCATTTGTACTGGTGTTATAGAATGTGCTCACTGACGGTGCTTATATGCCTTTAGTTTGATCTATGGCAAAGCCGCAGCCGCAGCCGCATCCGCAGCCCGTAGCAGCAGAAGCAGAAGCAGCAGCTACTGTTTGCCATGCTTGGCATGTTTATGTAATTAGGAAATTGTATATTATGCCGTCAGCAGAATTGAATTATCATCTATAAATCACAGAGCATACTGCAGGTGCTATTACCTGTGTATCAAATTGCACACCGGTCGAACTAGCGAGGAAATAGGCCACGAATGAAATATGAATGGATTACATCATTAAACATTCTTAACACATCAGTAATGCCCCTCATCCATCTTCTATAGGCATGATTGTTAGATACCTAGCATATACTTCTGTCTAAATGTTGTAAATGATGTTTACGACATATTATCAACATGCTATTGGTTAACCAGTAGAACATTGAAATTCCAGATTCCTAAATTCCATTGCATTCCATATGATAGTTGATGCTCATTTTGGAAACATTGATGTAAGATGCTGCTATCTAATATAATTTACAAAATACTTGTGCAATACTTTCTTCTAATCACTCAGTAACAATTACCATATACACAACGCTTTCTTATTCTGACCATGTAAGAATTACCATGTACACCAGCCTTTCTTCAAAATACTATGTAACAATTACAATGTACACCCGCATTTCTTCTGCTGACAATTAACATTTTGACATTAGCGTGACACGGATTAAACAGATTTTGCTTATTTTGAAAACAATCTGACCAACTAATTGTTCAGCATTGATTTTCACCTTTCAGTCTAATTTTGTATTATAATACTTGGAAATTCTTATCTGTTTTGAAACAGTGTTTCTTATGTTTAATGATAACCGTTTTTCTAAGACGGGTTGTATCCTAAGAGACGCGTATACACATAGGCTAGGGTGTCATCGCGTATTTACAGCAGTGGTAATCATTCAGTAAATTAGTCTATGAATGACAAGATGGCTGAGTGACTAAGTGAACTGAACGTAGGTGAAAATAGTACAGATATGTCAATAATATTCCGTAACCATATGCTTTCACGCGAACCTCTTCGTTCCTCTTAAACTGTTTAGCCATCTAATGCTTGCTTATTGAATGTCCATTTGCAGTACAAGAGAAGAGTATTTTTGAAAATTTTTCGCTGAAATGACCGGTTCGGCTATCGAGCCAATCATTCCTGTGGCCAATTTCAAAAATACCCTTCGCTTAGACTGCAAATGGAGATTCCCAAGACAACTGTAGCGGCCGGTTTGGGCCAGCTTCGTCATGAACGTGTCAACCATTACCTGTAATTTGGTAGCGAATAATTAGATAGTGATAACATTCAATATGAAATACACATCAAAGTAATGGAATAGACCTTTCCAGTTTATCCATCATTCATATGACGTCATAATCAACTACGTGACGTGTAAGATGACGTCATAATCAATGACGTCATGAATGGCATTGATAAGTTCGTCACGAACGATTAATTGATGACGGGCTAAAGCGTTGTTGTACGAATTGCATGGCTTTACTGTTTAATAATCTTGCTGTTGAATATTTTGAAACTAACTTGACTGGGCGCTGTTGCTGCCATAGTTTCAAATTAATTTCCAAAATATTCAAATTCTTACCTGTGTAGGTTTCTGGAAATTGATCGTCAGGGAGTTCTGGGATCGATCGATCCCAACACGGGAAAAGTGTTGGTGGAGCTTAGCTAGAGATAGGCGGGTCATAGCTAAAACTGGATTCCTTCATTCTCCTTGCCCAAATCAGAATCAAATTCCATGCATCAAATTCAGCGACGGATTATGTAATCAAATTAGTGTTTTTTACGTTTTAAAGTTCTAGCAGATGAAAGCGTATTTAATATGATTTTATTTCATAGTTATGACTAATTTTATTTTGAAAATAAAATCACCGCGCACTAATGGGCAGAGAGCTATTGTAAATCATAGCATTTGATGATCATTTCAATCAGTCGCCAACGATGATAATTGATACTCTAGAAATTTTGTTCAACCTTTGTTTATGACACTTTCTCTCACTCTCTCTCCCCCTCTCTCGCTCTCTCTCTCTCGCCCCCCTCCCTCCCCCTCTCTCTCTCTCTCTCAAACCCGCTCTC